>CM062817.1:861094914-861439914 GCA_031772625.1 Pinus tabuliformis | reverse complement strand
GTCTTGCTAAAAGCATTCCTAACAATCCCTAAAATGTTCATAGTATCACAACCAATACTTCCAACACCCTCAAACGTTTTCATTAAAACATCTCCAATGCTTTTTTATATCGAACTTATCAACATTAGACCATTTCTCAATTTGTTTGTTTCAGATACTCAAAGACTGCATTTTTCTTTGTGAGTTGATTTGAGCATGGTTTCATCAACACTTTACAATATATTATGATTATATTATTGCTAAATTGCCACTATCCTCTTATTCTTCATAATTATTCTTTGTCTATAAATTTCAGATATCAATGAGAAGAAGCAAGAATTGAAGCTTGGATAAATCTGTAGACTTCGAAAGATGAATTTGAAACCAAAAAGCTTGAGGTATAAGGAGTGTACCTATAAATATTTGTACACATTTTTCTGTTAAAATATTCAATGATATTTCTTTGAGGCAACATCTTTGTCTACTACCTAACAATTGGCAAATTGTCTTGGATAGCTTAATAGTTAGATTGTACGGTACATAAATTTGAAACACCATGCATTTGGCACGAATCTTACTTCTACTGAAAAGGAAATGTTGGTATGCATTGAATGCCATTTATCCACTTTTCATTTGGTGGAGACTATAGCATTTAGAACATATTTTGCAACTTAGGTTTCAACCATAATAGGCTTTTTTCATACGAACTCTCTATCTTTTCAGTGAACCTCTCAAACAAATACATCCATACCTCATTTCCCTAACCCCTCCTTTGCACATGCTTTCAGCTATGTTTACACTAATGAAGCATCGATAATTTCGTGCAAAGATTGATAAACTTGCACCTAAATGTCCATGCTCCATTTGTCTTGAATCATATTCGCAATTCGAACCAAATGTATTACTACTCCAGATGCATATCTGAAACAAAGGGACATCGCTTCTCATTATCAAACAACATGGACCTTGGTCCTTAGCCAGCTGTCCTTACGTCTCTTTCACAAATAGAAGAAACGGTCATTCCTAGGGTTAACCCTGTACTCCAGGCAACACATGCACGTGGTGGCCAATATAAATACAATGGCCACACAATTTGTTTTCCACAAGACATTACAAAAATCGCAAGAATGTTGGCACAACGTGTTGAAGACTTGGACATTTTAATTGTCACCCATCATAATAATGACCATCATTCTTATGATTTCATTGTCAGTAGACATGGTGTTCTCGTTGCCTTAGAATACAAATTTTCAAATGACCCATACTATAAGAATGCTCATATTGATAACAATGCACTAACATCCTTACTAGCAATCCCCACCGATGTCTTGTCCTCCCTTCGCCATTCCAATACCACAGAAGAAACTGTCCACCTTTCACCTAAACCACCACTTGAGCCCAATGAAGATTGTGCAAACCCATCCCTACACCACACATCATTATTCATACCCATTATTCCCAACATAAATATAGAAATCCAAGAAATACACCATTATTTACATGCTTACAGTCACCATTCTGATACTACAATTGAATGAACACCAATTAACTTATCCCCAATCAATGAATACAACACAAAAGGTCTACTCTCTATGGTTTTCTCGACGCTTTTCCCCACATGAGTTTCAATGCTAAATCAACCAAGAACGAAAGCAATACAATTACATGAATACGCTCTTCATATCATACGTTACTACAATAATGGATTCCTTATTACATATATAATCTCATGATGCGACATCGTAGTCAAGAAACAACGTTCGTTTTTGTGAAAAAGAACATCACATATAGATTTCCGACACCTATTGAAGATATGAACATCCGATTAGAACAATTTCCAGATGAGCAGTTGACAGAGCAAGTCATGCGATTCGGTTGATATTTACGTGGAACAAGATCTTTTTGACACAAATCTAAAAATGAAATAACCAACATGATATCTCAGCTCAGTTGCCCAATGTTATTCTTCACATTAAGTGCATTTGGTACAAAATGGCCTGATCTTCATGCAGTCATGTCCGGATGTCAACCTTGTGATATTGCAAAACAATAAAAATGGAGAAATGATAACATATCTCTAACCCACATTTAACGTCACTATATATGCACCATAGATTCGCAGCATTTCGTGAAGTTATCTTAGAGAAACACTTGCAGACAAAAAGCTATTGGTACAGGTACCACATTTCTTTCATAACTCTCCAAACTTCAAACCTCATCTACTACAAAATTATCTTACACAAATGCATACTTGATAGGTATGAATGGCAAAATAGAGGATCTGCACACATCCATCGTTTCCTTTCGATGGAAAATGCACTTGATATGGAAAGCCTCAACTGGGAAGACACAGAAGAAGTTGATATTGCTAGGAAATTCTTCGACAAATATATTTCAGCTTGGAACCCTCGTATTCCTTCGATTTCATACCAACCAATTGCTAAGACAAATTCAGAAGACCCTTGTCCATTGTCCATGGTGCAAATTTTCAGAACCAATCCTTTCAATGATTATAAACAACTCATAAATTGTGTTGAACGTCACACAAAATACACTGAAATCACATGCTTAAGAAAGAAAGGATCCTCATTTGAATGTCGCTATAAAGCACCATGGAAATTACATCCAAAATCATCCTTATTCATTAACTCCAATGGCCAAAAAACATACACCCCTGATCGCAACGATGATCGACTCAATACCCATAACCCTACAAACCCTTTCGCCATATCGTACAAGATATAGGAGATTCTGATGCAGAATTCATCACAAACTGGCAAACATTTCGTCCTTTCTACAAACCTTGGCATCAACACCGCACACTATTGGATATTGAATATGTTGCAAATGATAACTCAACTACTCATGAAGCCAATCCTCTAGACACCATGGAAATAAATGAGTGGGAATTACTCTCCCAATTATACCCTACAAATGAGCTCCTCATAAATGACCTTGACATGCTTGGCCTTTGTTTCTTTAATGACAACCATAACTGGAATCATACCACTATCCCATTACATCTACAAAATAATGCCATACAATTCATTGAGAATAGCCTCTCTACCCAACGCATTCTTCAAACACATCAACATATCCTAACGACCCTTACTGCATTATCTCCAATGCAAAGAAAAGCTCTAAATATTATTTCTAATCATTTTGCTAAGAAGGACATTTTAACTGCTCTTAGAATGATAATATAGGGCACTGTTGGTACAGGAAAATCCCTCCTTATCAGTTGCATCAAATATATTCTCATAACCCTTGCAAGCCGAGAACCTTCACCGATCATGCTTCTTGCCCCTATAGGCGTTGTTGCCTTCAACATACAAGAATCAACAATCCATTCCACCCTCCACCTTCCTATAAAGGATCTTACGCCTTTAGAAGGCAATGCTCATGCGAAATTCCGAGAAGAACTCAAGAATATAAGGTACATACTAATCGATGAAATGAGCTTTATTGGGCCAAAGCTTCTAAGCCATATTGACAAACGTCTTCGAGAGGCATTTCCACTGCAAAGAAACACTCCTTTCGGTGGTTGTTCCATTATATTGGTTAGTGATCTCGGCTAGTTACCACCCGTCAAAGACATACCTCTATATGCAGGCACGAGCCACGAAAGCGCACTGTGGAACACATTCAACATAGTCATCACATTAGACACAATATTTCGTCAACAAGGTGACAACATCTCCCAGGTTACTTTCAGGAACATCCACCAGAACATTAGAAATGCAAATCCAACAATTGACGACTACAACATACTCATGTTGCGCACAGATTCCTTCTTATCAGAAGATGAAATACATTCCTTCCATGATTCCATGCATATATTTCCAACAAATGCTCAAACAATGGTCCATAATAAGCAAATGATAAAATCTCTAAACACTCATGTCGCAAGATCCATTACTAAAGATGACAACACATATTCCAATATTTCCTTAGGAGACGAGAAACTTGAGCGAATTGTGTTACTATGCAAAGGCCAAAAAGTGATGTTAACTTCCAACCTCTGGGTTTCAGCCGTACTTGTTAATGGTTCCCTCGGAGAAATTATAACCATCTTTTACAAGAATCAACTTCACCTCCACAACTTCCAACATTTATTGTTGTAGCTTTTCCCGAATAGATCGAGCCTCATTGGGATGACTTAAATCCCACTCACTTGCCTATTCCAGCAATAAAAAGAAATGGATGTATGAAAATTCCTCTAAAGATGGCTTGGGCATTCACCATACATAAATCTCAAGGTATGACACTGCCAAAAGCAACAATTAACATTGGGAAAACTGAACACCAAGGTCTCACATTCACAACAATTTCATGAGTACCTTCTCTACAAGATCTTTGGATTTTCCCCATAGTCAGTTTCGATCGTGACAATAAAATGAAAGACGACAGAAACATTGCTCGCGGAAAACGCACAGAAGAAATTCTCCGTTCAATGCCACCTCTAGAAAATTTGCTCCAATCCATACGTTAACATCACCAAAAGGTTTCCTATATTTATTAAGCTCAATCTATTTCATAACATACCTTTCATATCTTTGGACAATAATCAAATCTAATCATTATTAATACATGGTTGCAAATATTACATTTTCATTATATTTTCTATACACTCGATTCTAACATCACAGATAACTTTCCAACATCCATTGAAGATATGAACATCCAATTAGAACAATTTCCAGACGAGAAGTTGGTAGAACAAGTCATGCGATTTGGTTGATATTTATGTGGAACAAGATATTTTTTACACAAAACTAAAAATGAACTAATAGACATGATATCTCAGCTGAGTTGCCCAATGTTCTTCTTCACATTAAGTGCATCTGATACAAAATGGCTTGATCTTCATGCAGTCATGCCCGGATGTCAACCTTATGATATTGAAAACAACAAAAATGGAGAAACGATAACATTATCTCTAACCCACATTTAACGTCACTATATATGCACCATAGATTCACAACATTTCGTGAAGTTATCTTAGAGAAGCACTTGCAGACAAAAGACTATTGGTATAGGTATGCATTCTACCGCATTTTTTTCATAACTCTCTAAACATCAAACCTCATCTACTACAAAATTATCTTGCACAAATGCATACTTGATAGGTATGAATGGCAAAATAGGGGATCTGCACACATCCATGGTTTCCTTTGGATAGAAAATGCACTTGATATGGAAAGCCTCAACTGGGAAGACACAGAAGAAGTTGATATTGCTAGGAAATTCATCTACAAATATATTTCAGCTTGGAACCCTCGTATTCCTTCGATTTCATACCAACCAATTGCTATGACAAATTCAGAAGACCCTTGTCCATTGTCCATGCTGCAAATTTTCAGAACCAATCCTTTCAATGATTATAAACAACTCATAAATTGTGTTGAACATCACACAAAATACACTGAAATCACATGCCTAAGAAAGAAAGGATCCTCATTTGAATGTTGCTATAAAGCACCATGGGAATTACATCCAAAATCATCCTTATTCATTAACTCCAATGGCCAAAAAACATACACCCCTGATCGCAACGATGATCGACTCAATACCCATAACCCTACAAACACTTTCGCCATATCGTACAAGATATAGGAGATTCTGCTGCAGAATTCATCACAAAATGGCAAACACTTCGCCCTTTCTACAAACCTTGGCATCAACACCGCACAATATCTGATATTGAATATGTTGCAAATGATAACTCAACTATTCATGAAGCCAATCCTATAGACACCATGGAAATAAATGAGTGGGAATTACTCTCCCAATTATACCCTACAAATGAGCTCCTCATAAATGACCTTGACATGCTTGGCCTTTGTTTCTTTAATGACAACCATAACTGGAATCATACCACTATCCCATTACATCTACAAAATAATGCCATACAATTCATTGAGAATAGCCTCTCTACCCAACGCATTCTTCAAACACATCAACATATCCTAACGACCCTTACTACATTATCTCCAATGCAAAGAAAAGCTCTAAATATTATTTCTAATCATTTTTCTAAGAAGGACATTTTAACTGCTCTCAGAATGATAATATAGGGCACTGTTGGTACAGGAAAATCCCTCCTTATCAGTTGCATCAAAGATATTCTCATAACCCATGCAAGCCGAGAACCTTCACCGATCATGCTTCTCGCCCCTATAGGCATCGTTGCCTTCAACATACAAGAATCAACAATCCATTCCAGCCTCCACCTTCCTATAAAGGATCTTACGCCTTTAGAAGGCAATGCTCATGCGAAATTCCGAGAAGAACTCAAGCATATAAGGTACATACTAATCGATGAAATGAGCTTTATTGGGCCAAAGCTTCTAAGCCATATTGACAAACATTTTCGAGAGGCATTTCCACTGCAAAGAAACACTCGTTTCGGTGGTTGTTCCATTATATTGGTTAGTGATTTCGGCTAGTTACCACCCGTCAAAGACATACCTCTATATGCAGGCACGAGCCACGAAAGCGCACTGTGGAACACATTCAACATAGTCATCACATTAGACTCAATATTTCGTCAACAAGGTGACAACATCTCCCAGGTTACTTTCAGGAACATTCACCAGAACATTAGAAATGCAAATCCAACAATTGACGACTACAACATACTCATGTTGCGCACAAATTCCTTCTTATCAGAAGATGAAATACATTCCTTCCATGATTGCATGCATATATTTCCAACAAATTCTCAAACAATGGTCCATAATAAGCAAATGATAAAATCTCTAAACACTCATGTCGCAAGATCCATTACTAAAGATGACAACACATATTCCAACATTTCCTTAGGAGACGAGAAACTTGAGCGAATTGTGTTACTATGCAAAGGCCAAAAAGTGATGTTAACTTCCAACCTCTGGGTTTCAACCGTACTTGTTAATGGTTCCCTCGGAGAAATTATAACCATCTTTTACAAGAATCAACTTCACCTCCACAACTTCCAACATTTATTGTCGTAGCTTTTCCCGAATACATCGAGCCTCATTGGGATGACTTAAATCCCACTCACTTGCCTATTCCAGCAATAAAAAGAAATGGATGTATGAAAATTCCTCTAAAGATGGCTTGGGCATTCACCATACATAAATCTCAAGGTATGACACTGCCAAAAGCAACAATTAACATTGGGAAAACTGAACGCCAATGTCTCACATTCACAACAATTTCATGAGTACCTTCTCTACAAGATCTTCGGATTTTCCCCACAGTCAGTTTCGATCGTGACAATAAAATGAAAGACGACAGAAACATTGCTCGCGGAAAACGCACAGAAGAAATTCTCCGTTCAATGCCACCTCCAGAAAATTTGCTCCAATCCATACGTTAACATCACCAATAGGTTTCTTATATTTATTAAGCTCAATCTATTTCATAACATACCTTTCATATCTTTGGACAATAATCAAATCTAATCATTATTAATACATGGTTGCAAATATTACATTTTCATTATATTTTCTATACACTCGATTCTAACATTTTATTTCTTTTGCGACATGACATATGGACTCAGAAATAACACAACTATATAACTATTGTGATGAAATTGAAGCATAAATACTTACATTGTAACATATATAAAACAAATTTCTTTCGGTATTGAATCCAGCAGTACCATTATACTGCCTCCGTCCAACTATACAATTATTACAACAAATTAAATATACTCTGAAATGCATAATCCACATTCATCAACATGACAGAATGCAAAATAATGACAATCAAGAAATATGCATCTCCAACTACGCATAAATATCCAATGGTGTTCGATATGCCATCGTTCACCTTGCATCTTCGACTAATAATATTTAAATCCCCATGACAAAGGTAAGTTCATTTCCATTCATTCCAAATTCATTTTAACACAACTCACATGCAAACCGTTACTAATAAATTTCCACAATTAATTTACATATTACAAACTTTAACAAAATATACATTTTCCAGGTTCATTGTTGCTTCTTCAGGTCTTTGATGCCTCCAACAAGTTTCGATGCATCTTCAAATATGGAATGACAACCACATTGTTCTTCACAATATTATATTTCTTTTCTCACCTCATCCATTACAATCTACTACTTGTGTTTTTCAATTGAAACTTGAAAAAGGATCTTTGAAGATCAAGAGACATTCTTCGTTACAAACATTGTGCTTTCTGTAAATTTCACCTAATGTATATCACTTAGCTTCATCTTCCACTGTTACATGCAATCTTGTTTATCGAATATTATTATCAATAACCTTTCCCACGTAAACTACTACTAATGAATTTCCACAATTAATTTACATATTTCAAATATTAATAATACTTCTACATCACTTTAACAAAAAATACTTTCAAATATGGAATGACAACCATGAGGTTGTTCACAATGTCATATCATTTATTTCAACTCTTCCATTACAATATACTAGTATTTTTTAATAATACCATAAAAAGGACCTTAAAATAAAGTACAAAAGCATGTTCACATAAACAACAACTACTACATGGATGATGGATAACCTCTACATGACATTAACTATAACTCATTATCATCCACCCTTGCTTTCAAGAATGTCGATTCACATGTTGCCTATTCTTCCACACACTACTATTACTTACAAAATATCCATATTCAAAACACACATAACTAATACTTTCGACTGTAACTCAATATCATCCAACCTTACTTTCAACAATGTCCATTCACATGTCACTATTCTTCTACACACTACTTTTATTTACAAAATATCCATATTCAGCATACACATAACTAACAATTTCAATTGCAACTCACTATCATCCACCCTTGCTTTCAACAATGCCCATTTACATGTCGCTATTCTTCCACACTCTATACCTTACAACGTTTACTTTGTAACATCAAATACAAATACTAATTTAAAAATTATGATAACATATACTTTTTATATACTAA
Source organism: Pinus tabuliformis (assembly GCA_031772625.1). Lineage (NCBI taxonomy): Eukaryota > Viridiplantae > Streptophyta > Pinopsida > Pinales > Pinaceae > Pinus > Pinus tabuliformis. Next base: position 861,430,978 of record CM062817.1, on the reverse strand, counting down.
ACTATTTCTCATAGAATAAACTATCTATTTTATATTTATATAACTAAATAAAACCATATATCTAAATTAAAAAAGAAAAAAAGAAAAAAAAAAGAAAAGAAAGAAGATTAAGTTCAGAAAACTTTAGTAAAAGACCAAATATTCAAATAAAGAAAAGTTATTTTGTATTTATATAACTAAAAAAACCCAAATATCCAAATAAAGAAAAGTTCAAAAAAAACTTTGGTAAAAGACCAAATATTCACATAAAGAAAAGTTCATTAAAAAGTGAGAATTTTCACCATACTTTTTTCATGATTTCGATTTAAAATTTAAAATTTGTGATCTGTATTTAATAATTTAAAATTAGAGATGTGGAATATCTTATGCCTAGTATTAATAAATCCATTACCATCTCATAATTGGTTCATATAATATTCAATATCACTTAAATTAGATGGTGCGTAACTCCCTTTAGCATGCGTGGAAATCTTATCTGATAGTGATGTTAATGAGGTTAGTCCACTAACAAATGCGTGGAAATCTTACCTGATATTGATGTTAATGAGGTTAGTATTTGAGGTTTTTTTAACAAAGTCTTTTTTTTATTTAATTTTTAAAAATAATATTTTTGCAGTTATACATAATGGATAATAAATGTTCTTTTTCCGGAATTAAAAAAATAGTTCTTTTACAATTATTCATAACTGTGGATGATTTTTAGGAAATAAGCCGTGTTTAAGTTTGAAATGTTTTTGAATTTTTGGTGGACACAACCCATTAGTTTAAAATTATTCATAATTATGGATGAGTTTAAATTTGAAACGTTTTTTAAATTTTTGGTGGACAACACCCATTAATTTAAAATAGAAAGAAAAGTAATCACCAAAGTAATAAAATTAATATTATTTATTAGCTCAAATCAATAAATTAATGTATTTTTTGAGAAACAAAACAAAAGTTAAATATTAATAAACAAATTTTAGTAAAAAGTAAAATAATAATAAAGTAAGTCAAATGTGTAAAAGGTTAAACACAATTATAATAATGATAAAAAAATTTGTAAATGAATCTGTTTGGGACTACATCTTCATCATATCTAATATATTATTTTAAACGAGTTAAAAAATTTAACTAGTGACTTCACATCGAAGAGTACCTTAAGAAAATACCCAATCACTATTTATTCAAAGCAAGATAAACATTTATTTATTGCATATTTAAAATAATAATAAAATTTATTTTAAATATCTACTAAAAAATTATTTACATTATTTCAATTTCTTTATATATCATACATAAAATTTAGATATTCAAAATCTAATACATAAATATAAATATATTAATTAATTAAATATATGATTTATTTTATACAAATTTGTAAAATTAAAAAAATAGTGAAAAATAATCAAATTTAATATAGATAATCCGTAACAACCTAAAAATATTGACATTCATAAATTCTACCCTGACTCCGTATTTACGTTTCAGACAGACAGACCTTGACCATATCATGCGAATCGGCAATGGAGAGGTTATCGGATTGGGAATTGAGTTGTTAACATGTTTATCATTATTCCCAAAAAGGTTCGATGCTTTTTTTGACTTGGTCATCCTCAAAATAACAGAAACTAACCGGTAAGTAGGTTACGCAACCTGCTCTATATGCCCTTATATATTGGACCTCCATCGGGCTCTACCATGCACGGCTCAACCTTCTTTCTCTTCCACGCTCTTCTTCATCGCGGAAACGCTTCCAACTTCTCCTTCATCCACATCCACATCCAGGTACTTCTTTTATTACAGTTTCTGCATTTCATGTTTCTGTTTCTGGCGTGGAAGTGGCTTGTGCTTTTTCGGAAATTATTATTGGGTTCACGCGTTTTAAGTTTTCCAATCTATGAGGTTAACGCGTGGGAAACGTCCCAATTTTGTGCGCTAGGTTTTTATTTTTTTCGTTTAATTACTCTGATCAATTAAATCCCTCCATCTAGAGTTTTCTCTTCCATCTTTGCTGAGTAATTTAGATATCATCACGATTGTCTAATATTTATTTAATAATATGATTTTGTGTTTGTGTTGCAGAGGTAGTTGTGGCAAAAATTAGAATGGAGATGAGAAAATTTAATAATATGATTTTGTATTTGTGTTGCAGAGGTAGTTGTGGCAAAAACTAGAATGGAGATGAGAAATGCATGGATGAAGAACTTTTTGTTGTTCATCTTAGTTTCGGTTTTATTTTGTGGAGTAAGCGGTAGAATTGGTGGTGGTTTCTACACGGAGCATGACATTTCTTATCAAGAGGATGCGAAAGAGTTTGTGCAGCATAGAGTTGCTTCTATTCCGAGTTCCATAAAAACTCCTATTCCTCTAATTTCCATGAACTCGCCTATTGCAAGTCTCCATGAGGTTCCATCGGGTCCCAACCCCATAGACTCTCCAATGCCTCCTCTCGCCATGAGCTCTCTAAACCCAAGTCTCCATGAGGTTCCATCGGGTCCCAACCCCATAGACTCTCCAATGCCTCCTCTTGCCATGAGCTCTCCAAACCCAAGTCTCCATGAGGCTCTATCGGGTCCCAACACCATAGACTCAACAATGCATCCTCCCGCCATGAGCTCTCTAAACCCAAGTCTCCATGAGGTTCCATCGGGTCCCAACCCCATAGACTCTCCAATGCCTCCTCTCGCCATGAGCTCTCTAAACCCAAGTCTCCATGAGGTTCCATCGGGTCCCAACCCCATAGACTCTCCAATGCCTCCTCCCGCCATGAGCTCTCTAAACCCAAGTCTCCATGAGGTTCCATCAGGTCCCAACCCCATAAACTCTCCAATGCCTCCTCTCGCCATGAGCTCTCTAAACCCAAGTCTCCATGAGGTTCCATCGGGGCCCAACCCCATAGACTCTCCAATGCCTCCTCCTGCCATGAGCTCTCTAAACCCAAATATCCAATTCTAATCCCATTAATTCTACAAAACCAATAAAATCTTTAAACACAAACCTTCCAAAAGTACTCTTCAATCCCACTTCTATCGAGCATAAAGTTCCTTGTATTCCCAACTCTATCTCATGTCACTATCCACTAAAAAGTGTCTTATGTTGAGCATGAAGTTCCTTCTAGTCCCAACTCTATCTCATTCTACTATCAACTAAAAAGTGTGTCCACTAAGTCTTTCTTCTCATCCATAAAAAGTACTATGTCAGAATGTTTTTGTGTAATAACCACATGTTTTTGATCTACAAAGATCTAATGGCATATGATTTCAGTGTAATAGCATTTTGAAAAATAGCATTTCAATGTTTCTCTCTATCATTTACTACCCATTATGTTTCACTTTTAATTTACTACGCATTATGTTTCATTTTTAATTTACCTTTAAAAAGCCAATTATTAAAGATACTGTTCACTAGTTTAATGAGATGTAATGGGGCTCCATGTGTGAAATTATTTTTTCACATATTTGTGTTTCATTAATTTATTCTACTTTAACAAAAGTAATTACAAAATTATTCCACATTTTAACAAGATAGATACATTAATTTAATTTACAATACAAATAAATTCTTACTATCATTATCGACTTGTTATAACATTCTATTTTTTCATAAAAAAAAAATTTAAATAAAAATAATGTTTGTTGTTCCCAAATATTTAAGTATATCATCATGTTTATTTTACCCTATATAATAAGTTTTTATCTGAAAAACAACGTATTTATGTCTTTCCTAGGTTTGTTTTGATTTTAAATAAATTTTAATTTTATTTTACACAATGAAAGTATAATATTTTTATTTATTTGTTTTTTTATTATAATATAAATGTATTTTCTAATGAGGTTCATGAGTTAATTGTGTTGAAGAAAAGTACAAATTTTTATACCCAAAAAAATGATAAAAACAAGTTTTGGAAAATTAAAATGGATTGTAAACTTTCTTTAAATAGAATAAATAATACAATGTTATTAATTATTAATATTAATATAATATTATTAGAAAAAAAATTATAGAGAAAAAAAATATTACTAGGTTAAAAAATAAGGGATGATAAATTTGATTTATAGAGAAAAAAAAATTATTAGATTAAAAAATAAGGGATGATAAATCTCATTTATAATGGATAATGGTAATATAATTTGAAAAATCATAATTGATAGCCCATGAATGTTGGGCTAAATTTTGGAATATCCACAGTAGTGATCATGTTTCGCGAACGTTTCTAATCCCAAAGAGATCCATTCTGAAATTTAGCTCAACAAAAGCTAACTGCAAAAATTTGAAAATCAAAACTCATGAATGGTTATTAAGTTAATTTGGTATGACTAATTAATACATTTTTTCCGAGTTATATGTAATTATCTAGTGATATCATAATATGAATTAGATTATTTATTTTATATAAAAAAATTGGATATAATATTTTCTTTTCTTCTTAAAGGTTCATTCTTTAGGGCATGTCTTAATGGATATTATCATGATCATGATAACTAGTACAACTACATTAAAGATATTAATGTGGTTAATATAGTTGAAGGCTTCATCTATATGGACCATTACAGATATATAACAAAAGAAACTATTGCAACAAAAATATTATTATTACCTTTTATTTTACTTAATCCTTAAGAATCTCACGTCTCCATAAAAAAATTAAAAGTGTTGAAGAGTTTTTATCTTTTACAACCCAGATATAGGGCAGTTTTTCTAAATTTAGGTATGCTTTGAAAATTCCTAGGAAATTGATGAGCAATAGGATATCAATTTTTTTAAATTTATTAAAAGTCAATGCAACCTAACAAACTTTCTAACACACTACAACCAATGATAATCATTCAGAGGAAGCATATGCTCAGCATATTCCCTTGAGAATCAATCCAAAGCATTAATTAAAAAAATAGTCAAACTTTCTAACACACTACAACCATTGCTAATCATTCAGAGGAAACATATGTTCAGCATATTCCCTTGAGAATCAATCTAGAGCATTAGTTAAAAAAAAAAATCAATAGATCTTCATCCACCTTAAGTTAAAATAGGAAGCCTTCGACTAATTATAGTAATAATATTTAATTTAATTTTTAAAATTATGATTTAATCCGACATTAAATTCATATTTAAGATTTATTTATTTGTTTTGAATCTATTTTCATGTTGTTTTAATTATGACATGCACATTTTTTAAATTTAGGTATGCTTTGAAAATTCCTAGGAAATTTGTGAGCAATTGGATATCAATTTTTTTTTTAAATTTATTAAAAGTCAATGCAACCTAACAAACTTTAAGATTTATTTATGCAACCTAACGTAATTTTTTAATCGATTTTTTTTTTTTTCCAACCAGGTTTGTATTTTGAAGTGATTTATTTCACTCAGTTTGAACATATCTAAAACTAAAACTTGATTACATTTTTTTAAACGATTATTTATTAAGTTTAATCACAACTCATTAAATTTTTATTTTAATTAATTATATCACAAAAAAATATTTATCTATCACGTTATATTTTAAATTGAAACTAAATAAATTATATTAAGAAAATTTATATGTTTTAAGTGAATTTAGTTAATAGTGGTGTTTAGGAGAAATGTTGTTATCCTCTCTAGCTGGATTCAATTATCTCATATAGCATATTCAACTAATAATGAATATTACTTGTAATGAATTTAAGCCATATAATTTTTATTCATGTTAAAAATTCTATGCCAAATTATTTAAACTTTGAAAAATTGTTGTCTTTGTTCAAGTTAAAATTCTACGCTGTTCTTAAGATTTGAAGAAATGAAAATGTTTATAGACTTAAAGTAGTGTAGATGACTATTGTCTATGCAAGGAATTTAAAAAAATTCAAATATTAATAAATAAATTTTAATAATGAAATAACATAATAAAATGTAAAACAAAGACAATTATAATAATTATCAACAAAATAATTATGTAAAAGACACTTATTGCAAATAAACTAAGAAAATAATTTTTAATTATATATTTAAAATAGTAATAAAAATATTTCTTTTTAATATTTATTAACGATTATTCATATTACTTCAATATTTTATTTACTAATGATAAATAATAAATTATATATATATATATAATATTTACATCGTAAGGTATTCTCCTCTGAAACAACTTCCCTTTCCGGTTATGTGTACATTCCTGTGTCTTTGATTTAGGTAATAGATGATTAAAATAGTTTGAGCCATTCGATTAATTCGACCGGTATTAAATTAGTTCCAAATTTAGTTATAAATTATAAGACTTGCGACGCAGGTCGGCCTCGCTCTTTCTCGACACTATCAATTGAGTGGAATGCTTCTGCTAGACTGACGATGCAAAACTAGAGAAGAAGTCACAATGCAGAGATGGGGAAGATGGCTAATGCCTGCTCTGCCATGCCATGGCTTAGGGCATTATTCCTTCTCTTAATTTCAACAAATCCGGCCACGATCATAGAGAATGTTGAAAAGGTGAATTCAATCCCCATTCTTTGAAGCATGGTGATCCCCTCGTTATCTCTTGTTATGCTTCGGGCAATGGGCACCACTACCCTCTCATAAAATGGTAGCCATGTGATGAGAGTCAGTAGGGAGAAGACGGAGAACGATCCTACGGGTATTAGGAAGTTGTTGGAGCTGAGCCTCTTGTCCATGGTCTGGGCCTGTAGAACGACGAACTTGTTTTTTTGCACAATTGTGACTTTATTGGAGATTTCGCAAGAGAATATGGGCACTATTCGCATAATAGTTTTGAGCCCCTTGATGTATTTGATGACATAATCCTCTACAAGGCAACCTTCCTCCAAATATCTAGGCTACACCAATCCTGCAAATATTTTTAGCATCTTTTGTAAATTTATCAGGAAATCTTCCTTCCTTTGCACATTGCAATTTTGTATACAAGTTTGAACTACAGGGCAATAGGATTTCTAGTAGCATCCCTAGAAGCATTATCAAATGCCAAAAGCTGGTGTACATTGAATTGAGCCAAAATAAGTTGATTGGAGTGACCCCTCGTGAACTAGCAAGTCTTCTCTATCTTGATGTTTTTCATCTGTCCCATAATGCACTCACTGGGATGGTTCCCCTAGAATTCCAGAATTGTGCTCCCTTAGAATGTTTCAATGTCTCCTTCAATTATCTCTCAAGCCCTGTGCCTTCAGATGGGCTTTTTAGAAGCATAGACAGTAATGTTTTCGCAGGTAACCTAGGTCTCAGTGGCAAAGTCCTAGCAGATTCTCAATGCATGAGTTTAAATGACCCTTAACTCACTTATTCCTCATATTACATGTTATAAAATAAGAAGAAATTTCATAATATATAGGAGATTATATGGTTGCCTGGTCTAGTAGTATTCATTCTCATAGTTGGAAAAACATGCTATTATAACCAGTTTATAGGTCATGCTGGTGGTGGGAAATACAGGGAGGAAAATCTTGAAGAGGATCAATGGAATATGACTGCCTTCTAGGAACCAATTCTTACAATAGAAGATGTTCTGGAGCATTTGGAGAGATCTCACATGGTGGGAAGTGGATAAACTAGCACATTTTATAGAGAAGAAATGCTAGTTGGCAAAGTGATTGCTGTGAAGAAGTTGTGGAGAGTTGATAAAGAAGATATTAATCAGAGGAGAGCAGTATTAGCAAAGGTTGAAATTCTCAACCTACACTATGAAGAGTATCTAGCATAATTTTAATTTAGCTCAACAAAAGCTAACCACAAAAATTTGAAATTCAAAACTCATGAATGGTTATTAAGTTAATTTGGTATGAGTAATTAATACTTTTACTTCCAAGTTATATGTAATTATCTAGTGATATCATAATATGAATTAGATTATTTATTTTATACAAAAATTTGGATATAATATTTTACAAAATAAATAATTAAACCTACTTAAAAGAATATAATATAATATTTAATAAGATATGATATTTTCTTTTCTTCTTAAAGGTTCATTCTTTGGGGCATGTCTTAATGGATATTGATCATGATCACCATCCAGGTCACAATGTAGAGATGGGGACGATGGCTAATGCCTACTCTGCCATGCCATGGCTTAGGGCATTATTCCTTCTCTTAATTTCAACAAAACCGGCCACGATCATAGAGAATGTTGAAAAGGTGAATTCAATCCCCATTCTTTGAAGCATGGTGATCCCCTCGTTATCTCTTGTTATGCTTCGGGCAATGGGCACCACTACCCTCTCATAAAATGGTAGCCATGTGATGAGAGTCAGTAGGGAGAAGACGGAGAACGATCCTACGGGTATTAGGAAGTTGTTGGAGCTGAGCCTCTTGTCCATGGTCTAGGCCTGTAGAACGACGAACTTGTTTTTTTGCACGATTGTGACTTTATTGGAGATTTTGCAAGAGAATATGGGCACTATTCGCATAATAGTTTTGAGCACCTTGATGCATTTGACGACATAATCCTCTACAAGGCAACCTTCCTCCAAATATCTGGGCTACACCAATCCTGCAAATATTTTCAGCATCTTTTGTAAATTTATCAGGAAATCTTCCTTCCTTTGCACATTGCAATTTTGTATACAAGTTTGAACTGCAGGGCAATAGGATTTCTAGTAGCATCCCTAGAAGCATTATCAAATGCCAAAAGCTGGTGTACATTGAATTGAGCCAAAATAAGTTGATTGGAGTGACCCCTCATGAACTAGCAAGTCTTCTCTATCTTGATGTTCTTCATCTGTCCCATAATGCACTCACTGGGATGGTTCCCCTAGAATTCCAGAATTGTGCTCCCTTAGAATGTTTCAATGTCTCCTTCAATTATCTCTCAAGCCCTGTGCCTTCAGATGGGCTTTTTAGAAGCATAGACAGTAATGTTTTCACAGGCAACCTAGGTTTCAGTGGCAAAGTCCTAGCAGATTCTCAATGCATGAGTTTAAATGACCCTTAACTCACTTATTCCTCATATTACATGCTATAAACTAAGAAGAAATTTCATAATATATGGGAGATTATATGGTTGCCTAGTCTAGTAGTATTCATTCTCATAGTTGGAAAAACATGCTATTATAACCAGTTTATAGGTCATGCTGGTGGTGGGAAATACAGGGAGGAAAATCTTGAAGAGGATCAATGGAATACGACTGCCTTCTAGGAACCAATTCTTACAATAGAAGATGTTCTGGAGCATTTGGAGAGATCTCACATGGTGGGAAGTGGATAAACTAGCACATTTTATAGAGAAGAAATGCTAGTTGGCAAAGTGATTGCTGTGAAGAAGTTGTGGAGAGTTGATAAAGAAGATATTAATCAGAGGAGAGCAGTATTAGCAAAGGTTGAAATTCTCAACCTACACTATGAAGAGTATCTAGCATAATTTTAATTTAGCTCAACAAAAGCTAACCACAAAAATTTGAAATTCAAAACTCATGAATGGTTATTAAGTTAATTTGGTATGACTAATTAATACTTTTACTTCCGAGTTATATGTAATTATCTAGTGATATCATAATATGAATTAGATTATTTATTTTATACAAAAATTTGGATATAATATTTTACAAAATAAATAATTAAACTTACTTAAAAGAATATAATATAATATTTAATAAGATATGATATTTTCTTTTCTTCTTAAAGGTTCATTCTTTAGGGCATGTCTTAATGGATATTGATCATGATCACCATCCATTCTCAAATATACATAACTAGTACAACTACATTAAAGATATTAATGTGGTTAATATAGTTGAAGGCTTCATCTATATGGACCATTAACAGATATATAACAAAAGAAACTATTGCAACAAAAATATTATTATTAACTTTTATTTTACTTGATCCTTAAGAATCTCAGGTCTCGATAAATAAATTAAAAGTGTTGAAGAGTTTTTATCTTTTACAACCAAGATATAGGGCAGTTTTTCTAAATTTAGGTATGCTTTGAAAATTCCTAGGAAATTGATGAGCAATAGGATATCAATTTTTTTAAATTTATTAAACGTCAATGCAACCTAACAAAATTTCTAACACACTAAAACCAATGATAATCATTTAGAGGAAACATAGGCTCAGCATATTCCCTTGAGAATCAATCCAAAGCATTAATTAAAAAAATAGTCAAACTTTCTAACACACTACAACCATTGATAATCATTCAGAGGAAGCATATGCTCTGCATATTCCCTTGAGAATCAATCCAAAGCATTAGTTAAAAAAAAAAAAGTCAATAGATCTGCATCCACCTTAAGTTAAAGTAGGAAGCCTTTGACTAATTATAGTAATAATATTTAATTTAATATTTAAAATTATGATTTAATCCAACATTAAATTCATATTTAAGATTTATTTATTTGTTTTGAATCTATTTTCATGTTGTTTTAATTATGACATGCACATTTTTTAAATTTAGGTATGCTTTGAAAATTCCTAGGAAATTGGTGAGCAATCGGATATCAATTTTTTTAAATTTATTAAAAGTCAATGCAACCTAACAAACTTTAAGATTTATTTATGCAACCTAACGTAATTTTTTAATCAATTTTCTTTTTTCAACCAGGTTTGTATTTTGAAGTGATTTATTTCACTCAATTTGAACATATCTGAAACTAAAACTTGATTACATTTTTTTAAACGATTATTTGTTAAGTTTAATTACAACTCATTGAATTTTTATTTTAATTATTTATATCACAAAAAAATATTTATCTATCACGTTATATTTTAAATTGAAACTGAATAAATTATATTAAGAAAATTTATATGTTTTAAGTGAATTTAGTTAATAATGGTGTTTAGGAGAAATGTTGTTATCCTCTCTAACTAGATTCAATTATCTCATATAGCATATTCAACTAATAATGAATATTACTTGTAATGAATTTAAGCCATATAATTTTTATTCATGTTAAAAATTCTATGCCAAATTATTTTTATTCATGTTAAAAATTCTATGCCAAATTATTTAAACTTTGAAAAATTGTTGTCTTTGTTCAAGTTTTAAAATTCTACGCTGTTCTTAAGATTTGAAGAAATGAAAATGTTTATAGACTTAAAGTAGTGTATATGACTATTGTCTATGCAGGGAATTTAAAAAGAATTCAAATATTAATAAATAAATTTTAATAATGAAGTAACATAATAATATAAAATAAGTGAAATGTAAAAGAAACACACTTATAATAATTATCAACAAAATAATTTTGTTGGAAATAAACTAAGAAAATAATTTTTATTTATATATTTAAAATAAAATAAAAATATTTCTTTTTAATATCTATTAATGATTATTCATATTACTTCAATATATTATTATATATATATATATATATATATATATATATATATATATATATATATATATATATATATGTCGTAATATATTCTCTTCTGAAAACAACTTCCCTCTCCGGTTATGTGTACATTCTTGTGTCTTTGATTTAGGTAATATATGATTAAAATAGTTTGAGCCATTCGATTAATTCGACCTTCTAAATTTAGTTATAAATTATAAGACTTGTGATGCAGGTCGACCTCGCTCTTTCTCGACACTATCAATCGAGTGGAACGCTTCTGCTAGACCGACAATGCAAAACTAGAGAAGAAGTCACAATGCAGAGATGGGGATGATGGCTAATGCCTGCTCTGCCATGCCATGGCTTAGGGCATTATTCCTTCTCTTAACTTCAACAGAACCGACCATGATCATAGAGAATGTTGAAAAGGTGAATTTGATCCCCATTCTTTGAAGCATGGTGATCCCCTCGTTATCTCTTGTTATGCGTCAGGCGATGGGCACCACTACCCTCTCATAAAATGGCAGCCATGTGATGAGAGTCAGCATGGAGAAGACAGAGAACGATCCTACGAGTATTTGGAAGTTGTTGGAGTTGAGCCTCTTGTCCATGGTCTAGGCCTGTAGAACGACGAACATGTTTTTTTGCGCAATTGTGACTTGAATGGAGATTTCGCAAGAGAATATGGGCACTATTCACATAATAGTTTTGAGCCCCTCGATGTATTTGATGGCATAATCCTCTACAAGGCAACCTTCCTCCAAATATTTGGGCTACACCAATCCTGCAAATATTTTCAGCATCTTTTGTAAATTTATTAGGAAATCTTCCTTCCTTTGCACATTGCAATTTTGTATACAAGTTTGAAATGCAGGGCAATAGGATTTCTAGTAGCATCCCTAGAAGCATTATCAAATGCCAAAAGCTGATGTACATTGAATTGAGCCAAAATAAGTTGACTGGAGTGACCCCTCGTGAACTCGCAAGTCTTCTCTATCTTGATGTTCTTCATATGTCCCATAATTCCCTCACTGGGATGGTTCCCTTAGAATTCCAGAATTGTATTCCCTTAGAATGTTTCAATGTCTCCTTAAATCATCTCTTAAGCCTTGTACCTTTAGATGGGCTTTTGAGAAGCATAGACAGTAATGTTTTCGCAGGAAACCTAGGTCTCAGTGGCAAAATCCTGGCAGAGTCTCAATGCATGAGTTTAAATGACCCTTAACTCACTGCTTCCTCATATTACGTGTTATATACTAAGAAGAAATTTCATAATATATGGGAGATTATATGGTTGCCTGGTCTAGTAGTATTCATTCTCATAGTTGGAAAAACATGTTGTTATAACCCGTTTATAGGTCATGCTGGTGGTGGGAAATATAGGGAGGAAAAGCTTGAAGAGGACCAATGGAATACGACTGCCTTCTAGGAACTGAGTCTTACAATAGAAGATGTTCTGGAGCGTTTGGAGAGTTCTCACATGGTGGTAAGTGGATAAACTAGCACATTTTATAGAGAAGAAATGCTAGTTGGCAAAGTGATTGCTGTGAAGAAGTTGTGGAGAGTTGATAAAGAAGATATTAATCAGAGGAGAGAAGTATTAGCAGAGGTTGAAATTCTCAACCTACACTATGAAGAGTATCTAGCATAATCTTGCATGTATCTGTAAGGCCAATATGGTTGCAGCACTATGAGATTTTATGATACTAGGAGGGTCCTTTGCCAATTTAATATTATGTGTCCCTCAATGTGTTAGGTCCCTATAATAATAGTGATTACCCCATTACTATTTTAGTTGTATCCATTATTAATATTGTTGTGCCCCTATTGTCCCCATATTGTTATTACTGTGCCCCATAGAATCCCTCTATTGTTATTTTTGTGCCTTTATATTATTATTGTTAGGTTGGCTGGGTTATATTGTGACTCCTTAGACTCCTATATATAAAAAGGAGGTTTTGTCATTTGAATCATCAAATAATCATTCATTTGTGTAATTTAAAGAAGGTTGGCCCCTCGAAGAGGCTGAATTCTAAGGCGTTGATCTATCTTTTCTATCTTTTTGTGAGTTGGTTTCATAACATTTAGTGTCAAAGCTTTCGATTCTAGGGTTTCGCTGCTCCAAGTAGGTCATCGTGGCATTTTCGCTATAACTTTTTTTCTACGATGTTTCATAAGAGAAAAAAACCCATTTGAGAAGAAACCTCACTGAACCTTAGGTCTGAATTTCAGAGATTTTCACACTATATTTACCGAGATATGATTTGAGGAAGTTGGTCTTTTAGCAGACTCCTGAATTACATTCTAAACAGGTGACCTAGGTAAAATCGTCATAAATTTCTCTCTGAGAATTGCATTGAAATTTTGTAAGAAGGTACATAAATAGGACGAACTGTAGTTTCTTATATATATTTCTTAGAGCCAAATGTCGAAATAGGGACACGTGGCACGTCGTACAAGTTCGCTATACTGAACTAGTCTATAATTAGGTAACTGTGGGAGATTTGGCATAACTCTTCTTTGGAGAATCCAATTTGGATCAGACTGGTGGCATTGGAAAGAGGACATAGAGGGCTACTACAGGTCGAAATTTCAGAATTTTATGATCTGAAATTATAGAGATACATCAGAGGCAATATCGAGGTCCTACAAAGTGAAAAAAGGTGTGTAGATTTTTTTAAATTTTTTCTTGAGCTTTGTTTGAAAAATTATTTTGAAGGAATTCAAAGGGCATAGTAGAGCATTATTATCGGTAACTGATGCCCAGAGGAAAGAAAATGCAAGCACCTAGTAGGTAACCTGAAATCTCTAGCATGACTTATGAAGAAGAGGAAGAAATGCAACATGATATATCAAAATTACGAGACCAAGTGCAACAAATGTCACTCGCACAAAAAGTAATAGAATCTAAGATGGATGGTTTAAAGAAAGATGTAGAAGCTAAGATGGATGATTTGAAGATAGATTTGAAGACATATTTGAAGACAGGCATGGCATATTTGAAGACAAATTTGACAAATTTTCTATAAGAAATACTTACTAATGGTGAAAGGGTAGTAAAGGGAACTCATGATGCGAACAAAAGAAATGTTAATCATGATTTCCTAGACTCTAATGTTGGATTTAAGACCCACCATATTCCAAAAATTGATATTAGGAAGTTTGATGGCAAGGATCTCATAGCATGGATATTATAGATGGAGCAATTTTTTGATCTCAATAATGTGCAAAACACACAAAAGGTATGTTTTGAAACTTTATATTTGGAACCAAATTAGTTTGTATGGTATCAATGGCTTTGCTCTTGTAAACAAATTATCACTTGGGCAACTTTTACGAAAGAATTGACAACACATTATGAGGATACAAAAAGCAACACTTTTTTTAGCCAATTGATAAGTCTCAAACAAAAGGGTTCAATAATGGAGCACATTGAGGAGTTCCAAAAATTGAACATAAGGGTAAAAAATATTCAAGAGGAGCATAGGATTGATGTGTTCATAGGGAATTTAAAGGATAATATCCAACATGATGTTTGCCTTTGGGAACCTGATTCATTAGAGAAGGCATTCAGGTTAGCAAGAAAAATAGAAAACAAAATTATGGTAACCAGGAAGCATACCACTCACAACTATAAAAATGGAAGTGTTATTGCCCCTAGTCTTCCACAAACTATAAGGTTGACACCAAAACAATTGGAAGAAAAAGGAGCAAAAGGGCTTTGTTACAGTTGTGATAGCAAATACACTAAAGGTCATAAGTGTGCCGAGAAGAAATTATTCTAAATAGATTGTGAAGAGGAAGACAAAAATGAGCAAGAAAGGTCAAAAGAAGAGGATATACTCTAGGAACAAAGCCTAGATAAAGAAGAAATGAATCCGACCATATCTTGTAATGCATTGGCTGGAATTACCACTCCTCAAACCATCAAGATAGAAGGACAAATCAAGAAGAAAAAGGTAATAGTGTTAATTGATTCAGGAAGTACCCACAATTTTATTGATTGTATGATAACAAAAGAATTGAATTTCTTCCTATATCCAACACCAGAGTGTCAAGTGATGGTTGCAAATGGAGGGATGATAAATTGCTCTGGAAAGTGTCATAATATCAAGCTATCCATGGGAGAATATGTATTGACAAGCCTAATGCTTTCCATTCCAATGGGAGGTGCTGATGTTGTACTAGGAGTCCAATGGCTACAATCCTTGGGTACAATAGCTTTTAATTTTCAAGAAATTATTATGAAATTTTCTGTGAAAGGAAAGGAAGTTGAATTAAGGGGCATTACAGGGAAACCGGGAAAGATAATCAGCTCTAACTGTATGACAAAGCTTTTAAAAATGGAACAAAGAGGTGTAATTGCATAATTATGTTCGCTATATGTTTCCACGTCGAAACATCTATTTCTCCAGATCTCGAAAAGGTCTTGGACAATCATTCCAAGGTATTTGAGACTCCTAAAGGTCTCCCACCTATTCGTGATCATGATCATGTTCTTCATCTGATTCCAGGAAGTGTTCCTCCAAACATCAGGTCATATAGATATCTCTATGCCCAAAAGAGTGAAATTGAACGTATGGTTGCAGAAATGCTAGAGGCTGGTATAATTCAACCTAGTCAAAATTCTTTCTCTGCTCCAGTAGTATTGGTGCACAAGAAGGATGGATCATGGCGCATGTGTCTAGATTATTAGGAGCTCAACAAGCTCACTATTAAAGATAAGTTCCCCATTCCTGTCATTGATGAATTACTAGATGAATTGCATGGATCAATTTACTTCACCAAGTTGGATTTTCGTTCAGGATATCATCAAATCGTAATGAAGACTGAAGACATTACGAAAACAACATTTAGAACTCATGAGGGTCATTATGAATTTTTGGTCATCCTTTTGGCCTTACTAATGCACCTTTTTACATTTCAAGCTTTGATGAATTCCATTTTCAAACCCTTCCTTAGAAAATTTGTGTTAGTATTTTTTGATGATATACTAATCTACATCAAATCTTGGAAGGATCATGTTGAACACGTTGACAGGGTGCTACAACTATTGGAGGAGAAACAATTATATGCGAAAAGATCCAAATGTTTCTTTGGAGTACAAGAGGTGGAATATATGGGTCATATTGTATCTCGTGAAGGAGTTAAGGTAGACCCTAGAAAAATTAAAGCCATTAAGGAATGGAAAATCCCCACATCCATAAAGCATCTGCGAGGATTTCTCAGCTTGACAGGGTATTATCGCAAGTTTGTTAAGAATTATGGGAGAATAGCAGCACCACTAACAAAATTATTGAAGAAAGATGCAATTTCATGGACTCCAGAAGCAACAAAGGCCTTCGAACATCTTAAAGAGGCAATGTGCCAAGCACCAGTCTTAGCTACACCGGACTTCACAAAAACCTTTATTGTGGAATGTGATGCTTCAGGAAATTGAATTGGTGCTGTTTTAATGCAAGATGAAAGACCTATTGCTTTTGAAAGTCGTCCAATCAAGGGAAAGGTTTTACACAAAGCTATTTATGAGAAGGAAATGTTGGTAATACTACATGAACTTAAGAAATGGTGACCCTACCTAATGGGAAGACACTTCAAGGTAAAAACAGATCATGATAGCCTTAAAGACTTTTTAGAACAAATATTATCCTCTGAAGAGCAACAAAAGTGGGTCACAAAGATGTTGGGTTATGACTTTGAAATCATCTACAAAAAAGGGAAGCAAAATGTGGTGGAAGATGCACTCTCAAGAAAGGATGAGGATGTGGAAGCATTGTTGTGCGCCATTTCTATTATCCAACTAGATTAGATAAACGAAGCAAGGGAGGAATGGAAGAATGATGAAGAAGTGTGGGCACTTATTCGAAAGTTACAACAAGATTCCAGTACATCTGATACATTTAGCTGGAAAAATGATTCGTTGTGGTACAGAGATCGCTTATACCTCTGTAAGAATTCCCAACACAAACAAAATATTCTTATGGAATTGCACACCTCTCCCTTAGGAGGGCACTCAAGATTTTTAAAAACTTACCACAGGGTTAAGAAGGAATTTTTTTGGGATGACCTTAAATCGGATATTCAAAAGTTTGTGGTAGAATGTTTGGTTTTCCAACAAAATAAAGTTGAAACAATTAAGACCCCAGGTATATTACAACCTTTATCCATTCCAAGCCAACGTTGGGAGGAGGTTTCAATGGATTTTATCATAGGTTTACCCAAGTCTGAGGGAAAGAGTGTCATCATGGTGTTAGTTGATAGACTTACCAAGTATGCACACTTTTGTGCATTATCACATCCATTTAAAGCCAGTACAGTTTCTACTGCATTTATGGAAACAATTCAAAAGCTACATGGAAACCCAAAGATTATTGTAAGTGATAGAGATCCAATTTTCACTGGAAATTTTTGGACAGAATTATTTTCTTGTCTCGGTACTCAGTTAGCTCATAGCTCATCTTATCATCCTCAATCTGATGGGAAAAATGAGATAGTAAACAAATGTTTAGAAGGATATCTTTGTTGCTTTGATAAATAGACACAATGGGTCAAATGGTTGCCTCTTGCTAAATGGTGGTATAACACTTCCTTCCATATAGCAACAAAAATGACCCCATTTATGGCACTTTATGGATATCAACCACCTTCCATCACATCATATTTAAGAGAAAATTCTAAGGTTCAAGCAGTGGAACATCACATCGAGCATCAACAACAAGTCCTCCAACTCTTAAAGTATAACCTTGTGTTAGCACATAATAGAATGAAACAACAGGCAGATCAACATCACAACGAAAGAAGTTTTGATGTAGGTGATTGGGTATTCCTATGGCTACAACCATATAAACAAATGTCCCTCAAGCAAGCTAAGAAGGATAATAAATTATCACCAAAATATTATGGTCCGTACAAGGTGTTGAAAAAGATTGGTACTATGGCATACAACTTGGAGCTTCCTACAGCTTCTCGAGTGCACCTAGTTTTCCATGTTTCATGTTTAAAGAAGGTTATAGGCGACAAGCTCCCAGTTCAAACAATATTGCCAGAACTTTACGAGGAAGGAAAAATTATACTGGAACTGAAAGCAGTCACAGAAACAAGAACTCGACAGCTACAAAATCGATCAATTTCAGAGTATCTCATCAAATGGAAGAACTTATCTGCTAAAGATTCCACATGGGAGGATAAGAATTTTATACAGAAGCAGCCAGAACCACTCAAGCGTTGAGGACAACACTTTTTTTAAGGAGAGGGGCATGTTAGGTCCCTATAATACTAGTGATTACCCCATTACTATTGTAGTTGTATCCCTTATTAATATTGTTGTGCCCCTATTGTCCCCATATTGTTATTACTGTGCCCCATAGAATCCCTCTATTGCTATTTTTGTGCCATTATATTATTATTGTTAGGTCGGCTGGGTTATATTGTGACTCCTTAGACTCCTATATGTAGAAAGGAGGTTTTGTCATTTGAATCATCAAAGAATCATTCATTTGTGTACTGTAAAGGAGGTTGCCCTCTCGAAGAGGCTGAATTCTAAGGCATTGATCTATCTTTTCTATATTTTTGTGAGTTGGTTTCATAACACAAAGGCATATTACAATTGATCACAAGCCTTGGAAAACTTCTCTGGCGCAAACTTGTGAAAAATCCAAACACATATGCAAGTGTCATTGAAAATAATTACAAGTGTCCTTTGGTGCAAATGCTAATTATATATATTTTTAATTTTTAATTATTATATTTATGATAACTTATTCTCTTAGTTCTAAAATATTATTAAGTTATTAGTTTTGCATGAAGAGTATTTTCATTGAGTATTTTTATAAATTATCATAAGAATATTTTTCTCTATCTTTTGAAACTTACAACTAATTCGTAGATAAAATAATTATATTTTAAATTCAAAACAAATTTTAATTCCAATATCAACTATCCAAAAAATAATTATATTTTAAAAATAAAACATATTTTAATTCCAATATAATTTTTACATTATATGAATATGGTGTGTATATTTATGAATTAAAATTATTAATGCACTAGGTTATATTGTGATAAAATTTCATGATAAATATAATTTGAAGGGCGGTTTTAATTTTGGCCATTCTCACTAAAATTTAGTACATACAATTTTGGATAAAATTAAGATTTATTGTTATTTAAAAATGATTTTTAAATACTTAAATGGATTCAATGCTCTAAACTCTTCCAGCACTAGAATTCTATAAATTACACGACTCAATTATGATTTTAAGAAATTCCTATAAAATTTATAACAAACTAAATCAAGAAAACATAATAAGAGAAAAAGAAAAAACATCTAATAGTTAGATATGTGTTATTTAAATACCACTTTTTGGTAAATAATAAATTATAATTAATTAGATAACCTATGCCATATTGATGAGTAAGTGCAACAAAGGAGGCATGCTTGTGGAATGTCATTTTCCAGAATACAAAAGTCAACGAGAATGATGATGAGAATTTTCTTTATAGTGTTATGATTCTGAGGGCATTCAATGCTTTGACTCTTCAATTTTGTAGGACATGGGTTTTCTTCTCGATTTTTATGTCGACAATGTAGCTTATTTGTTAATTGGTATCTGGAATGTTGGATTAATCACAATTTTCCATCCTACATAAACACGTACCCAAATCTATATTTGTTTGCCCACTTTCAAAGTTTATGATGATTATGTATTTGTTTACTAGGAATTTTGTTTATTTTCGAGTAATTGTTTCACAAAACAGACTGCTTCTATGAATTAAATTTTTAAAATCTGAGAGAACCAGATAGCCACCAAGGTTTTGATGTAAAGCTTCTGATGAGAATAAGAACAATTCATTCAACTACAACATTAATCTTTGAGAAATTCAATAAAGCATTTGACCTATGTGCAGGTAACTAGTTAGTTTCACTTATCCTCTTCTCCAACTAGTTCACAAGAGAAATCCCTTATAATCTTACAAATTGTCCCACTCTTCACAGAGTCAAGATTCAATAAAACAAGCTCTTTGGCCACATTTATTTAGGATTGGGAAAGCTTGAAAAATTGTCCTTTGTAGACATGTCATGGAACAATCTCACTGGATATTTTCCTTCTGATCTCTTTAATTCACCTACAATAGAGTACCTAAATGTTTCTTATAATCTGATGCAAGCAAGCCTTCCTCCAAATATCTGGGCTACACCAATCCTACAAATATTTTTAGCACCTTTTGCAAATTTATCAGGAAATCTTCCTTCCTTTGCACATTGCAATTTTGTATACAAGTTTGAATTGCAGGGCAATAGGATTTTTGGTAGCATCCCCATAAACATTGTCAAATGCCAAAAGCTGGTGTACATTGAATTGGGCCAAAATAAGTTGATTGGAGTGATCCATCCTAAACTGGCAAGTCTTCCCTATCTCGGTGTTCTTCATCTATCCCATAATTCCCTCACCGGGATGATTCAACTAGAATTCCAGAATTGTGCTCCCTTAGAATGTTTCAATGTCTCCTTCATTCATCTCTCAGGCCCTGTGCCTTCATATGGGCGTTTAAGAAGCATAGACAATAAGCTTTCACAGGAAACTCAGGTCTCTGTTGCAGAGTCCTAGCAGAGTCTCCATGCATGAATTTTTAATGATCCTTACCTCACTGCTTCCTCATATTACATGCCAGATACTAAGAAGAAATCCCATAATATATGGGAGATTATATGGTTTCCTAGTTTAGAAGTATTCATTCTCATAGTTGGAAAACACATGTTACTATAACTAGTTTATAGGTCATGCTGGTGGTGGGAAATATAGGGAGGAAAATCATGAAGAGGACCAATGGAAGATGACTGTTGAGCCGTGAAACTACATCTCTTCTACACACTTTTTTATACTTTTTCCCCTCACCAGAGCCTCACAAGCTATCAAAAATCATTACATATTGATTCTAAGAGTGCATTTAAGTCGTTTTCTAACTATTTTCTTTTGTTTGCTATTTGACGTAGATTTTGCTCATCAGCTGAAAATGCAGCCACTTTCCGTAGCTGACTTGACTTTCCACGGCTGTTTTTGTTGATCTCTAGGTTACATGTGTCATCAAGCAAAACGAGGCACGTGGGTAGTTTAGAAATGATCTAGACCTAGACCAAGTCCTATTGGTTTAGCCAGATTCGTAAAGGAAAGCCTTGGTCAAACGATGGTCAAACGAGGTGTTCTACGGTAAGCAGGTCTCTGTTTTTCAACACATGAAGGGTTCAAGACCATTCCTAGATCCATGGCTACATTTTGACAGTTGTAGACTACCCCCACGATGTAAATCCAACAGCCACCTTTTGGTAGATTGAATGATCGTGGCAACCATCATGCTAAGCTCACGGATGCTATCTTTTTATGTGTCCTCTGCTGAAGGTGTTTCATAGGAAAACTGTTATGTAATTTCCTTTATAAATAATGCGTTTGCAAATGCATGTAGCTAGTTAGTTTTTGATGTAATTTTGCTGTTAAGTTTATGTACTATGCTGTGACACTCGTCCTGTTGTTTTAACGAGAGGATCCTTCCTTTGTTTTGCAATATAATAAGACTTTGTTTTATATGACTGCGTGAGCATAATCTTGGACTGATAGCATGTTAACCAAGGTCGTGCAAAGGGCCCCTGCTGGCTAAGGTTTCGTTCTTTTATTTCTGTAAAGTTTTAATATGCTATTTTTTTATTTCCATTGTAGATATTTTGTAGTTTGTTCACTTGTGTATATTTCACATTTCAGTTATGGTGTTAATGTTTCATTCCTGTACATGATTTTCCAAGCATTGTATATTTTTGCTAACACTGATCAGTGTGTTTCAGGTTAGAATAGGCCCGGACATTTTCATACAATTTTTGTAGTAAATAATGACATGAGATTGTCCTCTCTGCTGACTTTGTTTTCTTAGCTTTCAATTTCAGTTATGCTTTGATTTCAGTCTTATTAATTTGTTGTTGATAATTAGTTTAGATATCAAATTCTTCATGTCATTTAACGTTATCTCCAGAGCCATGGCTTAACCCCGAAAAGCTACTTGGCGAGCTATTGGATTATGAGTGAGGTGATTTGATTCTTTATGTTATTGACGTTATCTCTAGAGCCATGGGTTAACCCGGAAAAGCTACCTGGCGAGCTGTCAGACTATAAGAGAAGAGACTTGATTTTATTTTCATTTGCAAGTAGATAATTTAGATATCAATTCCTCATGTTATAGACGTTATCTCTAGAGCCATGGCTTAACCCCAAAAAGCTACTTAGCAAGCTATCGGACTATAAATGAAGTGAATTGGTTTTCCTTTTATTAGTTTGCAAATTTTTATTTATTTGAGTGCAATAGCTTAACTTTTATTTCTGTATTTAGACGAGCAGCAGAGATAGATATTTCATTATCAGTAGTTCATCACTTGTTTGATTCAAATAGATGCACATTTACATTCTTGTTCAAGTATTAATTTCACCATTAGTGTGTTTTGAGATCGTCTGAAGTGTTAAGTTATGGAAGTCATCATAAAGGACATAATTGCCTTAAAATCTATACCATACTTGCCTTCTAAAGTATTCTTAAAACTTAGGAATAGGATTTCCATTTGCATTAGGAGACAAACCAAGATAAAACCCCCAAAAACAAGATAAAATTGAAAACAATAAAAAAAGTAATAAAGAGGTTGTCTTCCACATATAGTGCGCCACACTTCATCAGTTTACGACTCTTGGATTGATAATTAATGTAGCAATTTAGGACATACTAAATTGACTAAACATTTTGGTGCCATTGCTGGGGAAGTGTAACTAGCTAGCTGATCTCTTACAAAAAAAAAAGAAGAAGGGAAAAATTGATAACTTCTTGAAGTATGCTCTCCTCTTGCACCTAGTGTGATCTGGAGGATCAGAAAAGAGAGTTATTAGTTCAATAAGTTCTTGATTATGCTTTCTTCTTGCACCTAGTGTGACTTGGAAGATCAGAAAGAGAATTATTAAGCTGACTTAAAAAAAAAAAAAAATGACATGCATAAAGCAAGAGATTCTAGGGGAAGGTTTATAGCTAGGGCCAAAAGTTCGATTTTCACAACTCCAGCTACTTCAAGGCATAGAAAAGAAACACCTCCATCATCTCTGACTCATACTCCTAGCCTTAGGATTCCTAGAATTCAAGGAGCAACAGCCAAATTAGGAGATTCTCCCACACTATTTACTAAATTTGATCTAGGACAAGAACCTTTCTTCACTTCTATAGGGGAACATCTTGTAATCAAAGAAGTAGAATCACTTGAAGAAGAGGAGAGAGAAACTATTCCTCGTTCACCATTAATAGAATAACCAGAAGACTTTGAGGAAACTATCATGACAGAGGAAGTATTAGATGGATTTGGAGGAGGGGGTAGAGGTAGAGGAAGAGGAAATAATGGAGGAGGTAGAGGTAACAATGGGGTAAATAGGGAAGGAGATAACTCATTTGGATTCCCTATAGCTAATGAGGAAAATCATACAAAAACGAAAAACATTTCACCATCTGTCCTCCCAAACTTTTATGGGTTGTGAAGTGAGGATCCTGAAACATTTCTATTTGAGTTTGAAGTCTTGTGCTGAACCTATGACTATATGGAAGACTCTCAAAAACTCAAACTATTTCCTTCAACATTGAAAGGAGCTGCTTTGAAATGGTTCATGGGATTAGTCACTCAATCTATTAGGACTTGGAATGATTGAAACAAACATTTTTGGATAGATACCTAGATTATTGTATGCCCACCAATCATAAGGATGAGGTATTCAAGATGATGCAAAGAGAATATGAAAACTTGGAGGATTTACTTGAAAGATTTCAATACAACTTAAAGAGAGAAAAAATGAGTAATTTAGATGAGGAAACCTTGAAATCCCTTCTATTGAAAGACATTAGAGATGAATTGATAGATATCTTAAACATGATGGGGAAGGGAGACATTTCTCAACTTCCACTTCGTGACATAGTAGAACTATGTGTCCATCTTTCAATGGGAAAATCTAAAACTGGAAAAGGGTCAAGAGATCCTTCTCTTATTAGAGCAAACAAATCTGCAACTAGATCAGTAAGTAGGGCAGAGATTGGCAATATGCTTGATGAGTTCAAAACTGATATTTTGGGAGCCTTAGTGAACAATTAGACACCCTTAAAATACAAAACAGGCAGAAAGCAAAAGCTGATTCCTTGGCCATTTTTTGTCCAGAATGTAGAAAGAAACATGCTCTAAGGGAATGTCCCTTGGATGCAAAAGTTGTAGAAACATGTATGATTTTCTCAGAAAGTCATGAGACCAAGGATTGTCCTTCAATCCCTAGGCTCAAAGCTATCTTTTAGGAAGATCCAAATTCAGTAGAGTCCCTTTGTTTTGTTTCAAGAAGACCATGGCAGGGGCAACAAAATCAGGGATTTAACAATCCTATGAACTTTCAGCTCCCGCCAAATTGGAATTCTCGGCAACAACCTTGTTCCCAATCTCAAAATCCATACCAATCATGGGCACAAGTGATGCAAAATCCTTATGGGAGATTTGCTCAATTTTATCAATATCCTCCATATTTTCCAAATCAAAAAAATCCACCAATTCCAAATCAAAACCCACAACTTTCATTGCCATTCCCACAACAACAACCTTCTCAACAAAATCCAAATTCTCAACTCTTGCTTCCATTTCAACAAAATACAAATCAACTACCAGCCCAACCATTTCCAAATCCCAACAACAAAAATCCTCAGAATGCTTACATGGTAGAAGGACAACAATTTCCTACCTATATGATTGTTCCTCTTAATGATGTTCAACTCAGATCCGGTAGAGTTTTAGAAAAACCTTCTATAGATGTTCAAGAGCAAGGTACCTTTGAGGAGGATTCTCTTCAAGTCAAAAAGGGTTCTAAGGAAGCATCTCTTCAAAACCCAATCATTCAAAAATAAAAATAAAAAGAGTCAACCCCCACAACTCCTATAGTTATGAAACCTGCATCTTCATCCAGGCCTCCTTTCCCTGAAAGATTACAAATTGACAAAGGGGTGGAAAAACAAATCTTGTTGCCTGACTATGATTTTCTAGATGAATTAAAGAATGTCTGTATCAAGATTCCCTTGCTACAAGCCATTAGAGAGATTCCTATTCTAGCAAAAACAATAAAGAAGTTGAGTCTCAAAAGACCAGGAAGGAAACCAAGAGATACAAGAAGAATTCACCTGGGAGGAAAAATTGCAGATATCATGATGGGAAAAATTACCATGCAGAAGTACGTAGATCCAGGTAGTCCAATTGTCAAGACACATATAAATGGGATAGAAATTCCAAACACTTTGATTGACTTAGGGGATACTATCAACATTATGAGTAGACAGACTATGGAACAGATTAAACTTCCTAATCTTCTTTTTACACCCACCTTACTGCAACTTGCAAATAGATCAATAATCAAACTGGATGGTGTACTAGAAGATATTTCAGTCTCCTTACATTCTTGGGAATATCTAGTAGATTTCATGATTTTGACTCCCAAGAGTAATTTAGGAGGACATCCACTCATCTTAGGAAGACCTTGGCTAGCCACAACTAATGCTTTCATTAGTTGTAGATCTGGAGATATGTACATTTCTAATGGTACTTCAACAAAGAAATTCAATTTGTATCCTCCAGCAAAGGTAATTACAAAAGAAGGAGACAATGAATGGGTCGATGATGAAGATATTATACAACCTGTCTTTACTGTATCTGAAACTAGTGAAGATAGTCAAATTTTGAACACATTAGAAAATTTTGAAACATCTTCAGAATATGACCACACACAATTTCAGTTAGTTTCTGATATTGAATATTTATCATCAAAACAAATGTCTCTTTACTCTATGGAAGAGTTTGGTAGCTCTACCATTGAAAATTTTCCAGGAAAAACATTAAATATCAACAAAAATTTGGAAAAGTCACAACAGGACGAGCTAACCAAAATCTTGCAAAAACATTCTACTGCATTTGCATGGGAGTATACTAATATGAAAGGTATTGACCCTAAGACTTGCATCCATCATATTTATATCGAGGAAAACAGTAGACCAATTAGACAACCTCAGAGAAGGATGAATCCAAATCTTAGGGAGATAGTGAAAGAAGAGCTCCAAAAACTACTCAATGTAAATTTCATTTACGCAATTTCAGATAGCCGATGGGTTTCTCCTTTGGTTATAGTACCCAGAAAGAATGGTAAATGGAGGGTATGCATTGATCACAGGGAATTGAATAAAGCAACTTTGAAGGATCACTTTCCTTTGCCCTTTATCGATCAAGTATTACATACATTAGCAAGTAAAAATTACTTTTCATTTCTGGATGGTTTTAGTGGTTACAATCAAATTCAGGTAGCACCTGAAGATCAGGATAAGACCACATTTACCTATCCATGGGGAACTTTTGCTTATTGAGTGCTTCCTTTTGGATTATGTAATGCACCCGCAAAATTCCAAAGAGCAGTACTAGGAATTTTTTCTGATCTAATCCATGATTGTCTAGAGGTATATATGGATGATTTTACAGTTTATGGTGATTCGTTTGAAGAGGAAATAGAAAATTTGGAAAAATTCCTTATAAGATGTAAAGAAACAAACCTTTCACTAAGCCATGAAAAATTCATTATGATGTTTACTGAAGGTATTGTTTTAGGACATCATATTTCAGGGGATGGGATTAAAGTTGATAGATCAAAAGTTGAAGTCATATCCAAGTTACCTGTTCCAAGTTGTCAAAAAGATGTTAGAAATTTTCTAGGATTTACTGGATATTATAGAAGATTTATAGAAAACTTCACCAAAATAGCATCTCCACTCTTCAAACTGCTTACAAAAGACTGTGAATTCAAATGGGGTCCTGATTGCCAATCAACATTTGAAACTTTGAAAACAAGAATATCTGAAGTGCCTATCTTGAGAGGACCAAATTGGAAACTTCCTTTCCATATTTCTACAGATGCTTCAGATACAGCTCTAGGGGTTGTATTGGGACAGAAAGATTTAGTTCCTTATGCCATTTACTATACCAGTAAAAATTTAACTCCTACTGAGTTGAACTATACTGTGACTGAAAAAGAGTTCTTAGCTGTTGTTCATGCAATCAATAAGTTTAGACATTATATAACAGGCTATGAAACTTTTATTCATACTGATCATTCTGCAATTAGATATCTAATGAACAAACCCATTACTAATGGAAGAGTTACAAGGTGGCTCCTACTTTTACAAGAATTCAATATTACTGTGTTAGATAGACCAGGGAAACAAAACACAGTAGTTGATTTCTTGTCTAGGATTCAGAATACTAAAGAAGATTCTCCTGTAGAGGACAAGTTTCCTGATGAATATTTATTTGCAGTAACTACTAAGACTCCTTGGTATGCAGATATAGCTAACTATTTGGTTACAGGGAAACTACCTCCACATTTATTTCCTAGTGAAAGAAGAAATATTATTCAGGAGAGTTCAAAATATTCATGGATTTCTAATGAATTGTTTAAAACAGGGCCAGATCTTGTGATCGGAATATGTGTTAGAGAAGATGAGATTCCTAATATTATCAAAGCATGTCATGATGTACCATGTGGCGGACACTTTGCTGACAAAAGGACAGCCTATAAAATCCTCTCTTTGGGATATTATTGGCCATCCCTCTTCAAATATGCAAAACAATATGTCAGAAGATGTGACAGCTGCCAAAGAGTAGGGAAACCTACCCTCTCAAATGAAATGCCATTACAACCACAGGTACTCATCAAACCTTTTGAAAATGGGTTTTAGATTTCATTGGACCTATTAATCCACCATCTAAACAAAGAAGGTATATATTGGTATGTACTGATTATGTTACTAAATGGGTAGAAGCCAAAGCATTATTTTATTCCACTGATCATTCAGTTGTTAGTTTTCTTTATGAGGATATTTTTACTCACTTTGGTGTTCCAACAGAAATTGTAACAGATCAGGGAGGTCAATTCACATCCAAACTGGTCGAGAAGCTGATGGAAGAGTACAAGGTCAAGCACAAAAAATCTACTCCTTACCATCCGAAAGCAAATGGTCAAGTGGAGTCTACAAACAAATTTATTGAAGGCATCATTACCAAGACTGTTCATCTACATAGAGGAGATTGGGCAGAAAGGCTTCCTGAAGCTTTATGGGCCTACAAAACTACATGGAGGAATACAACAGGACATTCTACCTATGAACTTGTTTATGGGAAAGAAGTTCTGCTCCCCATTGAGTTCCAAGTTAGAGCCTCCAAGATGGCAGTTCAATTGGGAATGGATCTATCAAAAGCCCAAAAGCATAGAATGGAGCAGTTTAATGAACTAGATGAGATCAGACAAGAAGCAATCCTAAGAACTGATCTAGTTCAATATCAAAGAGCTAAGTAGCATGACAAATACATCAAGGAGAAAAAGTTCCAAGAAGGAGATTGGGCATTGCTATTTGATTCCAAGTTCAAAGATTTCAAAGGTAAATTTCTGAATCATTGGCTTGGGCCATATGAGATTGACAAAGTCTTTAGCAATGGAGCAGTAAGAATAAAAACCATTGATGAACATCAAACTCCTCTTATTGTGAATGGCCACAGATTAAAGATCTATCATAAGCCACTCTCAAAGGAAGAATTTGTCAAAATCTTTCAAGATAATTATGCAATAAGGCTGGTGAAGAAGAATCCTTCTTCTCCACCAGCCTAGTCTTTGTTCTTTTCTGTTATATAAAATGAATAAAATAATAATAATAATAATAATAATAATAATAGTTTGTATAAGCCTGAAAACCAATCACTGATTGGCAATCTTATATAGAAAATACAAGGCAAAAATCAGAAACTTCTGATGCTCTATATTTTCCGAAAAATCTTTCCTCATTTTATTCATAGTTTCATGTCATTTCACTTCATTTTTATTCACTCCATTTCATTTCATCATCAAATTTCACCAATAAAATTCCTTTTATGACCAGTTTTCATATATCATTCCCTCAGTCATCATTCATTTCCATCCATCTCCATTTAGTCATATGTTCACTGTGTCAGTTTCCGCAGTTGAATTCAGTTTCCACAACTAAAAACCGATTCCGCAGCTAACACTCTGTTATTCAGCACTGATAGTCAGATGTTAGCCAAATAATGATGGGAACCAAATGCAGGTATGAAAATGAAAATATGTTGAAGATATAAAACACCTAAAGTACCAATAGGAAGCAGCCAATCAAAGGTCAGTGAGTGGAAGTGGTAAGATTCTAAGATAAGAAAAATTCATTTCAAATAGCATTTTAAAGCACATTCTATATAGTTATGAAACCACGGCTCCATTATGTGTAATGATTATCATTGATAGCTTTCATAACCGCTCCATGGCCTTTACATGATTCCTCCACGAACCTTGCATTAATTTTTAACGACCTCATGATCCGCCTCCAAATTTAACTCGTGTTTATTTGTACATTGGCATTCCACCTGCTGAACCGGGTAATTATGAGGACATAATCTATTTGATCACGGCTCTTCCCCGCCGCACAAATCCACAGTCATTTTGAGAACATGCTCACGCCTATTCCGTTACCTTCTATCTCAAAAGCTGAGCTCACTCTATTTCCATACTATCCCATTGAAGTTGCATTATTATTTCTGGCCTGTTTACATCCCCGTGAACTCATTCTCATTACCTGTCTCTACTCTTTTGTTTACAACTACTGGTTTTTCTCCACAAACCTTCTCCATTCCCTGCTAACACAGTTGTTTCACCTCCGTCAATCCATTACTCACTCAGACGTATTTTAAGGCAGGAGGAAGGAATGGGTCTTTTGCTAAGAGTAGAATCGGAAGGGCCTAAATTCATGGAGGGGTATCCACAATTGAAAAGCATACTAAGGAAGGCACGGTGGCTACAGTTCATCCATACATTCAGAGGTTACAATAAAGAAGTTACAAAGACATTTGCGACGGGTTTTAATGGCATGGAAGTTGAGGTTGGAGATCTTAAATTTTCAGTCACAGAGGCATCTATCACAGCAGCAATGAAACTCCCACAAGAGGGGGAACGGTGGTTCAAAAACAAAAGATTTGATGAGAGGGTCTGGAGGATTATCCTACGCAATCCGGGTATGGATATACCCATTTTCAAATGTGGAATCCCTATCTCTACTTTAGAGGAAAAGTGGACTAGTCTATTATTGATAATCCAAAAGTTTATTACATGTGAAGGACGGTTTAGGTCCATGTATATGTACCACACCCAGTTGCTAATGAATTTTCTAGAAAATCAAACCATCAATTTGCCTTAATTTTTATTGAATAGCCTGAAAAAGATGTCCATAACTGTACAAAAGAATCTGGAGGACATAGAACCCCACATGTATCATCATGGCCTTGTAAAAATTTTGATTGAAAAATAGTTGAAGGGAAAGGAGGACACCTGGGAACAGTTTTGGTTAGAAACTTCATTCAAGGTCCACCTGAAACACCCGAGAGCAGCCCAACAAGGAAAAGTAGGAGAAGGAAAACAAGTGTGAAAATTCAGGACACTCCTACTAACATAGCTAAAGAAACTAATAAGGAAGAGAAGTTGTCTAAAAGTAGGAAGGAAAGAATTGAGGGTAAGAAGCAATGAAAACTAAAGGGGAAAACAAATATTGAAGTTGTCTCTCAAACCCCAAAACCTTCCTCAGAAGAGGACCAAATACTTTCCAAGAGACTAGTTTACCTTCGGGAACAATCAGCTGCAACAAAGAGAAAAGGGAAAGAAAAACAGAGTGTGGAGAAAGGAGACACTAGCTCACAAAATCTAAGGAGGAGCTCCAGACTTAAAGGAAAACTGAGGAAAGTATAAACTAAGGGGCCCCACTTCATTGATTTAGGAGGGGAAACACCAGAACAACCTCCAACAATCCCTCCTGTCTGTAGCCCACACCATACTCATATTTCTCAACCAAATTTTGAGATCAGTCCTTCTCAGCCAGATTTTGAGATCAATCCTTATCAGCTAGAATTTGGGGACAGCCCAAGAAAGGCAACATCTGAGATAGATCCAACCCAGCAAGAAATGTATGATTATATTGAGTCATTGGAGAAGAATGCCATAGATCAAGGCACTTCATCTGCCCAACCTAATACAGCCCAGGAAGCTCTAATCCAATCACTAAAATGGGAAGTTTTTGAACTGGAGGTCCTAAATAGACACATCAAAAGAGAAAATGAAACGTTGAAAGAACAGAGCAAGTTGGATAAGATTATTCACGATAACACCATGTCGCATCTTGGGCTGTGGCAGAAGAAAATTAGAAAATTGAAGAAAAAGAGCAGGAGGTTGAGCAGAGCTCTCATCAACCTCAAATTCAAGTGCCTAATGTGGAAGCCGAAGATGACAGTGGTACCAAGAAAGAAGAAAAGAAGGTTGGATGTGTTAGTAGATGTCTCAGAACACATGAACTGAAGGGAGGATGGTCACAGTTTTGGTTGCATGAGGACATGCAACACCTTCACAGTGGGGGTATGTTGAGCCCTGAAACTACATCTCTTCTACACACTTTTTTAGACTTTTTCCCCTCACCAGTGCCTCACAAGCTATCAAAAATCATTACATATTGATTCTGAGAGTGCATCTAAGTGGTTTTCTAACTATGTTTTTTGTGTGTGCTATTTGACTTAGATTTTTCTCATCAGCGGCAGAATGCAGACACTTTCCATAGTTGACTCGACTTTCCGCAGCTGTTTTTGTTGATCTCTAGGTTACAGGTTTCATCAAGAAAAATGAGGCATGTGGGCAGTTCAGAAATGATCTGGACACGGAATAGGTCCTATTGGTTTATCTAGATTCGTAAAGGAAATCCTTGGTCAAACGGTGGTCAAACGAGGAGTTCTATGGCAAGAAAGTCTCTGTTTTTCAACACGTGAAGGGTGCGAGACCATTCCTAGATCCATGGCTACATTTTGACAGCTGTAGACTACCCCCACGACGTAAATCCAACAACCACCTTTTGGTAGATTGAATGATCTTGGAAACCATCATGCTAAGCTCACGGATGCTATCTTTTTACGTGTCCTCCACTGAAGGTGTTTCATAGGAAAACTGTTATGTAATTTCCTTTATAAATAACGCATTTGAAAACGCATGTAGCTAGTTAGTTTTTGATGTAATCTTGCTGTTAAGTTTATGTATTGTGTCGTGATACTGTTCCTACTATTGTAACAAGAGGATCCTTCCTCTGTTTTGCAATATAATAATACTATTTTATATGACTGTGTGAGCATAATCTCGGACTGACAGCGTGTTAACCAAGGATGTGCAGAGGGCCCCTGCTAGCTAAGGTTTCGTTCTTTTATTTCTGTAAAGTTTTCATATATTGTTGTTTTATTTCCATTGTAGATATTTCGTAGTTTGTTCACTTGTGTATATTTCACATTTTAGCTATGGTGTTAATGTTTCATTCCTGTACATGATTTTCCAAGCATTGTATATTTTTGCTAACACTGATTAGTGTGTTTCAGGTTAGGATAGGCCCGACCATTTTCATACAATTTTTGCAGTAAATAGTGACATGATATTATCCTCTCTACTGACTTTGTTTTCTTAGCTTTCAATTTCAGTTATGCTTTGATTTCAGTCTTATTCATTTGCTGTTGATAGTTAGTTTAGATATCAAATTCTTCATGTCATTTAACGTTATCTCCAAAGCCATGGCTTAACCCTGAAAATCTACTTGGCGAGCTATTGGATTATGAGTGAGGTGATTTGATTCTTCATGTTATTGACGTTATCTCCAGATCCATGGCTTAACCTGGAAAAGCTACTTGGTGAGCTATCGGACTATAAGTGAAGAGACTTGATTTTATTTTCATTTGCAAGTATATAATTTAGATATCAATTCCTCATGTTATTGACGTTATCTCCAGAGCCATGGCTTAACCCCGAAAAGCTACTTGGTGAGCTATTGGACTATAAACGAAGTGAATTGGTTTTCCTTTTATTAGTTTGTAGTATTTTATTTGTTTGAGTGCAATAGCTTAACATTTATTTCTGTATTTAGATGAGCAGTAGAGATAGATATTTCATGATCAGTAGTTCATCACTTGTTTGATTCAAATAGCTGCACATTTACATTCTTGTTCAAGTATTAATTTTATCATTAGCGTGTTTTGAGATCCTCTAAAGTGTTAAGTTCTGGAAGTCATCATAAAGGACATAATTGCCTTAAAATCTATACCCATACTTGCCTTCTAAAGTATTCTTAAAACTTAGGAATAGGATTTCCATTTGCATTAGGAGACAAACCAAGATAAAACCCCCAAAAACAAGATAAAATTGAAAACAATAAAAAAGTAAGAAAGAGGTTGTCTTTCACATATAGTGCGCAACACTTCATCAGTTTACAACTCCTGGATTGATAATTAATGTAGCAATTTAGGACATACTAAATTGACTAAACAATAACTACCTTCCAAGGACTGAGCTTTACAATAGAAGATGTTCTGGAGTGTTTGGAGAGTGCTCACATGGTGGGCAGTGGAACAAATAGCTCAATTTATAGAGAAGAAATTCCAGGAGGCAAATTGATTGCTATGAAGAAGCTGTGGAGAGTTGATAAAGAAGAGATTAATTGGAGGAGAGCAATATTAGCAGAGGTTGAAATTCTCTACCTACATTGTGAAGAGTATATAGCAGAATCTTGCATGTATTTGTATCTGGAGCTTATCCTTCAGATTCCAACTGATTAAAGGCCTTTCGAGCTTCATTAATATTACCATACTTATAGAATGAACTTATAAATATGCTATAAATGTCACTACTTGCAATGTAATCCTTGTCAAGAAATAAGCTATGGAAAGGAGGCCATGTTTATGTTTATGATTTTAAATAAGTTTAAGCCTCTGTCTGGTGTATATTTTTTACATATAGGTATAAATGGGATATCAAAAAATCCAATATGTATAGTGAAAAGAGTACCCAGGTATAGAAATTGATCTATGATGCACGATAAATTATTTTAGCAGTTTTCCACCATTCCATGTAGCATAATTCAATACATTTTGAAGGCTTTGAAGTCACTATAGATATGATGTAAAAAAATCTCTTGTATACTAGAATCATATCTCATGTTATTATAATTGGTTTGAAGTGAGATAACCTGTGCCATATTGATGAGTAATTGTAGTGAAGGAGGCATGTTTATGGATTGTTGTTGTTCGAGAGTACAAAAGTCAATGAGAATGATGATGGGAATCTCTTTTCTAGTTTTATGATTTTGAGGGCATTTAATGCTTTGACACATCCATTTTGTAGGACATGGAGTTTTTTTAGGTTTTTATCTTGATGAATTAGCTTATTTGTTAATTGGTATCTGGAATGCTGGGATTAATCACATTTTTCCATGCTACATAAACATGTACCCACATCTATATCTATTTTCCCGCTTTCAAATTTTATGATGATTATGTATTCGTTTACCAGGATTGTTGTCTATTTTTGAGTAATTTCTTCAAAAAATAGTCTACTTCTATCAATTAAATTTTTAAAATATGAGAGAACCAAGTAGGCACCAAGGTTTTGATGTAAACTTCTGACGAGAATAAGAACAATTCATTCAACTACAACATTAAGCTTTTAGAAAATCAATAAAGCATTTGACCTATGTGTAGGTAACTAGTTAGTTACACTTCTCCTCTTCCCCAACCAGTTCACAAGAGAAATCCCTTATAATCTTACAAATTGTCCCACTCTGCACAGAGGCAGGATTCAACAAAACAAGCCCAGTGGCCACACTCCTTTTGGATTTGGAAAAGTTGAAAACTTGTCCTTTATAGACATGTCATGGAACAATCTCACTAGATATTTGCCTTTTGATCTCTTTAATTCACCTACACTAGAGTACGTAAATGTTACTTATAATCCTCTGCAAGGCAACCTTCCTCCAAATATATAGGCTACACTAATCCTGCAAATATTTTCAGTAGCTTTTGCAAATTTATTAGGAAATCTTCCTTCCTTGCACATTGCATCTTTGTATACAAGTTTGAACTGTAGGGCAATAGGATTTCTGGTAACATCCCTAGAAACATTCTCAAATGAAAAAATATGGCTTACATTGAATTGAGCCAAAATAAGTTGACTAGAGTGATTCCTCCTGAACTGGAAAGTATTCCATGTCTCAATGTTCTTCATTTATCCCATGATGCCCTCACCGGGATTATTCCCCTAGAATTGCAAAATTGTGCGTCGTTAGAATGTTCCAATGTCTCCTTCAATCATCTCTAAGGCCCCGTGCCTTCATATTGGCTTTTCAGAAGCATGGAGAGGAATTTTTTCGTAGGAAACCCAGATCTCTATGGTAGAGATCTAGAAGAGTCTCCATGCATGAATTTAAATGACCCTTACCTCACTTCTTCATCATATTACATGCCAGATACTAAGAAGAAATTTCAAAATATATGGGAGATTATATGGTTGCCTGGTCTAGAATTATTCACTCTCATAGTTGGAAAAGGAGGCCCTATTTATGTTGATGATTTTAAATAAGTTTAAGCCTCGGTCTGGTCTATATTTTTACATAGAGGTATAAATGGGATATCAAATAGTTCAATGTGTACAGTGAAAAGAGCACCTAGATCTAGAAATCGATTTATGATGCATGATAAACTTTTGTAGTAGTTTTCCAGCATTCCCTATAGAATAATTCAATACATTTTGAAGGCTTTGAAGTCACTACAAATATCATGTAAAACAGAGCTCTTGTATACTAGCATCATATCTCATGTTATCATAACTAGTTTGTAGTGAGATAACCTGTGCCATATTGATCAGTAAGTGCAACAAAGGAGGCATGTTTGTGGACTGTTGTTGTTCCAGAATACAAAAGTAAATGAGAATGATGATGATAATTTTCTTTGTGATGTTATGATTATGAGGGCATTCAATGCTTTGACACTTCAATTTTGAAGGACATGGGTTTTTTGTTTGGATTTTTATGTTGATGAAGTAGCTTATTTGTTAATTGGTATCTAGAATGCTACGATTAATCACCGTTTTCCATGCTACATAAACACGTACCCACACCTATATTATTTTTCCTGCTTTCAAAGTTTATGATGATTATGTATATGTTTACCATGATTTTTTTCTATTTTCAAGTAATTGTTTCACAAAACAAATTGCTTCTATGAATTAAATTTTTAAAATATGAGAGAACTAGATAACCACCAAGGTTTTGATGTAAAACTTCTGACGAGAATAAGAACAATTCATTAAACTACAAAATTAATCTTTGAGAAATTTAATAAAGAATTTGACCTATGTGCAGGTAACTAGTTATTTGCACTTATCCTCTTCTCCAACTAGTTCACAAGAGAAATCCATTATAATCTTGCAAATTGACCCACTTTGCATAGAGTTAGGATTCAACAAAACAAGTTCAGTGGCCACATTCATTTTGGATTTGGAAATCTTGAAAACTTGTTCTTTGTACACATGTAAGGGAAAAATCTCACTAAATATTTGCCTTCTGATCTCTTTAATTCACCTACACTAGACTACCTAAATGTTTCTTATAATCCTCTGCAAGGGCAACCTTCCTCCAAATATATGGGCTACACTAATCCTGCAAATATTTTCAGCAGCTTTTGCAAATTTATCACAAAATCTTCCTTCCTTTGCACATTGCAATTTTGTATACAAATTTGAACTGCAGAGCAATAGAATTTCTGGTAGCATCCCCAGAAACATTGTCAAATGCCAAAAGCTGGTGTACATTGAATTGAGCCAAAATAAGTTGACTGTATTGATCCCTCCTTAGCTGGATGATCCAGGTGGATATTGGTGGCCACCCGCTAATTCCACTTGGATCCCCTCTAATGCTTCTTACATTTTTTTTCAGTTTCCTTAATTATAGCACAATTTACTATTTTTAGCAGTTTTTCGGGTCCTAAACTTCCGGAGCCGTTTTGAGGCCCTAAACGACGTTTTTTGGGAAATCCACCGCCAGTGATTTTTCTTATAAAAATCACCTTTTCCGTCGTAGTCCTCGGAGAGATCTTTCCAACGGGCTATCATGCACGTCAAACGGAGATAGTACGACCAATTCGCGACCCCGGGAAGTTGATGTACCAACTTACCCAAAAACGGGGCCCACAATTTGGCGTTTCATCTTCTAGGGTTAGGTTTTGGAATGTGAAGGGTTTTCCATTGTTTCTCAACAATAAATAGGCCTTCGAGCCTCATTGTAAGATAGTTCAGAGGCATGTAGCCACCTGTTGTGCCCTACAACAACCCCCAATTTCATAGCACTTATATTCCAAACGATTAGCATATGAAATGGGTCCCTTTTAAAAATTTAATTGGCATTAATGAATTTGTTCAAAAACGGTATGATAATCAAACGAATTTATGAATGAGAGCCTTTTTGAATAAATATCAAGCATTTTTGGTTAGTGCGAAAAATCAATCGCAAGATCGCATGTCGCAACAACAAGAGAAACACATTTAAATATCACCTTGGTTCTTGCCGATGCGATATCGCTATCGGCGATCGGCGGTATTCGATGCACACACGAAATGAACACATATCTTACACCCCGATGCGATGTGATATCGGCGATCGGTTATCGGCACCGCCTCTTGTGGAAAAACGCCTTAAGTTATAAGCCCCGACCCGATGCGATATCGCTATCGGTATTCGGTGGAACCCCAAACACTTTCACAAGACGCTCAGGTCTTTTCCCCAATGCGATGTGATATCGCAATCGGAGGTCGGCATTCACTTAACATACATCTGGTAATGTGCTCATGCGCTAATTCGATGCGATGTCGCGATTGGCATTCGCCAAGACAGCTCCCAAATGATAGTATCACTCACCCCCCCAATGCGATGCGATGACGTTTAACGATGATTAGAGTTCTTAAAAGGTGATTCCTTCAAAGCTTTTAAGTTATATTTTAATCCGGTTGATAAAGTACAGATTTCAAAATGCCGTTAAATGCAGGGATAAGGTAATGCATGCGTATTTAAAACTTTTCCCCTTCGATTTAACGAATACTTACGATTAGACCTTTAAAAAATCTGTTGCACGCGTTAAGGGGTCATTCAGCCTAATGACGATGTAATGGTCATTTATGGAGCTGCAGGTCGTAAAATCACCATCATTGCATCTGTGGTGTCTTCTTAAATGATTAGATCCGCAGCCCCTTTTAGAATTAATCTTGCCACGCTTCAAGTGATATATCTTTCCCGTTATGGATTGTCATTGTTATTTCCTCGTTACGATTTCTCTTGTATTTGTGTAGAGTTCAGCTGTCGAGAGAAGCCTGAAAATGATGGGGAAGAAGTTCAAGAAGGCTGCGGGTTCTAATGCAGCACCCGTTGCAGGTCAAGCTGCCACAGTTTCGAAGAAAGGCCTAATCTCAGATACTACATGCACCGGTCTTCCTAGCACTACATGGCAGGGTACATATAATCTATTAGAAGCCGAGCAACCTGCGAAGACAGTGACAGAGGCTAGCGTTGACGAACAAAGGAAATCTGATGCAACTCTCAAAGACTTGGCCGACT
Organism: Pinus tabuliformis; assembly: GCA_031772625.1. NCBI lineage: Eukaryota > Viridiplantae > Streptophyta > Pinopsida > Pinales > Pinaceae > Pinus > Pinus tabuliformis. The sequence continues at coordinate 861,392,156 of CM062817.1, read as the reverse complement.
CCTTTTTGCACAGAATAGCAGCAAGAGAGCAGGTTCTACCTTTCACTGATGTGGTACGCTGGGCGATCGAGGAAATTCCTCTCACTGATAGAACTTTTCATACAAGGGATGGAAGGATTTTCGGGTCGTTCAAGCTTGATGACCTGAGGCGAATGTATCATTTGCCTGAACCAGAGCTAGTCTATAACAGAGCCTTCATGGAGAAGTTCGCGAACGAGAATGAATCACCATCCGAACCCCTCCGAGATTGGAGGCAGAACCCAGCCAAACACAAGCATGAAAGTTCGGGTAAGTACTCCAATGCTTCTTTGGCTTCTCCCTATTGCTATGCGGGGATTATGATGTGTAGATTGTGGGGATTACATGACTCCGCTAATATCCATATTGACATGGTCCCCCTAATGGAAGCGGCTGTCAATAGTACAATTATGGACTGGGCCACTATTTTGTCTGATAAGTTGGTCATAGCTGTTCATGAATTTAGAACCAAAACCATAGTCAGCGAAAGGAAAATCCCACCGTTTTATTACTCGGCTTACATTATGGATACCCTGTGTTTTAATTCTGAGTTTCCTGTCCTCGGTTGGAGATGGACTACCCATGATCCAACACCCATCCATTTGTACCATCGGAAATTGTGGAAGTCCTCTTACAAGGACCATTTGTATCAAATTTGCAATGGTTTCATGGTGCCCATTCACTATTCTATTTTCGACAGACCCATCCCAAGAATTTCTCTTGAAGCTTCTTTTGACTTACCAACCATAGCAAATTGGTTCGGGGAAGAGCATTTCACCTATATTAGAGTTTTTGGAAGCAAAGCTAGGCCGCACGTTCTCCCTTTATACATCCCAGACAAACTGTTAGCCCGAGAAATCTGCTACCAGATTATGTCCGAGAGTGTCACACAAACTCTCAAAGAGGAGAAGAAAAGAGGTTGGCCCTCTTTTCCTTTAAGAATTGGAGTTTATACTCTACTTAATTACAAGCATGCAGAAAAAGAAGCAACGAAACTCCAAATGATACCCCTGGCCACTATCCCAAACAGACTCTACGATCCGAACAAGACTGCTTTCATTGCCCTAGAACAGGCCAAACTATCAAAGATTGTCCATCAAGAAGATGAGTTTGATGACCTGTTCGTAGGTGCCAGTTCAATAAGCCAAACCAAACAGCTTGCTGCAATGAGATACAATGATGTGGCTTTAACTGAGTTTAATAAACTTAGAGAGCAGAGGTTGCAAACTCTGCCTCTAGATTTATTATCCACAACCCCAGCATCTTCCTCAAGCGAGCCTGGTCAGCAGCAGATACGTCCACCTCCTGTTATAACTAAAGAACAGGACAAATAACAGGAGGAAAGGCAAAACAAGCTGCAGAAAGAAAGGCAGCAAAAGGCACAGAAGGAACAAGAGCATAGAAAGAAAGAGATAGAGGAACAGAGGAAGAAGAAAGAACTAGAAGATAGGCAGAAAAAGGAATTGGAGGAGCAGCAACGGAAAGCGCAGGAGGAGCAGCAGAGGGCAGAACAAGAAAAGCAACATAAGCAAACCTCCACCGATCCTGAATTGATTAAAGAATGGAACCAATTCGATTCCATTATCAGTGGTAAGGAAGCCTCCAAAGACTCAGACACCTCTAAAATAAGCAATGCTCCCAATACTACTTCTTCTCAGGTTCTAGAAAGAACCAGCGGCCCACCCAGTTCACAGAATGTCGAGGTAATCACTCAAGACCCGTCCAATCAAATTGATCTCTAGGTGGAAGAAATTCCTCCCCTAGATATTTTCTACAGCCCAAAGCATAGAGTCGTTGTTAGGCGCTCTAAGAAGAGACGAAGGCTTGATCAACCTTCTATTTCTCCTGAGCGAACAGTCACGGGCAATGTGGTCTGGAAAGAGGAATTGGACCCCTCCGATGATCTAACTAAGCTATCGCAATTCGCGGGAGCTTATTCGGCAGCAACTATCGACAAAGCATCAGAGGCAAGTCTTATGTTGAAGACTAAAGACCATGCAATTTATGCATTACAGGCAGAAGTAATAGAGGCGAAAAACAAGGCAGCACAGGTAGAAGAGCAGTTGCTGGCACAATGGCAAGAGAACAATGTATTAACCCAGCAAATGCAGGCCGAAAAGCAGAAGGCAGACCAGGACGCAGTCCAGAGGCAGAATACATTGTCAGAGACATTGGCACAGTTGAGAGCGGCGAACGAGCTGATAATGAAATCAAAAGATGAGCAAATAGCTCAGCTATCAGCACAACTCGACAGTATCAAGGACACCCAGAGTGTTGATGACTTCAGAGCAGAGGCAACTCGAATAAATGGCGCATTAATATCTCAGATCAGGCTTTTATGCCGACAACTTACTGACGCTGATTCATTATGCGAAACATCCACAGCAGTATGTCAGCAGATAGAGAAAGCCAGAAATGAGCTAGATCAGGCCGAAGACGCCATATCCGAATATCTTGAGTGGCAAGATTCTGAAGAAGGGAAAGCAGCAAATTTGCCCCGAATTTATGAAGCGTACAAAGACATACTCTTCATGGAGTGGAACACCCAGGTAATGAAAGCGGAAAGGGCGGCCTCAAGATGTAAAATGATTGCCAGCAACATGATCAATCTAGTCAACGACACACTCTATCTGGCAAATATGATCTCCCAGTGCACACCTGGAAGCATAAAAACGGCAAACATGCTTGAGCAGAGAAATTATCCTGATCTGGAGAAACAAGGAAGATTAATCGCGTGAGTAAATACTTTAACCTCCGACGCATACTGGCTATTTCTGATTAAACCACACTCTCAAAGGTCGGCTCTCAACTGTTTAACAGACGCCCTCCGATACCTGATTTCTGACATTCAAGATGCCACATATGATGCCCAACTAACTTCTCGTCTCAACACTCCACCAGAAGTGGAACCAATGCTGGCGATATGTCAGCGAAGGAGTAAAGGCAAAGAGACCACCGAATGAAGCATTGCCGCTGACTGCCAGATCGCCAGAAAAGATGTTGATATTTGATAATGCCAATTTAGTAGCTTTTCAGTTTTTTAGATATTTATATTAGCATAGTATTTATAAACCCTTTCATTGTTTTGGAAAGGGTCGTAAAATTTTGTAATAGACTTAAAGGCTGAAGTTTGCACTATTGTGCTTCAGTCTATATTCTTTTGTGAAACTCGACCAATGGTTCTTAATTTTGATTAGAAGGCTGTTTTATGCAATTGCGCACTATTGTCTCTTGTTTGGAATGCTTTCTGGTTTGAAGGAAGGACTGCGACATAGCGATTGATACATTGGATTGTTAAGCAGCTTACATGGTACTTTTATCTGCATCTGCATTCTTTCCTTTTATATGAATTGTTATGTTATTATCTTTGCTATTGTTGAATACATGAATGCGATATAACGGCAAATCTTCATTTCATTTCACTATTGAATGTTTTGTGATTTGTTATCTCTTTTACTCATGTGTGTGTCAATGATATAAATGAATAAGTGTAGTAATTCGCTATTATTGTTCTGCATAACTAATTATGCAGAACAATCTTTAATGATTTAAACCTCTATGCTTTAGTGTTAGAGTCATCTATATGCCTACCTTAAAGCACAGATTATCAAACGCTACACTTTGAAAGATTGATAAGATCCCGGGATAGATTTTAGTTGTTATATTTTTGCTGATAGTATAAGTCCATCGCTTACCGCTAGCATAATACAGAAGTCACTCATCCATCCCATTTATCTATAATTCTGGGAAACTAGTCCCATTACCCCCAGTCGGAGCCACTATCCCAAACGGAAAAGGAGCTGCACTAAGGTCCGGACCGGGTGGTTTCCCCAATGTTGTTGCAACGATTTTCGGGGCATCAACATTTTTGGCGCTAGAAGGAGGGCCTCGACTGTGAATGGCAAGCAAACCCAAATCTGTAGGCCATTCTAAGAGTAATTCTCCCTCCAAAACCCCTCCTGCTTCTCAATCCCATGCTGGTTCTCCAGCACCCAATCGAGAAGAAGGAGAATCAACCACCACTGCTCATACCCATCATATTTCAGAACAATTGAGTCTTGAATCTCCTGAAGTCCAGTCTCTTATCCACAAACTTCAGAGCTTCTTGATTTCCCCACTGAAATCTGAAGTATCGCAAAGCAGTGCGACTTCGTAGTTCAATTTATCTCATCCACTTACCAGACTTCAGAGCGAGAAACTCGGTATTGAACCCACTGAGTTCCCTTTACCAAAAAGGAAAAAAGCAAAGAAAATTACTGAAGGATCTGATAGTGAAGACCTTTCTTCCATATCCTCCATCTCATCTCCTAATCTGTAAAGTCAAACACCCACTCCCCCATTGCATATTGTTGTTCATCAGGGATCAGCACCTTCAATACCCCAACCTATTCACTCCTCATCTTTGATACCGTCCCAAACATCTGGAATCCTAACAGTAGTAACAACCATTGTCGCTAGCACAATGGCAGACCCATGGACTAGGCCCGGTGCAGTCAATATGCCCGGACCATTGCATGATCTACCAGATGCTCCCGAAAAATGGCTGCCTAAATTTAATCTAGATAACGGAACCCAAGCTGAAGAACATATTAACAATTTTATGTTAGCAGTAAACTTAAAAGGAGTGACAGAGCAAGATGTTGTTGTAAGACTCTTCCCTTATACCTTACAAGGATCGGCAGGATCTTGGTATTTTTCCTTACCTGCTAGTTCAATTACCAGTTGGAACACATGCCAAGAGCAGTTCCTTACCAAGTATGGAGATGATAGGTCCTTAGCTACTTTGATAAACGATCTCTCCAATCTAAGGATAGAGCACAGGGAACCAATAAAGGAGTTTAATGCCAGATTTAATAAACTCCTGAATAAAATCCCTACCGATTCTAAACCAAGTGAACAAATCCGAAGCGAATGGTATATTACCTCCCTACATGCCAACATAGCCATTTTTGTAGATAGGGCTGGCAAACCTACCTTAGCTGAAAACATGAAAGAAGCACTTGCTGTTGAAAAGCGCATTAATGCTCTAGAAAAGAAAGCTGCTCTAGAAGACCGAAAAGCTAAAAAAGTCTCATTTAAAGAAGATCCCAAGAAGAAAACCCCAAAGGACCCCTATGACATGGAAGGTTTACAAAAGGTCCTTAAAACATTGTCTAACGAAATGGTTGACATCAAGAAGCAGGTGGCCGAAACCTCAAATAAAAGACCATTTAGGAATTACAAGAAAACTGAATCAAAGCCTCCCAATGTTATATCCAATGCAGACTCTGACCAAGAGGAAGAGGAAGAGGAAACAACCTCTCATACTGAGGAGGAAGAAGAAGTAGCTGAATGCCACGGCATGTGGGATTTTATACTCCCAAACTCTGATACCGAGAACGAAGAGGAAGCCTTTCCTGTTACTACAAGAAGTAAAAGCACTTCCGAACCTGCTCAGGCAACTACAAAGAAAAGGAGCACAGGTGCTAACACAACAAAAGAGAAAGTTCCTCCAAAGAAACCGCTTGTGACACCTCCCCAAAATCAGCCCTTAACTTCTAATTCCCCTTCAGCATCCAAAACACTAGTGGTATCCGACTCCATGGAGTATAATATTGTTGATGATATGAAGAAGACTAAGGCAAACATAACTATGTTTGAGCTAAGTAAATTGAAACATCAACAAAAATTACTTCTAAAAGAGTTGAATGTTGTCCCCTCTACTCCACTTCCTAGTACAAGAGCTGCCAATGATCAAGGCCTGCCTCCTGCAGGTATGGTAGAAGCTACCGATTCAGTTCTGATTGGAGATAGGTCCAATTCTCATACTCCACCTTTCTTGCTCACCTATGAAATTTATAATCAAAATCTGCACAACTGAACATCGAACCCCAGAAATCTGCTATTCACATTGTACAGCTTGACAGAACCAAAGTGCAGGTTGTGGGTGAAATTAATTCTGTAACCATCAGGTTGTCTGCTGACCCTAGGGTTGTACAAAGAATAGATATTTTGATCGCCGACATACCTGAATTCTACAGCTTAATTTTGAGCAGAGATTGGTCCGAAAAACTGCATGGGTACATTTCCACTGATTGGTCACATATGTGGCTTCCCTACAAAGGCAAGCCTAATCAAATCAGGATTGATCGTGAGAAACATATGACCCACACAGTAACTGACTTCGATCAAGAAAACCAGCCTGTTGCGTTCAACAACAACATTTTGGGGAATTATTCGTCAGAATCATTCTTTGGCAACTTTGTTGCCCAACCTTCTCCTTTTTCAGTTAATCATTGTACATCTCAGATTGAGAATTTTTCACAAACCGATTTTTCTAGATGTTTTAATGATAATGAAAAAGCTGTAAATTTGTCTGTTAATACTCCTTTGTTTTGGTCTTTATATTTTGATGGCTCTAAGTCCAGTGAGGGCTCAGGAGCAGGTTGCATTTTGGTTAGTCCGCAAGGAGAAAAGACAATGTTGTCCTGTAGACTAGAATTTGAATGCACCAATAACACAGCCGAATACGAAGCCTTGGTTCAAGGATTATATAAGGCAATCGGCCTTAAAGTCCAATATCTTAAAGTGTTCGGTGACAGTGAGATCATTGTTAAGCAGGTAAGGAATGCAATTCATTGCCTCTCAAGCCACCTTAAGCATTATCAATCGCTAGTGCAAGATCTCACCTCACATTTTTCAGCATTCAATATTTCCTCAATTCCTAGGACACAGAATTCAGCAGCCGACTTACTGGCCAATGTAGCTTCCAAACTTCTGCCTTCTGAAGACTTTAGCCTTGATAGATTTTCTGTAGAATTAATTTTTAGGCCTTCAGTTCCTGATAATATCACTAATTGGAGGGTTTTCAACCACGATGAGGATATCTTACAATTCTTAACCTCTGAAAAATCCTATGACAATCAAATCATTGAAGAAGATGAGCATGATTCCCAAATGAAAAGAACATCTCAAGAAAACACGATCCCTAAGCCCGTGGTAAAGCTCGAAGACCTTTATGACATTAAAGACAGGTTCAAACCTGTAATTAATGCAAAACTCCAAAGCTCTACCCTAAGGTTTGAATTAATTAATTTGGGAACTGAGCAAGCTCCTCAAAATATCAACTTAGGATTAGGACTTTCTATAGAAGAAAAGGAAGCATTTGTTAAAGTGTTAAAGAAAAACAAACAAGTTTTTGCTTGGAGGTATGATGACCTCAAGACATATGACACATCTATCATCCAGCATACTATTCCTATGCTTCCCGATCAGAAGTCGATTCAGCAGAAGTTAAGGAAAATCCACCCAAATTTGGAGACCCAGATAAAGTCGGAACTTAACAAGCTTTTAAAAGCCAAGATTATTTTTCCTGTCCGACATTCAAATTGGGTCTCCAATATGGTACCAGTCAGGAAGAAAAATGGCGACATCCGAATTTGTATCGATTTCAGAAACTTGAATAAAGCAAGCTTGAAAGATAACTTCCCATTGCCTACTATGGAGCAGATCCTCCAATCAGTAGCAGGATCTGAATTGATGTCCTTTCTTGATGGATTCTCAGGATATAACCAAGTTCTAGTTCATCCTGATGACCAACTCAAAACCACATTCAGAACAAAATGGGGAACATATGCATATCAAAAAATGCCTTTTGGACTCATAAATGCAGGAGCAACGTTCCAAAGAGCTATGGATACAGCCTTTAGGGGGTTGATTAACCGAACAGTAGTCGTTTACCTTGATGATATTACTGTATATTCTAAAAAGAGATATAATCATTTGCATGACTTGAATCAGATTTTTCAGCGATGCAAAAGATATGGCATCTCTCTCAACCCAAAAAAGTCTTTCTTTTCTCTAGACCAGGGTAAGCTTTTAGGCTTTATTGTATCTAAAGATGGCATTTATATAGATCCTGATCGGATTAAGGAAATTTCTGAAATCCCTTTTCCACACAACAAAAAAGCGATGCAGTCATTTTTGGGTCAGATTAATTTTGTCAAACGATTTGTTCCAGATTTTTCACAGATAGTATTACCACTCCAGACGATGATTAAGAAAAATTCAACCTTCAGGTGGGGATCGGAAGAAAAACATGCCTTTGATGTTATCAAGCAATCAATAATCACTGCCCCAACCTTGAATACTCCAAATTTTTCTAATCATTTTATTTTGTATACCATTGCATCCGACTTATCTTACGCTGCAGTACTCACGCAATTAAATGATGATAATTTGGAAGCGCCCATCTCCTTCTTTAGTTCAAACTTTCAGGGCGCCGAATTAAATTATTCTGATGTTGAGAAACAAGCTTTTGCTGTGTTTAAGGCAGTCAAGCATTATCGACCCTTTCTGTTAAAAACCCATACTAAAGTGATAGTTCCTTTCCCGGCAGTCAGGCAACTATTAATTCAAAAAGAATTGGGTGAAAAAAGGGCAAACTGGGTCACAGTGCTCCAAGAGTATGACCTAGAAATTAAGCCAGCAAAGATTGTTAAAGGCCAAGGTTTTTGCAAGATATTGGCAGGAGCATCTAACATTCCGGAATCAAGCGATACAGATCAAACCCAAGAAGTTAATCAGATAAGTGCTACAGATTCCGAATCTCAATATGTAGATTTAATCTTTTATTTAAAGAATGGTTATGCTCCTCCGAATTTGTCTTACAAAAACAAAAGAGCCATTAGATTAAAAGCGAAGAATTTCTCGATTATTAATGATGTACTTTTCAAAAGAAATTATGATTCTGTTCTATTAAGATGTCTTGAAAAACCTGAGGCTCAAAAGGTTTTGCAGGAGCTACATGACGGACCGGCAGGAGGACATTTTGGAGCTGATACAACAGCTCATAAAGTTATTCATGCTGGTTACTATTGGCCTAGTTTGTTTAAAGACACTCACGAGTATGTAAGGAAATGTCTCAAATGCCAAACTTCTGGTGGAAAACAACAAAAACCAGCTTTCCCTTTGCAACCAGTCAACATTGAACAACCCTTTGAACAATGAGGATTGGACATCATTGGTGAAATTAATCCACCTTCTTCCAAGCAACATAAATATATCCTTACATCCACTGATTACTTTACAAAGTGGGTAGAAGCAGTTCCGTTAAAGACAGCAAACTCTGAAGCCATCATTGAATTCATTGATCAATTCATCATTACCAGGTTTGGTGTTCCAAACGCTCTTGTCTTTGATAATGCTTCTTATTTCTTAGGTAATGCAATGATTCATTTCGCTATCAAAAGAGGGTTTAAATTAAAGTATTCTGCTAATTACTACCCTCAGGGTAATGGCCTAGCAGAGTCAACTAATAAAAACCTAATCAAAATTATCAAGCGAACAATTGAAGAGAATCATAGAAACTAGCATAAATCCTTAGTATTTGCATTATGGGCCGATAGGATAACACAGAAAGCTTCCATTGGAACCTCTCCGTTTAAACTTGTCTATGGAAAAGAAGCAATTATACCAACCAATCTTCTTCTTCCCTCTCTAACCCTAGTGCAATTTATTGAGGAAACTCCTTCTTCCTCTATCCAGCTCATATATGATCAAATTCTCAAACTTGAAGAGGAAAGGGAAAAGGCCAAGGTTACGCACGCTAAGCACCAGCAAGTCATTAAATCAGCTTTTGATCTAGCCTCATCTAGTCCTAAACAATTCCAAGTCGGAGATTTAGTTCTGAAATGGGACAAAGCCCATGAAGACAAAGGTAAACACTCCAAGTTTCAGAAATTATGGCTCGGACCATTTCAAATCTGTGAAAAGATAGGCCATTCCACTTTTATACTGTAAGATTTATCAGGGGTGAGAGATTCTCTCCCTGTTAATGGTTTGATCTTAAAGAAATTCTTTAATTGAGGAGGTGACCCCTTCTCCTTTTAGTTTGATAGATTTTTATAGTTTGTAGGATTTGTAGAAAATAAGGGTGTGGGATATCTTCGGTTGACTTTTTGCTGTAATCAAAAGTTGTCTCGCTGGGGCACTTTCGATATTCGCTTTTGAATAATAGAATCCTAAACCAAGAAGGATCATTTCTAGGAAATTAGATATCTTTTTATTTTGAGATCGCAGTCCTACTTTGTAAACTTCCCTCAAAACGAAAAAGTCCTATGAATCATTTTAGGTTTTAGAAAATTGGTCTCCAAAGGTTATCTATATTAAAGTAGAAGCTAATCCATCTTCAGCATCTTTAACTCTCAACCTGTCATCCATTTTCTCTCAAAGAGACAATTGTTCATCCCATTCACCAAAAGTTTATGATTACTCAGAGTGTAATTCTAAAATATAAAGATTAAAGATAAGAGGTCTTATTGCAAGCTTGCTTACCATGTTCATAGGAAAATAATTTAACTGACATTACCAAAACTGCATATCAAACAGGGTAATGGCTTGAAATTTCAAGACAAGGGGTCTCATCACGAGCCAGCTTGTTCAGTTTGATTACTACCCGTGAGTGGCATTGTCATTATCTAGCCACCAAACCAGGACAATGGCTTTTTATCTCAAGCAAAATGAAGTCCAAAATATGGAAAATATGTGATGAATTCATTCTGTTTAAATCACACTCTTAAGTGAATGGAACAATGGACAACAGCATGGTTAAAAGGTAACCCTGTCGAGACTATGAACGTTTGCTGGCAGCAGAGGCTCTACTTATGACAGAGGAGTTTACTTCAAAAGCTGATTTGGGAAAAGTTTTCTGTTTTACCATTATAAACCATTGAAGACCTGTTTTAAAAACTTAGAATGCATTTATTATCTTTACAAAAGAAGGAAGTCAACAGAAGAATTCTGCTTTATTCAGAATCAATAGATATCTAGTTATATTAGAAAGTTTCCTTTTCTGATTGAGATTCTATTTGAAAAAGTTTAAGAGTTTTTAAAGCAGTCCCAGAGATAACTGGTTCTTCCAGCGAATCGCCAATTGTTGTGCCCTACAACAACCCCCCATTTCATAGCACTTATATTCCAAACGATTAGCATATGAAATGGGTCCCTTTTAAAAATTTAATTGGCATTAATGAATTTGTTCAAAAACGGTATGATAATCAAACGAATTTATGAATGAGAGCCTTTTTGAATAAATATCAAGCATTTTTGGTTAGTGCGAAAAATCAATCGCAAGATCGCATGTCGCAACAACAAGAGAAACACATTTAAATATCACCTTGGTTCTTGCCGATGCGATATCGCTATCGGCGATCGGCGGTATTCGATGCACACACGAAATGAACACATATCTTACACCCCGATGCGATGTGATATCGGCGATCGGTTATCGGCACCGCCTCTTGTGGAAAAACGCCTTAAGTTATAAGCCCCGACCCGATGCGATATCGCTATCGGTATTTGGCGAAACCCCAAACACTTTCACAAGACGCTCAGGTCTTTTCCCCAATGCGATGTGATATCGCAATCGGAGGTCGGCATTCACTTAACATACATTTGGTAATGTGCTCATGCGCTAATTCGATGCGATGTCGCGATCGGCATTCGCCAAGACAGCTCCCAAATGATAGTATCACTCACCCCCCCAATGCGATGCGATGACGTTTAACGATGATTAGAGTTCTTAAAAGGTGATTCCTTCAAAGCTTTTAAGTTATATTTTAATCCGGTTGATAAAGTACAGATTTCAAAATGCTGTTAAATGCAGGGATAAGGTAATGCATGCGTATTTAAAACTTTTCCCCTTCGATTTAACGAATACTTACGATTAGACCTTTAAAAAATCTGTTGCACGCGTTAAGGGGTCATTCAGCCTAATGACGATGTAATGGTCATTTATGGAGCTGCAGGTCGTAAAATCACCATCATTGCATCTGTGGTGTCTTCTTAAATGATTAGATCCGTAGCCCCTTTTAGAATTAATCTTGCCACGCTTCAAGTGATATATCTTTCCCGTTATGGATTGTCATTGTTATTTCCTCGTTACGATTTCTCTTGCATTTGTGTAGAGTTCAGCTGTCGAGAGAAGCCTGAAAATGATGGGGAAGAAGTTCAAGAAGGCTGCGGGTTCTAATGCAGCACCCGTTGCAGGTCAAGCTGCCACAGTTTCGAAGAAAGGCCTAATCTCAGATACTACATGCACCGGTCTTCCTAGCACTACATGGCAGGGTACATATAATCTATTAGAAGCCGAGCAACCTGCGAAGACAGTGACGGAGGCTAGCGTTGACGAACAAAGGAAATCTGATGCAACTCTCAAAGACTTGGCCGACTCCTTTTTACACAGAATAGCAGCAAGAGAGCAGGTTCTACCTTTCACTGATGTGGTATGCTGGGCGATCGAGGAAATTCCTCTCACTGATAGAACTTTTCATACAAGGGATGGAAGGATTTTCGGGTCGTTCAAGCCTGATGACCTGAGGCGAATGTATCATTTGCCTGAACCAGAGCTAGTCTATAACAGAGCCTTCATGGAGAAGTTCGCGAACGAGAATGAATCACCATCCGAACCCCTCCGAGATTGGAGGCAGAACCCAGCCAAACACAAGCATGAAAGTTCGGGTAAGTACTCCAATGCTTCTTTGGCTTCTCCCTATTGCTATGCGGGGATTATGATGTGTAGATTGTGGGGATTACATGACTCCGCTAATATCCATATTGACATGGTCCCCCTAATGGAAGCGGCTGTCAATAGTACAATTATGGATTGGGCCACTATTTTGTTTGATAAGTTGGTCATAGCTGTTCGTGAATTTAGAGCCAAAACCATAGTCAGCGAAAGGAAAATCCCACCGTTTTATTACTCTGCTTACATTATGGATACCCTGTGTTTTAATTCTGAGTTTCCTGTCCTCGGTTGGAGATGGACTACCCATGATCCAACACCCATCCATTTGTACCATCGGAAATTGTGGAAGTCCTCTTACAAGGACCATTTGTATCAAATTTGCAATGGTTTCATGGTGCCCATTCACTATTCTATTTTCGACAGACCCATCCCAAGAATTTCTCTTGAAGCTTCTTTTGACTTACCAACCATAGAAAATTGGTTCGGGGAAGAGCATTTCACATATATTAGAGTTTTTGGAAGCAAAGCTAGGCCGCACGTTCTCCCTTTATACATCCCAGACAAACTGTTAGCCCGAGAAATCTGCTACCAGATTATGTCCGAGAGTGTCACACAAACTCTCAAAGAGGAGAAGAAAAGAGGTTGGCCCTCTTTTCCTTTAAGAATTGGAGTTTATACTCTACTTAATTACAAGCATGCAGAAAAAGAAGCAACGAAACTCCAAATGATACCCTTGGCCACTATCCCAAACAGACTCTACGATCCGAACAAGACTGCTTTCATTGCTCTAGAATAGGCCAAACTATCAAAGATTGTCCATCAAGAAGATGAGTTTGATGACCTGTTCGTAGGTGCCAGTTCAATAAGCCAAACCAAACAGCTTGCTGCAATGAGATACAATGATGTGGCTTTAACTGAGTTTAATAAACTTAGAGAGCAGAGGTTGCAAACTCTACCTCTAGATTTATTATCCACAACCCCAGCATCTTCCTCAAGCGAGCCTGGTCAGCAGCAGATACGTCCACCTCCTGTTATAACTAAAGAACAGGACAAACAACAGGAGGAAAGGCAAAACAAGCTGCAGAAAGAAAGGCAGCAAAAGGCACAGAAGGAACAAGAGCATAGAAAGAAAGAGATAGAGGAACAGAGGAAGAAGAAAGAACTAGAAGATAGGCAGAAAAAGGATTTGGAGGAGCAGCAACGGAAAGCGCAGGAGGAGCAGCAGAGGGCAGAACAAGAAAAGCAACATAAGCAAACCTCCACCGATCCTGAATTGATTAAAGAATGGAACCAATTCGATTCCATTATCAGTGGTAAGGAAGCCTCCAAAGACTCAGACACCTCTAAAATAAGCAATGCTCCCAATACTACTTCTTCTCAGGTTCTAGAAAGAACCAGCGGCCCACCCAGTTCACAGAATGTCGAGGTAATCACTCAAGACCCGTCCAATCAAATTGATCTCTAGGTGGAAGAAATTCCTCCCCTGGATATTTTCTACAGCCCAAAGCATAGAGCCGTTGTTAGGCGCTCTAAGAAGAGACGAAGGCTTGATCAACCTTCTATTTCTCCTGAGCGAACAGTCACGGGCAATGTGGTCTGGAAAGAGGAATTGGACCCCTCCGATGATCTAACTAAGCTATCGCAATTCGCGGGAGCTTATTCGGCAGCAACTATCGACAAAGCATCAAAGGTAAGTCTTATGTTGAAGACTAAAGACCATGAAATTTATGCATTACAGGCAGAAGTAATAGAGGCGAAAAACAAGGCAGCACAGGTAGAAGAGCAATTGCTGGCACAATGGCAAGAGAACAATGTATTAACCCAGCAAATGCAGGCCGAAAAGCAGAAGGCAGACCAGGACGCAGTCCAGAGGCAGAATACATTTTCAGAGACATTGGCACAGTTGAGAGCGGCGAACGAGCTGATAATGAAATCAAAAGATGAGCAAATAGCTCCGCTATCAGCACAGCTCGACAGTATCAAGGACACCCAGAGTGTTGACGACTTCAGAGCAGAGGCAACTCGAATAAATGGCGCATTAATATCTCAGATCAGGCTTTTATGCCGACAACTTACTGACGTTGATTCATTATGCGCAACATCCACAGCAGTATGTCAGCAGATAGAGAAAGCCAGAAATGAGCTAGATCAGGCCGAAGACGCCATATCCAAATATCTTGAGTGGCAAGATTCTGAAGAAGGGAAAGCGGCAAATTTTCCCCGAATTTATGAAGCGTACAAAGACATACTCTTCATGGAGTGGAACACCCAGGTAATGAAAGCGGAAAGGGCGGCCTCAAGATGTAAAATGATTGCCAGCAACATGATCAATCTAGTCAACGACACACTCTATCTGGCAAATATGATCTCCCAGTGCACACCTGGAAGCATGACAACGGCAAACATGCTTGAGCAGAGAAATTATCCTGATCTGGAGAAACAAGGAAGATTAATCGCGGGAGTAAATACTTTAACCTCCGACGCATACTGGCTATTTCTGATTAAACCACACTCTCAAAGGTTGGCTCTCAACTATTTAACAGACGCCCTCCGATACCTGATTTCCGACATTCAAGATGCCACATATGATGCCCAGCTAACTTCTCGTCTCAACACTCCACCAGAAGTGGAACCAATGCTGGCGATATGTCAGCGAAGGAGTAAAGGCAAAGAGACCACCGAATGAAGCATTGCCGCCAACTGCCAGATCGCCAGAAAAGATGTTGATATTTGATAATGCCAATTTAGTAGCTTTTCAGTTTTTTAGATATTTAGATTAGCATAGTATTTATAGACCCTTTCATTGTTTTGGAAAGGGTCGTAAAATTTTGTAATAGACTTAAAGGCTGAAGTTTGCACTATTGTGCTTCAGTCTATATTCTTTTGTGAAACTCGACCAATGGTTCTTAATTTTGATTAGAAGGCTGTTTTATGCAATTGCGCACTATTGTCTCTTGTTTGGAATGCTTTCTGGTTTGAAGGAAGGACTGCGACATAGCGATTGATACATTGGATTGTTAAGCAGCTTACATGGTACTTTTATCTGCATCTGCATTCTTTCCTTTTATATGAATTGTTATGTTATTATCTTTGCTATTGTTGAATACATGAATGCGATATAACGGCAAATCTTCATTTCATTTCACTATTGAATGTTTTGTGATTTGTTATCTCTTTTACTCATGCGTGTGTCAATGATATAAATGAATAAGTGTAGTAATTCGCTATTATCGTTCTGCATAACTAATTATGCAGAACAATCTTTAATGATTTAAACCTCTATGCTTTAGTGTTAGAGTCATCTATATGCCTACCTTAAAGCACAGATTATCAAACGCTACACTTTGAAAGATTGATAAGATCCCGGGATAGATTTTAGTTGTTATATTTTTGCTGATAGTATAAGTCCATCGCTTACCGCTAGCATAATACAGAAGTCACTCATCCATCCCATTTATCTATAATTCTGGGAAACTAGTCCCATTACCCCCAGTCGGAGCCACTATCCCAAACGGAAAAGGAGCTGCACTAAGGTCCGGACCGGGTGGTTTCCCCAATGTTGTTGCAACGATTTTCGGGTCATCAACACCACCACATCTCTTCTTAGAGATAAGCTACCATCGCCCTAGCTGGTTTATTTCCATTTCTGTTTGTAAGCATATTTCAGTATTTTACAGTAATGAATTGAGGTATTATTTCCGCTGCATATCTGTCTTTATGGTTATCTCTGTATTTTATTGCGTTCCTATTTAAATTCGGATCAGTGGTATCAGAGCGGTCTTCTTTTCTTCTCTGTTTTTTTTTGCATGTCCCCAACGAGGTCGGGATATAAGGAGTTAGGGCTTGAACTGGTCGAACCTTTGCAAGACCAGCCTTGCAAATCCCGACGGCCTCCCATGGCGAATGAAAAGAAAGATGAGGGGGCAGGAGATCCTATCAAAATCTTGCTCGAAGAAGCCCTCGAGCGACAAAGGAACGCGATGATGGACAACTTTTCCCAAATCCTTCAGCGGCTACCCAGGGGCGACGCATCGGCTTCCAACAGCAACTCTGGAAACGCCACACCATTTAAGGTACAAGTTAATTTTGAAATCCCCATATTCGAGGGTCAGATAGACGCAGATGCCGTCGATAAATGGTTAAATGTGCTAGAGGGTTATTTTTCTGTTCATGATTTTTCGAGTTGGGAAAAGATTATTTTCGCTCTTCTCAAAGCAGCCCCCCACGTCAAGGATTGGTGGGAAACCTACTGCGAACAGAAAGATGAAAGTACAGGCTCACTATTTTCAGTCGCACCGACTTGGGATTCATTCCGAGATGCCATCAAGGAGCAGTACTACCCTGTCGGAAGCTATGAGGATCAATACATAAAGTGGACCACGCTACGGCAGGGAAGGGATCAAGACGTACCAGAGTTTACCAATATTTTCCATACCCTTCGCATAAAGTTGGGTATCAAGGATACAGAGCAGCATTTGGTACTAAAAAACCGTGGCTGCCTGCACAAGTACATCCAAGAAGAAATAGAATTTCTGAACATCTCCTCGCTCGGCATGGCATACCGATATGCCGTCAAGGTCGAGCAAAAGTTTAAACAGAAGAAGCGAGACTTTGGGTCTGTGAATCCGAAACAAGGGAAAGGTGCCCCCAAACCGCAGAACAAAGGACAAAGCCAAGGCGGGGCGGCCCAAGACAACCCGCCAAAGCTGCAAGCAAAGAACAGCGCCGCGAAGCCGAAAAAGGACACCGGAAAGTGGTGTGAATTCCATAAGAGCTCCACTCACAACACAAGTGAGTGTCGGGCCAAGTAGTCACTGGTGGCCGAGCTAAAGGTTTCAGAATCAGATGCATGTTTTGACTCTAAGTCAGAACTCGATAAGGGGAATGAAAAAGGGAAGCAGATTATCGATGCAGAGCCCAACGCCACTGTTGCCACCACGAAGATCCAGAAGGAGGAACCTGAAGATCCAGAGGAGGAGGAGCGTCTCTTCCACTCCCAGATGTGGGTAAAGGGCTCCCCGCTATAGTTCATTGTCGACAGCGGGAGCCAAAAGAACCTCATTTCGGCAGAGGTAGTGAAACGGCTGGGCTTACCGACCACAGTGCATCCACAACCATACACCATTGGGTGGCTGCACCAAGGACGGGATCTTTGCGTGAGCCAACAGTGTCGCCTTCCATACAACATCAAGCCCTTCACGGATGAGGTATTGTGTGACATTGCACCCCTTGAAGTTTGTGATGTGTTATTAGGACAACCATACTTGTGGAAGCGACATGTTGTGTATGAGTCAAGGCCCCGTGCTGTTATTGTTACTTTGGGAAATAAGTTGTACAGGATACCAGAGGTAGCACCACCTACCGCCATCTCTTTGGTTACTGCAAAACAATGCAGTAAGCTCATTTCCAAAACTAGGAAGTTTGTTTTCCTGATGATACGCCCTCAAGAAAAGAAGAAGACGGTGGCCATGACCTCTAGACAGGGCCCCTCCGCACGACAACTACAGATGGACAAGGTCGTGGAGGAGTATGAGGACATCTTCACCTCGCCCGCAGGGGTTCCTCTGCACTGTTAGGTCAAGCACTCCATTGATCTAACCCCAGGTTCGCCGCTGCCCAATGGAGCAATCTATCGGCGCTCTTTTCTGGAGAACAATGAAATCAAGAGGCAGATTCAGGAGCTGCTGCTAAAAGGTCACATCCATCCGAGTTCATCGCCCTGTGGAAACCCGATCGTGCTGGTACAAAAGAAGGATGGGACTTGGAGACTCTGTATTGACTATTGGGTGCTGAACAAGATCACCGTCCGTAATAGGTACCCAATCCCATGGATTGATGACCTCCTGGACCAACTAAAGGGGGCAAAATATTTCAGCAAGATCGATTTGAAGTCAGGTTATCACCAGGTACCAATCGAACCCTCCGATGTGTGGAAGACTGCCTTCAAAGCCAAGGAGGGCCTTTTCGAATGGTTGGTTATGCCTTTCGGATTGACGAATGCTCCTGCAACCTTCATGAGGCTAATGGACGACATATTGCGGCCATTCACCAACTCATTTGTAGTGGTATACTTGGATGACATCTTGATCTTTAGCAAGACTTGGGAAGAGCACCTCCACCACATCCGACAGGTTCTCCAAACACTGCGACAACACAAGTTATGTGCCAATTTGGAGAAATGCACTTTTGGCATGACCCAGGTTCAGTATCTGGGATACATTATTGATGAACGGGGAGTGCATGTAGATCCAGCCAAGATCCAAGTCATTCGGGATTGGCCATCTCCGACAACTCTGACAGAGATTCGCAGCTTTCTAGGCCTTGCCAACTTCTACCGCAGGTTCGTGTTGGGATTTTCTCATATCACTTGGCCCTTGAGTCAGGTCACCAAGGGAGGAGCGAAAGCAAAAAAAAATTGGTTCGAATCTCAACAGAAGGCATTCACAGAGTTGAAAGATCGACTCTGCACAGCACCAGTTCTTGCATTACCAGACTTGCAACAACCATTTGAGGTCGAGACAGATGCCTCTGACTATGCTATTGGGGCAGTCCTTACTCAACACGGGCATCCAGTGGCATATCATAGTGAGACACCTTCAGACACAATCCGGATTATCCCACTTATGACAAAGAGATGTATTCCATTGTGCAGGCCTGTCAACAATGGAAGCATTACATTTTGGGGAAGGAAATGGTCATCCACACAGACCACCGACCCTTGCAGTTCATACAGACCCAAGGGAAATTGCAGAATGATCGCCATCAGAAGTGGTCCACATACCTGCAACAGTTCCATTTGAATATCAAGTATAAGAAGGGTAGCACCAATAATGTCGCAGATTGCCTCAGTCGACCACCGATCATGGCATTAACCACCGTGTTCAACTCTTGTGGGCACAAGACTTCTGATTGGCCACTGCTCTACAAAAGCGACCCAGAATTCGGCCACACATACCAGACACTCTTGGAGGGTCAACATGTTCAAGATTTTCACCTCCAGGACAACCTGTTATGCCACCTGGGTCACCTTTGTGTTCCTTCAAGCGAGCGTGCCAAGATGATCTGGGAAGCACACTACAGTCGGGCCGTTGGGCATTTTGGGGTTGAAAAAACGGTGGCTGTACTGCAGAAATATTTCTATTGGCCGAATCTTCGACAGGATGTCGGGAAGTACATCAGATCATGCACTGCTTGCGCCATTGCCAAACCGACCATCAAGAAGCAAGGCCTCTATACCCTGCTGCCTACCCCTAGTCGACCTTGGGAATCCATCTCCATGGATTACATGTCAGGCCTCCCTTCCACTAGGCATGGAAATGATTGTGTTTTTGTGGTCGTCGACAGGTTCTCGAAGATGGCCATTATGGCGGCCTGCAAGAAGAATATCACAGTAGAAGCCACTGCTAAACTCTTCTTTGAACGAGTATGGGTACACTTTGGGATCCCACAGTCTATCATTTCGGATCAGGACAGCAGGTTCCTTAGTACATTTTGGTCTAGCCTCTGGTCGATGTTGGACACCAAACTCACTAAGTCCATAGCCTTCCATCCTCAAACTGATGGCCAGACTGAGGTCGTCAACAGGATGATTGTACACATTCTACACATGTACAACTCAAAGCATCGACGCACATGGGACGAGAGCCTCCCCTATCTTCAGCACAACTACAACCGGGCTCTCCACAGCTCGACTGGCCACAGCCCTTTTCAGGTGGGATTGGGATTCCAGCCACTATGTCCCATCGATGTGGCCATGCCATTTGCAGCTACTCACGCAGATTCTGCTCATGTCCAGTCTGAAACAGATAAGGCAAACAGCTTCATTGAGCACATCCAACATATTCGCCAGCAGGTCCATGACATTCTGGAGAAATCAAATGCCAAGTACAAGCAGCGACATGATCAACATCGGGTGCTACACAAGTTTCGAGTGGGCGACAAAGTCTGGTTGCATTTGCAAAAGGAACGCCTTACCGGAGCCTATCGGAAACTCAGACCACTCTGATATGGCCCTTACACCATTACCAAGGCTGTGGGATAGAATGCATTTGAGCTCAGCATTCCCCCATTCCTTGGCCTGCACTCGGTGTTCAATGTCGACCGCCTTCGGCCATACTTTCCACCATTACTAGACACGTCCGACATTGCAAAACAACTCACACCCACAGAGTTAAATCCAGCTGGCATGGAACAAGCTGCAACTGATCGGATCATGGACACACAGATCAAGCACACTCGCCAGCAGAATATCCAATTGTATCGAGTTGTCAAAGCAGGACAACTCCTTCACCAGGGCAAGTGGCTCACCAAGGACCAAGTGCAGCAGAAGTTCCCTCATCTCATGGAGGAACTCAACGCAATGGGGACCATTGCTTCCTAAGGGGGGAGGAATGATCCAGGTGGATATTGGTGGCCACCCACTAATTCCACTTGGATCCCCTCTAATGCTTCTTACAGTTTTTTTCAGTTTCCTTAATTATAGCACAGTTTACTATTTTTAGCAGTTTTTCGGGTCCTAAACTTCCAGAGCCGTTTTGAGGCCCTAAACGACGTTTTTTGGGAAATCCACCGCTAGTGATTTTTCTTATAAAAATCACCTTTTTCGTCATAGTCCTCGAAGAGATCTTTCCAATGGGCTATCATGCACATCAAACGGAGATAGTACGACCAATTCGCGACCCCGGGAAGTTGATGTACCAACTTACCCAAAAACGAGGCCCACAATTTGGCGTTTCATCTTCTAGGGTTAGGTTTTGGAATGTGAAGGGTTTTCCATTGTTTCTCAACAATAAATAGGCCTTCGAGCCTCATTGTAAGACAGTTCAGAGGCATGTAGCCACCACATCTCTTCTCAAAGATAAGCTACCATCGCCCTAGCTGGTTTATTTCCATTTCTGTTTGTAAGCATATTTCAGTATTTTACAGTAATGAATTGAGGTATTATTTTCGCTGCATATCTGTCTTTATGGTTATCTCTGTATTTTATTGCGTTCCTGTTTAAATCCGGATCACTGGAAAGTCTTCCCTATCTCAAAGTTCTTCATTTGTCCCATAATGCCCTCACCGGGATGATTCCCCTAGAATTCCAGCATTGTGCTCCCTTAGAATGTTTCAATGTCTTCTTCAATCATCTCTCAGGCCATGTGCCTTCAAATTGGCATTTCAAAAGCATGAACAATAATGTTTTAGTAAGAAACCTAGGTCTCTATGGCGGAGTCCTGGTAGAGTATTCATTCATGAATTTAAATGACCCTTACCTCACTTCTTCCTCATATTACATGCCAGATATTAAGAAGAAATTTCATAATATATGGGATATTATATGGTTGCCTAGTCTAGTAGTATTCATTCTCATATTTGGAAAAACATGCTACTATAACCAGTTTATAGGTCATGCTGGTGGTAGGAAATATAGGGAGGAAAATCTTGAAGAGGAGAAATGGAACATGACTGCCTTCCAGGAACTGAGATTTACAATAGAAGATGTTCTGGAGAATTTGGAGAGTGCTCACATGGTGGGAAGTGGAGGAACTGACACAGTTTACAGAGAAGAAATGCCAGGAGGTAAAGTGATTGCTGCGACGAAGCTATGGGGAGTTGATAAAGAAGCGATTAATTGGAGGTGATCAGTATTAGCAGAGGTTGAAATTCTCAACCTACACTGTGAAGAGTATCTAGCAAAATCTTGCATGTCTCTGTAAGGCCAATATGGTTGCAACACTATGAGCTTTTATGATACTATGAGGGTCCTTTACCAATTTGATATTATGTGTCCCTCAAAGGCATCTTACAATTTCTCATAAGCCTTGGAAAAATGTTCTGGCGCAAAATTGTGCAAAATCCAAACACATATGCTAGTGTCATTGGAAATACTTATGGTGTCTCCTTTGCAACATGTGTTGCAAATGATAATTATATATTTTTAATTATTATTTATTATATTTATGATAACTTATTCTCTTAGTTTTAAAATATTATTAATTTATTATTTTGGCATGAAGAGTATTTTTATAAATTATCATAAGAATATTTTTCTTTATCATTTGAACCTTACAACTAATCCATAGATAAAATAAATATATTTTAAATTCAAAACACATTTTAATTCCAATATCGACTAATCCATTGATAAAATAATTATATTTTAAATTCAAACATATTTTAATTCCAATATATTTTTTACATTATATGAATATGGTGTGTATATTTATGAATTAAAATTATTAATGCACTAGGTTATATTGTGATAAAATTTTATGATAAATATAATTTGAAGGGCGATTTTAATTTTCACCTTTCTTACTCAAATTTAGTACTTACAATTTTGGATAAAAATAAGATTTATTGTTATTTAAAAGTGGGTTTTAAATACATAAATGGATTCAATGCTCTAAACTCTTTGAGTACTAGAATTTTGTAAATTACACAACTCACTTATGATTTCAAAAAGTTCCTATAAAATTTATAACAAAGTGAATAACGAAAACATACTAATAGAAAAAGAAAAAACATCTAATAGTTAGATATGTGTTATTTAAATACCAAATTTTGGTAAATAATAAATTATGATTAATGAATAATTGAAATTTGTGTTGAAATTAAAAGGTATGACTAAAACTCTCTTTATATTTCATATATAAAATTGAGATATTCAAAATATAATACATGAATAAAGTAAATAAATATAATTACTTAAGCATGTAATTTATTAGCATATTCATAAAAATTTAAATTCAAAGTATTATAATCTAAGAATATCTCCAAAATAAATTTTAAAATTTAAAGTAGTCTCCCCAATGCCTCTCTTCCCTAGGAATTGTCTAAACCCACGTCCCCATGAGGTTCCATTAGGTCCCAACGCCATAGACTCTCCAATACCTTCTTTCCCTAGGAGCTCTCTATACCTCCTTTCCCTAGGACTCTCTAATGCCTCCTTTCCCTGGGAGCTCCACAAAACCCAAGTCTCCATGAGGTTTCATTAGGTCCCAATATCATAGACTCTCCATTGCCTCATTCCCCAGGATCTCTGTAAAGCCAAGTCTCCATTAGGTTCCATCAGGTCCTAATACCATAAACTCTCCAATGCATCCTTTCCCCAGGAGCACCCTAAACCCAAGTATCCATGAGGTTCCATTATGTATCAACACCATAGAAACTGTAACACCTCCTTTCCCTACGAGCTCTCTAAACCTATGTCTCCATGAGGTTCCATCAGGTCCTAACACTATAGACTCTCCAATTCCCCCTTTCCTCAAGATCTCTCTAAACCCATGTCTCCATGAGGTTTTATCAAGTCCCAACATCATCGAATCTCCAAAACCTCTTTTCCGTAGGATTTCTATAAAACTAATTCTCCATGAGGTTCAATCAAGTCCCAACACCATAGACTCTCCAAAGCCTTCTTTCCCTAGGATTTCTCTAAACCCAAGTCTTCATGAGGTTCCATGAGGTCCCAACACCATAGAAGCTCTAACACCTACTTTCCCCAAGATTTCACTAAACTCAATTCTCCATGAGGATCCATTAGGTCCCAATACAATAGACTTCCCAATGCTTCCTTTCCCTAGGATCACTCAAAACTCAATTCTCCATGAGGTTCCATTAGGTTCCAACATCATTGACTCTCTAATGCCTCCTTTCCTCAGGAGCTCTCTAAACCCTAGTCTCCATGAGGTTCCATCAAGTCCTAACACCATAGAATCTCCAACACCTCCTTTCCCCATAGGCTCTCTAAACCCAAGTCTCTATGAGGTTCCATTAGGTCCCAAAAACATAGACTCTCCAATGCCTCCTTTCCCGACAATCTCTCTAAATCTAAGTCTCCATGAGGTTCTATCAGGTCCCAACACCATAGATTCTCTAAGGCCTCCTAGTGCCATGAGCTCTCTAAACCCAAGTCCCCATGAGGTTCCATAAGATCCGAACAGGTCCCAACACCATAGACTCTCTAATGCCTCCTATCGCCACAAGCTCTCCAAACCCAATTGTCATATCGTAGTCCCATTGACCCTACAAGAACAGTGAAATATTTAAGCAAAAAGGCTCAAAAAGTACTCCTCAGTCCCACTTCTATCAAGCATAAAGTTCCTTCTAGTCCTAATTCTATCTCATTCCACTATCCATTAAAATTTGTCAATAAAGTTCCTCATAAACTAAATCATTCTACTCATCCATATAAAATACTATGTGTTAATGTATTTGTGTTATAATCACAATTTTTTAAGCTACAAGGATCTAATAGCATGTGATTTGACTCTAATATATTTATGTCCTTAGGTTTTATTTTGAAAAATAACATGTCAATGTTTCTCTATATCATTTACTACACATTATGTTTCACTTTTAATTTACCTTAACAAGTCAATTATTAGAGAAATTGTTCACTAGTTTAATGAGATGTAATGTAGATCTCATATATGTGTTTGTTTTTTTTCACATATTTATGTTTCACTAATTTAATTCAATTTAACAAAATACTATTACAAAGATTATTCCTTATTCTAACTAGACATGAATGCATTAATTTAGTTTACCATAAAATAAATTGTTACATTATTGACTTGTATTATAAAATGCCAATTGTTCATAGAGTTAGATTTGATTTAAAAAATAAATTTGGTTGTACCTAAATATTCCATATATCATCATGCTTATTTTTCTCTATGAGCTATGTTTATTTTACTCTATCTAATAAAAAATTCATTTGAAAAACAATAGTTTTTTTTTTAATAATAATTTCACTTTTTATCTTATAAGAATGAAAAGTATAATATTGGTATATATATTTGTCTCTTTATTATAATTACACCATAAGGCGTTCTCTCTGGGAAGAACTCCCCCATATGTCACTTTGTGCTCTTTTTCCCCGTTGTTAGCGCTCGAATCTGCCTCAGGCTGAAGGAAGGCGAGGTTCAAGGCAACATCAAACCAAGCTCAGCCTCGTAGCTAGCCCTACGAGGACAGGAGAGGGCTCTCTCCGGGTCTATCTCGATAAAATGATCAATAGAGTCCGAGATGACTTAAATGGTAACTGATTTTAGGCTAGTAAATGAATTTGAATGAGGGATATTTGATTTAATGACTAAGTTGTTGGGTTGTATGGGACGAGGACAACATGAATAGAGATTTAACCAAAGGCACAGGATATTTCATAAGGCGAGATAAGCAAGAGATTTTAGCAATTGAATTGAAATTAAATGGGGCGAAAAGACTGTTTAAAAAAGATGAAAAGGGCATTAATGTATGAATCCTTTCCAGGTAGAATAAAACACTTAAAGACTGAACACTTCCTCAAGGCAGAGCAATCACTGGATTCTACCTTTCTCACTTGAAAGTATTCAGCTCGAAATAATCATGAATGGACTGCAAAACAACACATGATACATATGAAACAGAGAGAAAAACACATTGCCAAAACCCATACCGCGAGGATCTTATAAATCAGAGCTGCACCATTTAATTATTTCTCTGTCAAAACTGTACAGTGATTGTGCTGGGTTTTTCTTCCCACACATTTTCTCAGAACTCAAAACCATTTACACATAATTTTCATACAATAAATCAACTTCAATATGGGAAAGTTGATCGACCCAAAGTGGGACAGAAGGTGAAAGGCCAACCGCCTGTAAAGGAGCAGCATTACATTTTTACTCTGGATCTGAAAAAGTGACATCTGTAGGTGTGAATCCTTTGAAATTGTAACTGAAAAAGAAAGTAGGCCCCGTGGCTTATTTCTCTGCTACATTTGTTTCTTATACGTTTTACATTTGGGTGTTTCTGTGCTTTGACCGTTATTTTACATTTGCCACATGAATAAAAGTTAATTTTTTATAATAAACCTAGTTCCCGGCTCCGATTGTTCTTATGTCATCATATCCGCCACCAATTGCCTTCATAGAATTAGCGCGCCCAGAAGGTTAATGTTTTGAACTAGAGTGCATTCTCTCAGGATTTACCGGTTATTCTATCATCAAAGCGAACGCCAAAAGCACGCAACAGATCAGCTTTATCTACTGCATAATAGACCATCTAGTGCATGCCCAACATCCCTAGGCTTTTTTCGTAAGAAAATAACAGCTGGCATAATATTTTCATGGGAGATTAACCTAATCTAGAGACTAGAATACATATTTAATGATCAATACAATGGTATCTACCTTCAAGACTATGCTACACATTAATTGGACACTAGATATTCTCCACATTAACTGTCTATTCACTTTAGCTCTGACAGAAACTTTGCCAGAAAAGTCCTTCCGTATTTCCTATATGCATGTGCACTCAGAATATGAGGGCCACTGAATATTCTGCTACCCAGGTATTTATTCCACGTGTTGTAAACATCGATGTTGATCAATTCGGAATTACTCAAACCTGATAATAAAGTTCACTCCTGAAATGCTAAGCATCGGTGGTCTTGTTCCTTGATGAAGCCAAATTTAACCTGATTAAAGGTTTTCGTTGAGTTTCAGCTTTAGAGTTGGATAAAATAATTCCTGAACCCGGTAATTCTACAGGCTCGAGTTCTTCTACACTTCCATTTTCACATTAGTCCACAGGTGACCCACAATGGGCTATTGCTTTAGGCTGTCCATTTCTAGGACATGACTTCACAGTATCAACCATCGATTTCTGCTGCTCTTCTGAAATAGTCTTCATCGGAACAAATGTGGTATATTCATCAAGTTCATCCAGCTCTTCAACAGGTGACCCAAATCCATCACCCTGACCAGATGTTATCTTCGTGATGGCAGCTTCCTTAGCAGTCAGTGAAGTTTGTATTGCAACAGGTTCAGCAGGGGCAATTACTATTTCAAAATTTGATGTTAAAGTACCATTAGCAAGGGGTAACATGGAAGCCCTCTTTGAGGCTACAAGTTCTTCATTTGCTCTATCCCTCTTTCTTTTTCCCATGCTGGTAACTTCTCCTGAAATCCCATCCAACTCATCATCTGGAAAACCTGTATCACTTTTTGCTACATGACTCAAAACAGGAACTCTTGTACTAGAAACAATGTTTGGTCTCCCAGTTGTTCCTGACATTTTTGTTGTTCGTGGAGGGCGGACACCACCTGGGAAAACAAATGAGGGAATACTCCTCCACTTTATATGAGAAACATTAATCTCCATGCCCAGTTTCCACAGTGTGTACATTTTGACAGAATGCCTGAATTCATCCATAGTTACCCTTATGTCAAACTGTTCTCCTTCTTGGATGGGCATACCTTGTTTACGCTGCAAGCCCATTTAGAGAAAAGTGTAGCTAGAGCCATGTCAGCGACAGGAGGTGCTAGGCACATGTCTTGAAGAATTTCCTTTGATTCCTTTTCACTCAACATTGCAATAAGCCATGGTAAAACACATTCCAGTAATTTCAATGATGTCTTTAAAGATATCTCAGCTGTCTGCTAATGGACTATATATTTGGAGGCTGCTCTGCGAACTGTTTAGTTTTCTTTTACATGTGTTATCTGAAAATATGATTTTCCATTAAAATTTTGCTTTTATTGAATGCACCCAGTTGCCATTCTCCTTTAATACCACGTGCAACTCAATTGCAACAAATTCATTACTCCGTTTAGCAGGCTCAAAATGTATGATTAAGCATCCTTCATCCCTCTAAACAATGCATTGATTTAAAAGGGTAGTCTTTGCGTGCCCAGTATGGAGATAGCCACGTAGTTTCTGAGGAACACGTGTGCATATGTTTAAATCCATCCCCAGCCAAAAATATATAGATGTTTTCCAACCATACATTGGTCTGGGCTGTCTTAAACTAGTCACAGAATATATCTATGGCTATTTCATGGAGATCCTTTCATGGTCCATACTTTCACCTCGATTATGACTTCATTTCCTATGTTGAGAGAAGGTATGTTGGCCCTGAGATCACGGTCTTTATAATGATGCTGTGGCTATTTATTTTTGGGACCATTATTGTTATCGTGACTGCGTTCCAATTTCAATTCTGTCTAGCATGAAATCATATCCAACGTCTCAACTCAAGTTGTAGTACGGGAGGAAAACCAAGGAAAAGAATACCTTTTATTGCCTTCTAAAGTCCATACTGCTCTGCATGATATTTGTTATCACCATTAAGTTGTTTCAACCTCAACATACTTATTAAATGAAGCATAAACATCTCGGTGGCCTCTAATATAAAATTGTAGATCATAGAATGATTCCTTCCTTGTAGATTTATAATCCTCATTTATACACTCGATGTAGTTTCATATGATGTCTTTCAAATAGATGGCTTTATCGTATCCTCAACAGCTGTCCCCTTCTAACTTTTTTGCAGAGTACTCGGTTCAGCTCCTGCTCATCCTGTTGCATAAAAAAAAATAATATGTGCCCAATCCGAATGATTTGGTCAAGTCCTTTGTTGAAACGCTGGTGTCACTACGCTGGATTTATAAAACAAGTTCTGTGGAGTATAAAACAAGTTCTGTGGAGCCAACGAAATACTGTTTGAGGGCATATCATTCTCAGTTGTGGGCATGTGATAGTCAGCATTTCTGAAGTAAGGAATATGAAACGATATCTGAAACAAAGAATTCATGTAGCGTGTCACCCCTTGTTTCTTCAGCACAACAAAACCCGCCTTCTTTTATGAATCATACGCCCAATAATCAGGTATCCTTCATGCGTTGGCTCCTACTATACTAACTAACACGTTTGTGCTGGTTCTATTGTATCAATGACCCCGAATCCATTTTTATGCAAATCCTTTCAGAAAATACACAACTGCTTTAGAAGCCTGGTGAATGATTTTCTCTGGCTCTTGGAGAAGAATTGAGCCACAGCAAATTGAATTTTTGATGTATGGATGATAAATTTCGGCCTTGGGGCTCTGTGCACGGCGCGCACTCCCAGTGCGCCGCGCTTGGTGAGTGCGCCACGCCAGTGCAAAAAATGCACTGTGGAGGAGCGCCCAATGCACCGCGCGGCCCATGTGCGCCGCGCCAGTCATCCTATGCGTCGCGCCCAGTCTTCAACACACAGTTCCAGCTTTAACCTACAAATTTCGCCCTCCCACAATTGCAATCGACTTGTCTGATGTTTTCTTGAATGCGCATGATATTTGAATGGTGACAAATAATTATAAAAAGTCATGGTGAAAAATATTTATAATGTTTCTCAAGCATTACACATCCTGCTTCACCCAAAGTCACAGGTACAAACTTAAGGCGAGGCAATCTCAGAGCCATACCAAGAAGTATACTTGCAAGAGATGGTGTCTCTGTCCAGGTCTATTCTACAGTTCCCCGAACATATAGCAGAAGCATGACAACAATATGCAGTATTTCACCTCTCTGGCTAAGGAAACTTTGTTGAGCACACAACATAATCTGTCATTGTAAGCAGTTCATATTCTCTCTTTATTTCAGCATCTACTAAGATTGGCAACTCTCTTCTTGTAGCACTTCCGTATCAACAATAATGTATGTGCAGTGCTGGCTGCTTAATCTTTATGGTTCTCTCATCAATGCGGCCATAATACCTTGAAATTTTGAGCATGAATAAACCTGGAATAGGTTCCTTATTTACATGTCCTTGATCTGCAAACGACAACCATCATATATTTAATCTCAACTGCTGCAAGCCCTCAACTCTAGACATTATGACTTCGCTATTAGCTGGTGGTGGTAGCAAATCTTCTTGGAACGGGTCCCCAGAATGATAAATAACTCAACTCTCCTATTGTTTGGCGAAAAACAACATATTCGACCCTCTTGTAGGCTGATTAGACTCCTCCCCTTGGCACTGTCATAACAAAATTGGATCTGGAAACTACAGTGCAAGATTCTTATGCAAATAGAACAAATTATACTACAGATGTGTTTTAACTTCCATTCTGATTTTGGCTTGAAATGATGACTTTTCTTGGTTACTTTTCTGCAGGAATAGGAGCTGCTGAAACCTGGCAAGATGACCAGGGCTGCCTAAAGAACTGTAGAACTTGAAAAACCTTAACCACCATGTATTAAACAAACTTGATGGTTTCTTCTTCAAACCAGAGTTTTGAAGAAGAAATATCCTTCACCATTATTAACGCTGAAAATCTTGAACTGAAAACTTATTGAAAACATCCTCATGGTTTGCGAGCACTATTTCACACTTCTGGAGACAAAACCCTGGACTCAAGAATTAAAATGACTCTTTTTGACCGAAATGGCATTTGATGAACTAGAAATGAACCTTGGTGAATTATACTCTGACAGAGGAATGACAAGATTGAGTATAACATTGGCTCCAATTGGGATGGCAGCTGTCGCTCCGTGGAGGTGCCAAGAACAACAGATCTTTGGGAGAGCAGACATTGCCTTCATCCAATGGGCTATGGAGTCCATTATTTCGACAAATCAACATGACTCAATTTATTGACTAAAACTTGACTAAAACTGACTCAATGTGAACTGAAATGACTGAAAAACTTGACTCTATGCAAAAGGAAATGACTCATGACTGACTTAACTAAAACAAGTATTTACAAAGCTTGTTCATTGGCAGCAGTCCATCAAGATTCGAGGGTTTCAAATAAAGATGACATCCACCTGTGTACTAATGCAATATGTATAATCATGTGTAATGTGTAATGTGTCTTTCAATGTAACCAATCAAGTAGATGCCTCCTTGATTGATTCTCCGGATCAGATCTTCTGGTCAACAATAGATACTTGTAACTGGGCATCCAAAAAACTAATTGACCATGATATCCTTCATCACCGAATACTACAACAATCACCTTCACTACTGACTGCAACAGATTTGCCATTGGATCATGAAAAACATGAAGATTTTCTATTGCCACCTCCTACTGAAAGAACAAGGTGTCCTTTTCACCTGCTTCTGATCTTTCTTCAAAATGTACTTCAGTAAAAATCTACTCCTGGTCCCCAAAAAATTCTGAACAAATAGATGAGCAGATCTCTTCTTGGAAAAACATTTCAGCACATGAAACATATGAAGAAGAATCTGAATGGAAATCCTGAATGCTTTGATCTTCTGCGGTGTAAATGTACTGTAGGTTATCTTCATATGATATGATAGCCAGGTTTTCATGTTCCTTATTACATTCATTAATCATAAGAAAAGCATCTTCGGATGATTCTTGAAACTCAAGCATGACGTCTCTATCATCTATCATAAATTCATCCAGAGAAACTTTTTCACCTACCTGAACAAAGATATCCTCTTGCTGTTCATGAATTGGCTAGATTACCTTGGTAGGAAGGTTGTGTTCTGATGAGATGAGGGCAGTTAAGCCTGTAACTCTGTCTTCTTCATTTGAGGCAGCCTCAACAATGCAATTCTCTTCTATGAGATCTGGAGCAACATGTTTTTCTTGATCACAATCCGTCTCTGGATCTGGTTTATCATCATCATTTTCAGAGATTGGAGCATCATTTTCTTGCGTATCCTCATTTATTTCAACTAGATTTGAAATAGTACTTCTTTTTTCATCATTTTCAGTCATATGGAAATCTTTAACCTGCTGATCTTGATCCTGCTACAAATTTTCCTCTAAGAGTTCTGTAGGTTGCTGAAACAGATTTTCATACAGGGCTTCCATGATCTCTTCATCCATGAAATTATCATCTTCATAGTATTTCTCGAGGCTTTCAATAAAACTATGAACATGGCTACAACAGTTCTGAACTAAAGTCAAGGATGGATATGATTCTTTGTACCTTTCAAAGAATACTGCATGAAAATCCTTTAAACAATAAATAGAAGCAGGTGGAAAGTTTTCATACCAAGATCGAGCTTCATCTTCCAAAGTAGCCATAAACATTTTCATCAAACAGTCTTCAGGAAACTCGATCTTTAATTTATGCACGTGAATGTGAAATTTCACCAGATGAAGAGCAACGTCATTACCTTTCACATTTCTGAACATAGGCAAATTCTTTGACCAATCTACCTTGGGCATTTTATTTGGAAAACCTGGGATGTGATCTCGGCTCATGGGAGTGTATCTTCTGCAATCCGATCCATCTCGAAAATGTCAAAGCTACTGATCTCTCTGCAATGGAGTCACCATGAAGCACCGGTTGCTGGATTCTTCAGTGAAAGGAGTCTCCAGGTGAATGATTTCAGTCGTCTTCTTGTGTCTGATCGTTGTTCACCATCAACAATCATCTCTGCGCTTGATACATGTACTGAGGCAAAACAATATTCAAACAAACCATTTTCGTGTCCCCAGTATGGTCACCACTATGTTAGCGCTGAAATCTGCTTCAGGCTGAAGGAAGGAGAGGTTCAAGGAAACATCAAACCAAGCTCAGCCTCGTAGCTAGCCCTACGAGGAGAGGAGAGGGCTCTCTCTGGGTCTATCTCGATAAAATGATCAATAGAGTCCGAGATGACTTAAATGGTAACTGATTTTAGGCTAGTAAATGAATTTGAATGAGGGATATTTGATTTAATGACTAAGTTGCTGGGCTATATGGGACGAGGATAGCATGAACAGAGATTTAACCAAAGGCACAGGATATATCATAAGGTGAGATAAGAATGAGATTTTAGCAATCGAATTGAAATTAAATGGGCCGAAAATACTCTTTAAGAAAGCTGAAAAGGGCATTAATGTATGAATCCTTTCCAGGCAGAAGAAAACACATAAAGACTAAACACTTCCTCAAGGCAGTGCAATGACTGGATTCTACCTTTCTCACTTGAAAGTATTCAGCTAGAAACAATCATGAATGGACTGCAAAACAACACATGATACATATGAAACAGAGAGAAAAACACATTGCCATAACTCATACCGCAAGGATCTTATAAATCAGAGCTGCACCATTTAATTATTTCTCTGTCAAAACTGTACATTGATTGTGCTGGGTTTTTCTTCCCACACTTTTTCTCAGAACTCAAAACCATTTACACATAATTTTCATACAATAAATAGACTTCAATATGGGAAAGTCGATCGACCCAAAGTGGGACAGAAGGTGAAAGGACAACCGCCTGTAAAGGAGCAACATTACATTTTTACTTTGGATCTGAAAAAGTGACATCTGTAGGTGTGAATCCTTTGAAATTGTAATTGAAAACGAAAGTAGGCCTCGTGGCTTATTTCTCTGCTATGGTTGTTTGTCATACGTTTTACATTTGGGTGTTTCTGTGCTTTGACCATTATTTTACATTTGCCACATGAATAAAAGTTAATTTTTTATAATAAACATAGTTCCCTGCTCTGATTGTTCTTATGTCATCAAATCGCCACCAATTGTCTTCATAGAATTAGCGTGCCCCAGAAGGTTAATGTTTTGAACCAGAGTGCATTCTCTCAAGATTTACCGGTTATTCTATCATCAAAGTGAACGCCAAAAGCACGCAACAGATCAACTTTATCTACTGCATAATAGACCATCTCGTGCATGCCCAACATCCCCAGGCTTTTTTCATAAGAAAATAGCAGCTGGCATAATATTTTCATGGGAGATTAACCTAATCTAGAGACTAGAAGACATATTTAATGATCAATACAATGGTATTTACAATGAAAAACTTCCTCTGCGCCTCAGAAATTGACCCATACAATCTGTTCAACATAGGTCTGTTGTGCACCATATTACAAAGTCATCATGAACTATGGGTTTTCGCGAGCATCTGCCTTCAAGACTATGCTCCACATTAATTGGACCCTGGATATTCTCCACATTAACTGTCTATTCACTTTAGCTCTGACAGAAACTTTGCCAGAAAAGTCCTTCCGTATTTCCTATATGCAGGTGCACTCAGAATATGAGGGCCACTAAATATTCTGCTACCCAGGTATTTATTCCACGTGTTGTAAACATCAATGTTGATCAATTCGGAATTACTCAAACCTGATAATAAAGTTCACTCATGAAATGCTAAGCATCGGTGGTCTTGTTCCTTGATGAATCCAAATTTAACCTGATTAAAGGTTTTCGTTGAGTTTTAGCTTTAGAGTTGGATAAAATAATTCCTGAACCCGGTAGTTCTACAGGCTCAAGTTCTACACTTCCATTTTCACATTAGTCCACAGGTGACCCACAATGGGCTATTGCTTTAGGCCCTCCATTTCTAGGACATGACTTCACAGTATCAACCATCGATTTCTGCTGCTCTTTTGAAATAGTCTTCATCGGAACAAATGTGGTATATTCATCAAGTTCATCCAGCTCTTCAACAGGTGACCCAACTCCATCACCCTGACCAGATGTTATCTTCGTGATGGCAGCTTCCTTAGCAGTCAGTGAAGTTTGTATTGCAACAGGTTCAGCAAGGGCAATTACTATTTCAAAATTTGATGTTAAAGTACCATTAGCAAGGGGTAACATGGAAGCCCTCTTTGAGGCTACAAGTTCTTCATTTGCTCTATCCCTCTTTCTTTTTCCCATGTTGGTAACTTCTCCTGAAATCCCATCCAACTCATCATCTGGCAAACCTGTATCACTTTTTGCTACATGACTCAAAACAGGAACTCTTGTACTAGAAATAGCGTTTGGTCTCCCAGCTGTTCCTGACATTTTTGTTGTCCGTGGAGGGTGGACACCACCTGGGAAAACAAATGAGGGAATACTCCTCCGCTTTATATGAGAAACATTAATCTCCATGCCCGGTTTCCACAATGTGTACATTTTGACAGAATGCCTGAATTCATCCACAGTTACCCTTATGTCAAACTGTTCTCCTTCTTGGATGGGCATACCTTGTTTACACTGCAAGCCCATTCAGAGAAAAGTGTAGCTAGATCCATGTCAGAGACAGGAGGTGCTAGGCGCATGTCTTGAAGCATTTCCTTTGATTCATTTTCACTCAGCATTGCAACAACCCATGGTAAAACACATTCATGTAATTTCAATGGTGTCTTTAAAGATATCTCAGTTGTCTGCTAATGGACTATCTATTTGGAGGCCGCTCTGCGAATTGTTTAGTTTTCTTTTACATGTGTCATCTGAAAAAAATGATTTTCCATTAAAATTTTGCTTTTATTGAACGCACCCAGCTGCCATTCTCCTTTAATACCACGTGCAACTCAATCACAACAAATTCATTACTCTGTTTAGCAGGCTCAAAACATATGATTAAGCATCCTTCATCCCTCTGAACAACGCATTGGTTTAAAAGGGCAGTCTTTGCGTGCCCAGTATGGAGATAGCCACGTAGTTTCTGAGGAACACGTGTGCATACGTTTAAATCCAGCCCCAGCCAAAAAGATATAGATGTTTTCCAACCATACATTGGTCTGGGCTGTCTTAAACTAGTCACGGAATATATCTATGGCTATTTCATGGAGATCCTTTCATGATCCATACTTTCACCTCGATTATGACTTCATTTCCTATGTTGAGAGAAGGTATGTTGGCGCTGAGATCACGACCTTTGTAATGACGCTGTGGCTGTTTATTTTTGGGACCATTATTGTTATCGTGACTGTTCCAATTGCAGCTGCGTTTCAATTGTGTCTAGCATGAAATCATATCCAACGTCTCAACTGAAGTTGTAGTACGGGAGGAAAACCAAGGAAAAGAACACCTTTTATTGCCTTCTGAAGTCCATACTGCTCTGCATGATATTTTTTATCACCATTAAGTTGTTTCAACCTCAACATACTTATTAAATGAAGCATAAACATCTCGACGGCCTCTAATATCAAACTGTAGATCATAGAATGATTCCTTCCTTGTAGATTTATAATCCTCATTGATACACTCGATGTAGTTTCATATGATGTCTTTCAAATAGATGGCTTTATCGTATCCTCAACACTTGTCCCCTTCTAACTTTTTTGCAGAGTACTCGGTTCAGCTCCTGCTCATCCTGTTGCATAAAAAAAAATCATATGTGCCCAATCCGAATGATTTGGTCAAGTCCTTTGTTGAAACGCTGGCGTCACTGCGCTGGATTTATAAAACAAGTTCTGTGGAGCCAACGAAATACTGTTTGAGGGCATATCATTCTCAGTTGTGGGCATGTGATAGTCAACATTTCTCAAGGAATATGAAACAATATCTGAAACAAAGAATTCATGTAGCGTGTCGCCCCTTGTTTCTTCAGCACAACAAAACCCGCCTTCTTTTATGAATCATACGCCCAATAATCAGGTATCCTTCATGCGCTCGCTCCTACTATACTAACTAACACGTTTGTGCTGGTTCTATTGTATCAATGACCCCGAATCCATTTTTATGCAAATCCTTTTAGAAAATACACAACTGCTTTAGAAGCCTGGTGAATGATTTTCTCTGGCTCTTGGAGAAGAATTGAGCCGCAGCAAATTGAATTTTTGATGTATTGATGATAAATTTCAGCCTTGGGGCTCTGTGCGCCATGCCAGTGCAAAAAATGCACTGTGGAGGAGCGCCCAATGCGCCACGCGGCCCATGTGCACCACGCCAGTCATCCTATGCGTCCCGCCCAGTGTTCAACACACAGTTCCAGCTTTAACCTACAAATTTCGCCCTCCCACAATTGCAATCGACTTGTCTGATGTTTTGTTGAATCCGCATGATATTTGAATGGTGACAAATAATTATAAAAAGTCATGGTGAAAAATATTTATAATTTTTCTCAAGCATTACACATCCTAATTCACCCAAAGTCACAGGTACAAACTTAAGGCGAGGCAATCTCAGAGCCATACCAAGAAGTATACTTGCACGAGATGGTGTCTCTGTCCAGGTCTATTCTACAATTGCCCAAACATATAGCAGAAGCATGACAACAATATGCAGTATTTCACCTCTCTGGCTGAGGAAACTTTGCTGAGCACACAACATAATCTGTCATTGTAAGCAGTTCATCTTCTCTCTTTCTTTCAGCATCTACTAAGATTGGCAACTCTCTTCTTGTAGCACTTCTGTATCAACAATAATGTATGTGCAGTGCTGGCTGCTTAATCTTTATGGTTCTCTCATCAATGCGGCCATAATACCTTGAAATTCTGAGCATGAATAAATCTGGAACAGGTTCCTTATTTACATGTCCTTGGATCTGCAAACGACAACCATCATATATTTAATCTCAACTGCTGCAAGCCCTCAACTCTGGACATTATGACTTCGCTATCAGCTGGTGGTGGTAGCAAATCTTCTTGGAACGGGTCCCCAGAATGATAAATAACTCAACTCTCCTATTGTTTGGCGAAAAACAACATATTCGGCCCTCCTGTAGGCTGATTAGACTCCTCCCCTTGGCACTGTCATAACAAAATTGGATCTGGAAACTACAATGCAAGATTCTTA
Source organism: Pinus tabuliformis (assembly GCA_031772625.1). Classification (NCBI taxonomy): domain Eukaryota; kingdom Viridiplantae; phylum Streptophyta; class Pinopsida; order Pinales; family Pinaceae; genus Pinus; species Pinus tabuliformis. The sequence goes on along the minus strand of CM062817.1, from coordinate 861,354,407 downwards.
TGCAAATAGAACAAATTATACTACAGATGTGTTTTAACTTCCATTCTGATTTTGGCTTGAAATGATGACTTTTCTTGGTTAATTTCCTACAGGGATAGGAGCTACTGAAACCTGGCAAGATGACCAGGGTTGCCTGAAGAATTGTAGAACTTGAAAAACCTTAACCACCATGTATTAAACAAACTTGATGATTTCTTCTTCAAAACAGAGTTTTGAAGAAGAAATATCCTTCACCATTATTAACGCTGAAAATCTTGAACTGAAAACTTATTGAAAACATCCTCATGGTTTGCGAGCACTATTTCACACTTCTGGAGACAAAACCCTGGACTCAAAAATTAGAATGACTCTTTTTGACTGAAATGTCATTTGATGACAGCAAATGACGAGAAATGAACTTTGGTGAATTATACTCTAACAGAGGACTGACAAGACTGAGTCTAACACCCGTCATATCTAATGTTAGACGATTGAAAGTTCTTGCACCATTAGATTCCACTGATTTAGCTGTCAACCGAATCTTGATTTCTACAATGGTTCAACTTGTTAATCTTTATTATAACCCATGAACATATTGTAGGTACTTGGCGAGTAAGGAATTCATTCCTTCTGGTGATTAAAGTTTTTCAACAAGTCTCTAGCTTCTGAAGCTTCGGAAGAAAAACCCCATTTGGAAGCACTATCTATGGGGAATTGAAAGAGCTACGACTCTAGTGGGCTTTGCAGTTCACCCAGTTGAGATCACTGACTATGTGTGCTACAGATATGATTTTCCAAGGTGTCCAAACAGAGAATGTTTTACAAAATTAAGAGTGGCTATCAGACTTGCACTAGTGACTGCTTGCGTTTCTGTTCAATACGCATTTCCCATTCCGCATTCACCAATCTTCCCAGACCAACATATATCAAGATGGCCCAATCTAACGTCACCTAGAATGAAAAAAAATGTATTCAGTTCGTCTGCATTCACCATATTGCATAGCAGTCCCCAGTACAACGCATTCTCCCATTCCCACTTTCCATTCAATATCCAATATGATTTCTGTCCGCATTCCATTCAATCCCACCGATGGATTCTTCCATTCAATCCCACCAACGGATTACTTTTAGTTTTGGGGATGTCTTATTTTATATTTTGGAATTGATGGAGGACGTATTATTGGAGGGTGGTGTAGAGTTCGGAGTTAGCGAGGGGAGGGTATGATCGTAGGGAGGGCCTCGACGGATATCAAAGTATCCCCAGCCACGTATTTGACCAATAAAACATTGTTGATCGGGGGTCTGAAGCATATTATTTGTTCCTCTATCTAGGTTCTGATCTCCCTCTGATGATCTATCTGGTAGGAAGTTCAAAGTTTGATAGAAGGTCGATATCACATCCTAGGAGGTTCTCATTGCCGCTATCTAATAAAAGGGGAGAATGAAAGAAATATGCGCATATAAAAACATAGGAAAATAACACATCATAGACGTAGATGCGCAGAGCCAAGAGTTGATTCTGTCAATTATTTCTTGTCAGGTTTGTAACCAATGCATGCTGCTTACTTATGATGGCACCTGTTTCTAGAATTCGCTAAGCCCACAGTTTTGTATAATTATGTATACACTGAATGATGAAAAATGAGACATATTGCGAGATAGGCTACCACAAAAAACTACCCTATCTTCTGAGAATAACGTCCCTAACTAGACATATTGTAATAGAGGTGAAACAACTGATTCATATTCCACGAGGTAAGTTATGTAACTAACCCATCTGTCAATAGAACATACCCGTCATTAACACCTAGCATCCCTATCCTTACTAGCATCTCCAACAGTACCCAATAGTAATAATACACTCACATTCAGTACGACTTCTAGTGCACCATAACATGGGATCCCCTAGTACATATAAGCAAGGAAAATACTGCTCGAGACACATATTACAAGGTGCCACACAAGACACAGATTACATGTGAGGGTATAAGCAAGGAAAATACTGCGTGAGACACATATTACAAGGTGCCACACAAGACACGGATTACATGTGAGGGGTAACAATTAGGAGTGATTGAGTGATTGAATCACTAGTTCAGAGGAAGCACCAAGTTCGAGTTGAACTGAGCCCACACTGTCTGGTCCCACCCCTCCATGTCCTAAATATATAGAGTAAGGCTAAAGGTGGTAAAGCAAAAAGCAATTGACATCATTTTGCGTATGGGTAAATGCCCAAAAGTGGAGCGAGGGTACAAGCCGCTTGCCCAACGACCTAAGAAGGATGACATGGAAGGATTCAGTAATAAAAAATTCATTGGTATAGGCAAAAGTCGTTTCCAAAGCAGTATGCTCAATACGAGTAGATGTAGAGTTAGTTGTTGAAGCAAGACCATCTTAATCCAATTATAATAGTTATAATTTTTTTTTGGAAGATTGACATTATTTTATTTATATGAAAATAATTTTTACATTTATATTAAAGTTGGCTAAGTTGGCTTTCATGTTCATGCATTAAAACATCATATAATAAAATAATAAATCTAACAATTGCACCACATGTTGAAAAGGAAACATGCATTAAAGGAATACACTTAACCATGGAAGAAATATCAATTGTTACATAGAGACATCTAAGTCATATATGTTCTTACACAAACTATTTCAATAACTTTATCAACATGACACATATTAATTTTAGATTTATGAAATATTTAGTTCAACATTAGGAATTTAGGAATTTTCTTTATTAAAACTAACGAAATACATTTAAATAAAAATGTATATTTTAGTAAAGATAATAGTTACAAAAGTAATTGTATGTTTTTGATTTGTTTAATTAATTAAAATAAAATAAAAATTATTTAAGAAATAATAAAATATGAAATAACTCTCAATTATCATATTATATATGAATTTGTAATAGCAATTTGCTTGCTGAGGATTAAATGGTTAAATGGTTTATTTTTTTCCTTTTCATCAAAATTTAGAGGTACAATTTTTCATAACATAACAATTTCTAATTATTTAAGCTATATTTTAGAATGTAAATAGGATAGTAGGAATGTGATTAATTTATAAAATATTTCTAAGCAACGAAATAAATTAAATTAATGAAATTTAAAATATAAACTTTGAACCTTGAAGTACTTCACATTTGATAATTGAATCTTTACAGATATAAAAATTTACAACAAATTGCTTATTTGACATGCCTGCACACAGAGTGATATATAACACATTAAATAATGATATATAACACATTAAAGGAATAAGCTTAACCATGGAAGGAATACCAATTCTCTAAACAATGATATATAACACATTAAAGGAATAAGATTAACCATGGAAGAAATACCAATTGTCTAAACAATGGTATATAGCACATTAAAGGAATAAGCTTAACCATGGAAGAAATATTAGTTGTCTAAGTCATATATTATCAACATGACACATATTAGTTTTAGATTTCTGAAATATTTGGTTGATGATTTAGGTTTTTTTTTGTATGTTCATGTTTTGTTTAGTTATTTAGAAAATGAAAATAAAAATTATTTATGAAATAATAAAATATAAACTAACTATCAATTATCATATCATATATGAATTTGTAACAATAACTTGCATGTGAGGATTAAATGGTTTACTTCTTGTCCTTTTTCATTTGATAAGAAAAGTGTGATACTATGTAATTTTCTCTACAAATGTGATGGCAAGTGTGCCCTGAATATAATTTTTACTATCTGCACTGCTCCATATATGGAGGCCCTTCAAACTCAAGCCAATTGGTTGTGGATTCTTGGAAAACATCCATAGATTTAATTAACCCCTTCTTGTGGCAATGCATGTGAGCGTCACACATTATGAAGAATTGTCATTATGATTTTCCCAAAATTTTGAAATGATGGGTTTGAATTGTCATTAGGAGTTGTCCAAATATTGAAATGACAGGTTTGAATGTTGTTTAGGACAGGAATTTATCACCTAAAATCAATTAAGAATAACCTAGGATGTCTATAGTGGATATCAAGGTGGATGGTACAAGAATTGAGGATGCCTTTTAAAGGGTAAGGAAATTTAGATACTCTATTTGATATAACTCACAATGCTGCTATTATTAGGTGTAAATTAATATTAAGGTAGGAAGATAGGAGAAATAACGTTATAGAAGCAGGATCCCAAAAGACACTGTTCATTTACATGTTAAAATTCAGCATACTAAACATGCTTCTCAAGGTAGTCCATTGATTCCAAGTTACATGATTTCTACTGAGTCAAGAAAGCCAAAGCTTCATGATCATTATCCAAGGTTGAGTCCAGATGTTCAGGAGAAGGGAACTCCTATAATAAGGAGACATTATCTTCTAGAAACTCCTAATGAGAAACCCAATTTTGTAGCACCAAAGACTTAGAGTTTCTTTCCACAAGTTCAATCAACCAGGGGGCACATCAAAAGTGACCGATCTCTTGGCATTCGTAGGAAGTCAATTCTCTCATGATTTAGAGATTTATCTTTGTTCATATTTATTTGGAGAAATTTCTTTAAATGCTGACATTTTGTCTATTTTATTTCAGAAAAGGCAATTCATGTTCAGGTTGATTGGCGAAGGTGATCAATATTTGAGCTTCTCTTGATATTTTGTGCATCTGAAGTGTCTTCTCAGTTAGTAATGTGTATTTTTATTCAAGGGTAGATCTTAATTCACATAGAAATAAAAATTTATTTACAAAATTATTATAGTCCTTTGTAGACACATGTTTCAAACTATAAAAAAAATTCTTTGCATTGATTAAGGTTGTCTACAATAAGAGGAAGTGATCAAGAAGAAGTATGGAGGAATTGTACCAAAATGACCTCTGATTAAAAAGGTAGAAAATCAATATCTGATTCTTTTTTTATGAGGAATTCATGTTGGCATAATCATACAAGGTCTTTAACTTCAACATAGGCCTCATGATTTATAAGGCTCAAGGAAGAAGTATTACAATAAGATTTCATTGTAGCGTGGTCCTTGCCTTTTGTTGATATTTTTTTTCTGCTAACAATTGTCAAAAAAAAATTAATAGTGTTATATGACATTGCCTTACGACAGTTCCTTTATAACATCTGGTGCAATTTCTAGTAGATATATACTATTATGAAACCACCTCACAAAAAGATAGAAAAGATAGATCAACAACTTCAAAATTGGCCTGTTCGAGGGAGAAACCTCCTTTACATTACACAAATGAACAATTCTTGGATGATACAAATGAAAAAACCTCCTTTCTATATATAGAGGTCTATGGGGCCACAATATAATCAAAGCCAAGATAACAATAATAATATAAGGGCACAACAATAAAAATAGTGGGCTTCTATGGGGCACAATAATAACAATAAGGGCTACAATGACAATAGCAATGGGGGAATCACTAGTATTATAGGGACCTAACATGTCCCTCTCCTTTAAAAAAGTGTTGTCCTCAACGCTTGAGTAGTTTTGGATGCTTTTGTATAAAATTCTCATCCTTCTACATGGAATCTTCAGCAGGTAAGTTCTTCCGCTCGATGAGATACTCCAAAATTGATCGATTTTGTAGATGTCGAGTTCTTGTTTCTGAGACTGCTTCAAGTTCCAACATGATTTTTCCTTCCTCGTCAAGTTCTGGCAATATTGTTTGAACTAGGAGCTTGTCACCTATAACCTTATTTAAGCATGAAACATGGAAAATTGGGTGCACTCAGGAAGTTGTAGGAAGCTCCAATTTGTATGCCATAGTACCAATATTTTGCAACACCTTGTATGGACCATAATAATTTGGTCATAATTTATTATCCTTGTTAGCTTTCTTAAGGGACATTTGTTTATATGGTTGTAGCCGTAGGAATATCCAGTCACATACATTAAAACTTCTTTCACTATGATGTTGATCTACTTTTCGTTTCATTATATTCTGCGCCAAAGTGAGGTTATCTTTTAAGAGTTGGAGAACTTCTTGTTGATGCTCAATGTGATCTTCCACTGCTTGAACCTTAGAATTTTCTCTTAAATATGATGTGATGGATGATGGATGATATCCATAAAGTTCCATAAATGGGGTCATTTTTGTTGTAGTATGGAAGGAAGTGTTATACTACCATTCATCCAGAGGAAACCATTTGACCCATTGTGTCTAATTAGAGACAAAGCAACGTAGATATCCCTCCAAACATTTATTTACTATCTCAGTTTTCCCATCAGATTGAGGATGATAAGATGAGCTATGATCTAACTGAGTACTAAGACAAGAAAATAATTATGTCCAAAAATTTCCAGTGAAAATGGGATCTCTATCACTTACAATAATATTTGGGTTTCCATGTAGCTTTTGAATTGTTTCCATAAATTTAGTAGAAATTGTATTGGCTTTAAATGAATGAGATAATGGACAAAAGTGTGCATACTTGGTAAGTCTATCAACTACCACCATGATGACACTCTTTCCTTTGGACTTGGGTAAACCTGTGATAAAATCCATTGAAACCTCCCCCCAAAATTGGCTTGGAATGGATAAAGGTTGTAGTAGGCTTGGGGTCTTAATTGTTTCAACTTTATTTTGTTGGCAAACCAAACATTCGGCCACAAAATTTTGAATATCTGGTTTAAGGCCATCCCCAAAAATTCCTTCTTAACCTTGTGGTAAGTTTTTAAAAATACTGACTTCCCTCCTAAGGGAGAAGTGTGCAATTCCATAAGAATCTTTTGTTTGAGTTGGGAATTATTCCTAGGTATAAGCGATCTTTGTACCATAAAAAATCGTTTTTCCAGCTAAATGCATTAGATGTACTGGGATATTGTTGCAAATTTTGAATGAGTGGCATCACTTCTTCATCATTCTTCCATTCATCCCTTGCTTCGTTTATTCAATCTGGTTGGATAATAGAAATGGTGCAAAGCAATGCTTCCACATCCTCATCCTTTCTTGAGAGTGCATTTGCCACAAAAATTTTATTCCCTCTTTTATAGATGATTTCAAAGTCATAACCCAACATATTTGTGACCCATTTTTTCTTCTCTTCTGAAGATAACATTTGTTCTAAAAAGTATTTAAGACTATCATGATCCGTTTTTACCTTGAAGTGTCTTCCCATTAGGTAGGGTCACCATTTCTTAAGTGCATGTAGTATTGCCAACATTTCCTTCTCATAAATAGCTTTGTGTAAATCCTTTCCATTGATTGGACGACATTCGAAAGCAATGGGTCTTTCTTCTTGCATTAAAACAACACCAATTCCATTTCCTGATGCATCAGATTCCACAATAAAGGTTTTGTGAAGTCGACGTAGGTAAGACCAGTGCTTGGCACATTGCCTCTTTAATATGTTCAAAGGCCTTCGTTGCTTATGGAGTCTATGAAAATGCATCTTTTTTCAATAATGTTGTTAGAGGTTCTGCTATTATCCCATAATTCCTAAAAAACTTGCGATAATACCCTACCAACCCGAGAAACCCTCACAGATGCTTTATGGATGTGGGGATTTTCCATTCCTTAATGGCTTTAATTTTTCTAGGTTATACCTTAACACCTTCATGAGATATAATATGCCCCAGATATTCCAACTTTTGTACTCCAAAGAAACATTTGGAACTTTTTTCATATAATTGTTTCTCCTCCAATAGTTTGATCACCCTGTCAAAATGTTGAACATGATCCTTCCAAGACTTGTTGTATATTAGTATATCATCAAAAAATACTAACACAAATTTTGTAAGGAGGGTTTGAAAATGGAATTCATTAAACCTTGAAATGTAGAAGGTGCATTGGTAAGGCCAAAAGGCATGACCAAAAATTCATAATGACCCTCATGAGTTCTAGATGTTGTTTTCAGAATGTCTTCTGTCTTCATTTGGATTTGATGATATCTTGAACGAAGATCCAACTTGGTGAAGTAAATTTATCCATGCAATTCATCCAATAATTCATCAATGACAAGAATGTGAAATTTACCTTTAATAGTGAGGTTGTTGATCTCCCTATAATCGAGACACATGTGCCATGATCCATCCTTCTTGTGCACCAATACTGTTGGAGCAGAGAAAGAAATTTGGCTTGGTTGAATTATACCAGCCTCTAGCATTTCGGCAACCATACGTTCAATTTCACTCTTGGGCATAGGGATATCTCTAAGGCCTAATGTTTGGAGGAACACTTCCTGGAATCAAATGAATAGCATGATCATGATCACAAATAGGTGGGAGTCCTTTGGGAGTCTCAAATACCTTGGAACGAATTTCCAAGACTTTTTGGAGATTTGGAGAAATAGATGATTTCGATGTGGGAAATTCTAACAAACATAATTGTGCAATTACGTGTCATTGTTATTTCTTTAGAAGCCTTGTCATTCCATTAGAGCTGATTATATTTCCCATTTCCTTGTGATACCCCTTAATTCAACTTCCTTTCCTTCCAAAAAAAAATTTCATGAAAAGTTCTTGAAAATTAAAAGATATTGTACCTAAGGATTGTAGCCATTGGACTCCTCGTACAACCTCAACACCACCCATTGGAATGGAAAGCATTGGGATATTCAATGCATATTCTCCCATGGATAGCATGATATTACTACACTTACCAGAGAAATTTATGGTTCCTCCACTTGCAACCATCACTTGACACTCTGGTGCTAGATATAGGAAGAAATTCAATTCCTTCGCTATCTTACAATGAATAAAATTATGGGTACTACCCAAATCAATCAAAACCATTACCTTTTTCTTCTTGATATGTCATTCTATCTTGATAGTTTAAGGAGTGGTTATTGTGGCCAATGCATTACAAGATATGGTCAGATTCATTTCTTCTTTCTCTATGGTTTGTTCCTGGTGTGTATCCTTTTCTTTTAATGTTTCTTGTTCCTGGTGTGTATCCTCTTCTTTTGATGTTTCTTGTTTTTTGAGGGAGGCCATGGTTAGCCATTGCCAATGCTTACATAAGTTGTAGGGATGGGAATATGACCATTAAAAATGGGAATTTTTCCAAACAATTTGTCTTTTACCCTCTTTCTCACCATATATAGAGCATGACTCACCTTTATGGTTAGAAGAGGAGGAAGAAGATGAACTGTAGTCTTGCCCAATCTCTACCCTAGATGTTATTATAGGAGGGGGAAACCTGATGAAGGTGACATGATTGAGAAAATCCTCCAGAATCACCCCCCCAACACCATGTCTATTGAGGAGTTAATGAAGAAATCTGACGATAACCCTTGGAATAATCTATGCCTAGCTGACTCAAGCCCTATTCATGTCAAGATGATAGAATTTGGCCCAGAAAGAACATTGAAAATCGACCCCTCTCTGTACATCAAGAAGAGGAGTTATGTGACATGATAAGAAAGCATCTAGATGCCTTTGCCTTGAGTTACAAGGAAATGAAGGTACTGCACCCTTCAGTGTGTACTCACCACATTTACATCAAATAAGGTTGCAAGCTAGTGCGCCAAATCAGAGGAAAATGAACCCAACCCTCAAGGACATAATCAAAGAAGAACTGCGGAAATTGTTGGATGCAGGGTTCATTTACCCCATCTCAGATAATGAGTGGGTGTCTCCTTTGGTAATGGTTCCAAAGGAAAATGGAAAGTGGAGGGTCTATGTGGATTACCAAGAGATAAACAAATCCACAAAAAAGGACCATTTCCCTCTACCTTTCATTGACCAAATGTTAGATGGACTGGTAAGAAAAAATTTCTTCTCTTTCCTTGATGGATTCAATGGTTACAATGAGATCCAGATCAACTCAGAGGACTAGGATAAAACAACCTTCAGCCGTCCTTGGGGTACTTTTGCATATAGGGTCCTTCCTTTTGGTTTATGAAATGCCCCTGCCACTTTTACAGAGCAATCCTGAACATCTTTGCAAAGCTATTCCATGACACTATGGAAATTTATATGGATGATATCAGCCCCTATGGGTGTGATTTCCTGGAGGCTCTCTCTAACTTGGGAAATGTATTAAAAAATTGCATTAAAATGAACTTATCCCTTAGTCCTGATAAGTGTGATCTCTTGATGACTCCAAGGACTATTCTAGGTCACTCAATATCCCAAGAAGGACTGCAAGTAGACCCAAATAAGATAACTATCATAAATAGGGTCCCTACTCCTCAGACGCAGAGGTATGTCATAAGTTTCTTAAGCTTAGCTGGTTACTATAGGAGATTCATAAAAGACTTCAGCAAGGTAGCCTCACCTTTGTTTGGGTTATTGGCCAAGGACTCCGAATTTTTATGGCCAGAAACCTGCCAAGAGGTCGTAGAAACCCTAAAGGATAAGTTGACTACTGTGCCTATACTCTGAGGCCAAAATTGGGCTCTTCCTTTTCAAATACATGCTAATGCCTTAGACAAAGCTATAGGAGAAGCTATGGGCCATATAGATGAAAAGCTACCTTATGCCATTTACTTCATCAGTAAAAATATGTCCAAAGTTGAGTTGAACTACACTGTGACTGAAAACGAGCTCCTATATATTGTCAACTCCTTGAATAAATTTAGACATTAAATTATTGGTTACCAGACCTTTGTACATTCCAACCATGCCACCATTAAATATTTGATGAAAAATGTGATGTGAATGCCAAAATTATTAGATGGTTACTTTTGTTACAAAAATTTGATCTAACTATTATTGACAAGCTTGGCAGAGAAAACGTAGTTGCATATTTTTTGTCTGGATTGGCTTTGCCTACAGGTGAGGAAGGAATGGTTGATGACTAGCTGCTAGATGATCAATTATTCACAATTTCAATTCTCTCTCCATGGTTTTTTGACATAGCCAACTACTTAGTAGCTGCATAGTTCCCTCCAAATTTTTCCTCCAAAGAAAAAGAGCAGAATTATAAGGAAAAGTGCCCCATTCAATTGGATTGGGGGAAATCTCTTCAATGTGGGCGCAAATCAAATTCTGAGAGTATGTGTAAGGGAGGAGGAATTTTTTGACATCCTCTTGGCCTGTCATGATGGTCCTTGTGGAGGTCACTTTGAAGCCAAAAGGACAACCTTCGAGGTACTACAAGCTGGATATTATTGGCCCACTCTCCACCAAGATTCAATAAGATATACCAGCCAATGTGACCGGTGCCAAAGAATAGGGAAACCTACTCCCAGGGATGAAATTCATTTGCAACCTCAAGTGAATTTTGAGCCATTTGACAAGTGGGGCATGGATTTCATTCTGTGCACTGACTACTTAACAAAGTGGGTTCAAACCAAAGCTATCAAGGTAGCCACAAAAGACAAAGTGGTCAAGTTATTGAGGGAGAATGTGTTTTACAAGTTTAGATACCCTAGAGAGCTAATCACTGATCAAGGCACTCAATTCACCTCACACATGATAAAGAATCTGTTAAGCTAGCACAAGATCAAGCACAGGAAATCCACTCCTTACCACCCTCAGGACAAAGGACAAGTATAAGTCACCAATAGAGCATTGGAAATAATTCTCACAAAAGTGGTGAGCAACAGCAAGAAATATTGGGTTGACAGACTAGTGGAGGCCACTTGGGCCTACAATAAAACTTGGAAGACAACCAATGGCTTCATCCCTTATGATTTGGTCTATGAGAATAAGGCCCTGCTCTCCATTAAGTTTTAGTACAACACTTTAAGGATTCCAGCACAGTTGTTTCTAGATGTTACAAGGGCACATCAAGAGAGGATGCTCCAACTCAATGGGTTAGACGAATTTAGGATGCAGAGACTCCTGCATACATATGTGACTCAAGTACAAAGAAAGGTTTGGCATGACAAAAATATTAGAAACAAACTATTTCAAGAAGGCAATTGGGCTCTGTTGTATGACTCTAGGTTCAAGGATTTCAAAGGCAAGTTGATGACTAGATGGTTGGGCCCATATGTGATAGAAAATTTGCATGACAACGGGGCAGTTTAGATAAGAACCATTGATGAAGAAGGTATCCCCTTGCTTGTCAATGGGTATAGATTTAAATTCTACAAAAAGCCTTTGTCAAAGGAGGAATTCCTTAGTAGTATCAGTAAGGCAATAATGGTGATTGAAGGAGTCTCAACTTCCATCTCACCAAGTTCTGAAGCTTGTTGAATCTTTGAAAAAAATAAAATAAATAAATAATAGACCCGGGTGAAAACCTCCGTGAGGCACATGAGGCCCACTCTTGGGTTGAAAACCTCCTTGAGGCAACCCAAGATTTTAAAAATAAGGGAAAAAGAGAAAAATAAAAGACCCCTGAGTGAAAACCTCCTTTGAGGCACCTAGGGCAGGAAACCAGGATGAAAACCTCCTTTGAGGCAACCTAGTTGTCTTTCAAACAAAAAAGGAGAAAAACACAAAAATAATGGTAGGGACCTCAAACCTTCCCACTCATAATAGTTTTGGTTTTTGCAGGTTTTCAAGAAAATAATGGACACAAAGATCAGAGGGCAGAAAACCATGCAAAACCCCATGTTTTTCTTCATTCATTTCATCTCCTCCATGACCCCCATGTTCATTCATCCATACTCATCTCCAACCATAGAAAAATCCAATTTTCAGGCAATTTTGTGACTTCTACAGGATTTCCTGTAGTTACTATAGGAGTTTCCTGTAGTACTACAAGAAGTCATGAAAATCTACAGGAATGGGAGTCCGATGGAAAAATCATGATGTAGGCCTATTTTGGATGGAAAAATAATTCCATTGACTTCAACACATCTCAACCAACACCCATTAATGACCATGTCACCCTTTGTGTCCATCAAAAAAATTTAAGAAGAAAAACAATAAAAAGAATATAAAAAAAAAACAAACGAAAAGAAAAGAAACAAAGAAATATCAAAGGGGCATACCACCAGCAGCCCACCTCACCTACCACTCCATGGCCACACCTTCCACTCACTCCAATATTTATTCAGCCTCCAAGCAAAATAAAGGCCACATAAATTCAAAAAAAGGTAGCTACATGATTTCCTGTAGCACTACATGAAACCCTGTAACAACCTATTTTGAAGTAGCAGTAGGCTCCAAGCTCAACCTTCAACAACCATGCAATGGAAAAGGAGCCAAACAACTGCAAGAATTATGACACCTCTCCAAACCTCAGCTGCAACAAAAAAATCCAACACCTACACATCAACTAGAAGAAAACCTATCAGCAGAATAAAACCAACACAAGGAGAGCAATAGAGAAGATGTACCTGAACCATGTGAAACACTGGAGAGCCACCCTCTAGCATGCATCAACAAAGCAAAGGAAGCCACACGTATGTCACCTCATCCACACTCTCTCATAAGTAAGAATATGATTTAAACTGTAGGAATATGACAAAAGTTGGTTTTATAAGCGAAGGTGGCCAGTTAACTTGGGCACCCTTAGCCCGATAACAAAAAGTTAAAGTGCTAGTCAAAGGAACACGTGGCAATGTCACATCAAAGGGAATAAATCAGAAAGGTGGTCTAGTTACATTATACAATAGTGGGTGATGATTACGAGGAAGGGTTCCATGATAACTAATAGTGGGACCAACGGTCCAAAAGAAGAAATACATACTCAACCACCCAACACATCGCTCAATGAAATTGACCATAAATAGAAATATTCCCTAACTTTCATACAAAAAATTCTTAATTTCGAGATTTTGAGAGCTGGGACTACCTAGAGGAGCCATAGAAGGAAAATCTAGTCTTGGCCATCCAACAATGAGCACCTACAGGAAATATAGGGAAACTACAGGAAACAATTAGGAAAGCTAGTCTTAGCCATCCTACAGTGAGCACCTGCAAGAAAACTACAAAAAACAATGAGAATTGTCAGAAATGTTGTGAGGGGGTGCCTAGGACCCAATAATTCAAGAATTCTCCTCAAACAAGGAATTTCAGTGAAAGTTAGGTGCCATATCCTCTATGCTTTCATTTTTAAAGAGAAAAATAAATTAAATTATCATTTCTTTTAGTAATTATAGTGTGCAGAAGGGGCATTTGTCAACCCGAAGGGCATAACCAACCAATCAAAAGGGCCTTCCTTGGTTTTGAATGCGGTCTTCCATACATATGTGGGCTCTATTGGAACTTGGTGATAGCTAGACTTCATATTGATCTTGCCAAAATTCTTGTCCCCCTTGAGTTGGTCTAAGAGGTCATAAATCAGTGGGATTGGATACATGTTCTTGACAATGATTTTGTTTAGTGCCCGATAATCAATGCAGAGCCTCCAAGTCCCATCCTTCTTCTATACAAGCATAATTGGGCTCCAACAAGGCAAGGAAATTGATCGAATGTGCCCTTTTGTAACAACTCCTAGATTTTCCGCTTGATCTCTTTATTTTCCAAAAAGGAGCAGTGATATATTAGCCCGCTGGGTAGAGGTCCTTGATGTAGGGCATGAATTTAAGGAGTGTAAAAGTAATATTTTCCCTACTGAAAAAATCGTGCACCAAAAAATACCCTTCCAATAGATTTAACCATCTATCTATGGTGTCTGCATCTATTTGGACTTCAAATATGGGAATATCAAAGTTGACTTGTACCTTGAATGGGGTGGTGCCTCTAGAGTGACTGTTCGATGAAGATGCATCTCCTGTGGGTATTCGTTGAAGGATCTAGGCAAAGTTGTCCATCATCACATTCCCCTGTCACTTGAGGGATTCTTCTTTCAATATTTTGAAGGGATATCCTGCCCTCATCGCCTTTCTTTTCTTGTTCCATGGGAGGCCGTTGGGTTTTGCGAGTTTGGTCTTCTAAAGGTTCAACTAGTTCAAGACCTAACTCCTTATACCCTGACCTTGTTGGGGACATGCAAAGAAAAATAGAGAAAGAGTAGAACTCTCTGAAACCACTGACCAAGACCTATGTAGGAATGCAATAGAATATATATATTGATCTAAAATGATCATTTTTTAAAACTAATGTATAATTGATTAACCATTAATGAATTGAATGTTAGCTGAAAGTATAGAAATTGAGGAAAACTGCTTGAGAAGAAGACTTTACGATAGCTAATTAAACACAAGGAAGATGCACAACAGAAGTGAAAATAGTAAAAACATAGTGATACCAAACAACAAAATTGATTACAGAGTTCTTCCCTGATGAACTACGTCTCTGTGTCCACTTTCAGGATGAGTGACTGCTTTATTAGGATTGAAACATATGAGGCCAATTACATAGATATTTAATCAGTCTAAATGTGCACGTAGGCACTTCTGATCACTGTCATCAGATATCTCTCTGAACCAGCTTTCCAACACCTATCACAGTTCCCAATTCCGACTCCGGATGCTTCTGTAACACTGAAAATAAAACTGCCTATGATCTCTAGAATTTGCAAACAAATATCAAAACCACTCTCCCCTTCATCAATGAAACAAAACTTCCTTTTAAAGGCATGTAGATACATTGAAACCTCCTTGGCTGAATACAGGATGAATTTGGTTGCAATCTGATTAGGCTTAGCTTCGGTCTTGTTGGAATTTTCCACCTAGGGTAGATGCATGGTCATCAAATTAGTTTGAACAAACAAAAACCATATAAACCCATAAATAAACTTTATAGTAACTCCACAATCACCGGTAGTCGAGCTAACCAGGTGGACGGCTAACAGCTTCCATGTGAACACTAGGCGGTCGACTACCTGACTGCCACCTGGTGGTTTATCCTCGGCAGTTTCGGTGACCAACCCACTGGTGGTTTGCTGTTCACATGACCTGTTGTCGTTTTGCTGATGGTTCCACCGCAGCTAACCTCCTAACTTCTGGCTCTCTAACCCTAACACTAACCCTACAGTCTATCAGCATTGTTCACATGCCAATGTCTTTTATGCGGTTTCCAATTCTGCTGCGGACAAGGCCTGACTGATGGGTAAACTCCAACAGTCTAAAAATTCCCGGTCACATGTTTCTGACACGGTTAGGCTGCCCACACAATAAATTGGCCATGTATTATTTTATTTGTAATTTTTAGCAATGTACGTAGGCCAAGAGTTAATGAATTTCAGAACTTAGGGTTAGGGTTAGGTTTGATGTTTTAACAATGCGATGGTTAGGACTTAGGTCTTTAAGGTTTTAGCATAGGTTTTTTAAATACATATTGCAATGTATTATAGATGGTTAAGGTTACAACATAGGTGATTGATTTGATAGTGCATTTGGTAGATTAGGATTAGGGTTTACATTTTCTTTTTAAAAACCCATGTGCAACATATTGTCACAATGTGACGAAACCAAATACATATCGACACCAGCTACCTTTACGACGACAACCCCGACAACACATCGAACCTCTGTAATAGATGACACAACCCATGTCGACACCAAATCCTACAAAGGCAAACAACAAAACACATGTCGTCAACCAAATCCTGGTGGAACTGTTGATGAACACAAGTCGACAGCCATATACAAACCCATATCAGCTAAACTTCATGAAAACCATATTACTTGAACAACTTGATCCATAACCAACACTGTCGAAGCTGACAACACCAAACTGAATTGACGACGACTCTGAACATTAATGACGACACTTGAACACCTATGCAACGATCTGACGAGATCCTCTTGGATCAATCCTCTACACTTGAAAGCTTTTGGAGCACAAAATTTTGACTAAACAAGTAGTCAATGAGGGTAGAACTCCCTCTCTTTCCACATTGACTTGATGGTGTACTAATACATTTGATCAATCACCTGCAAGTGATGACCTTGATGATGTTGACTATGGCCCTTTTTGATTCGGTGACCTGTTGCATCCATCTGCAGTATGAACAACTGGCGACGCTGGGAAAACAACCTGTTATGAACATGGAAATTGATTTCTTTCCATGAAGAACCATGAGTTAGTGATTCATAACCTTTGAGAACAGTCTCTAATGGATGTTGTTTAATACCATCAACATGTATAAACAATCTATTTTGCGAAATGAGAGAGACAATCAAAGATACTTTGGACATTAAACCAGCTAATTTATTTAACATACTTTCCTGCTTCCTGATTACTAAGTGAACTTGCTGCAATGAACCCATCAAGCTATAAGGTGAAGTCTGCTGCAACTTAGTTTGTATTTGAAAGTATTGATTTAGTTGTTGATTTGTTTGAATCACTTTTCCTTCATTTAAATGATGTTTCCATTGATTAACACTTTCCTCTGATGCATAAGTTCCCATTAGACACTTTGACATTGCTTTAGAAAAGGTTTTGATATGAGAACAAATAGATTTCCTCTCCACTTGAAAAGTGGTTTCCAAAATGTTTGAAACATGACATGGTGACACAATACAAGAGAAATTGAACACTGACTTTCCCCAATACTGACATGTATCCTTGCAAATGTTAAGTTCCAAACTTAAACTGAATTGATTCGTTCCGATTTTAGGAAGAGGAGTATTAGGCACACACTATAGTTCATGTTGTAATCCCTGCTTATGAATAAGATGTTTGGTTTTACATAGAACTGGAACATTTTCTATCTCTTTAATCAAGCCATCTTTAATCTGAGTCTCATAACTTAAAAAACCATCATGTCGATTGCTATGTTGTCCTTTCATACACATGATTACAAATCTCTTGTTTGAACTTATTAATCGCTTCATCTGATTAAAATTAACTGAATTCAAGTGATTTTTGTTTTGATGTGCCCTTTACCTTGCCTCAGATGATGCCAATCAATAACATCTTGCTGCATGTATCCTAAAGGATAGAATTGTTTCCAAAGCTTTTAAAAACTTAGACCATGAAGAGATGAATTTTGCTTTACGCTTTACATCTATCTGAGTTTTACTTTCCCATGAGATTAAAGTTGTTCTCCCCATTCTAAGTGTAGCTAATTGAATTTTATTTTTATTGCTAGAAATGTTCTGAATGCGAAAATACACTTCTAACTGCTTAATCCAGTTATCTAGCTTTGCAGGATTCATTTCGCCATGTTTTCTTAGGTTTCTTTTCCATTTCAGATTCTGCACTGGAAGAAGAAGAAGATGATGATGATGATGGATATGATGGACATGAAGGAGGTTTATCAGCCTTTCCTTTACCTTTGTCCTTCTTCGATGTCTTTGAAGAAGAAGTTGCATCTCTCACCTTCTTGTCTTTGTAGAGTTCTCCCGAAATCTGTTACATATTCAAGAATGCTTGGTGAAACTGTTCATCACTCATCTTAGTTTCAATGTTTTCACCTACATCAGATCCTGACATGGTTGCTTTATGAACGACTCGTCGCTTTCCAATCTCTGTATCGATTTGCTCAAGGATTCCTTCTCCTCGTTGCAACTTTGACCTAGTCAACATTCAATGGAAAATTCTACAAATTCAACCTACTCTGATACCAAATTATATGATCTGAAATGATCATTTATTAAAACTGATGTAAATTGATTAACCATTAATGAATTGAATGTTTGCTGAAAGTGTAGAAATCGAGGAAAACTGCTTGAGAAGAAGACATTACGATAGCTGATTAAACACAAGGAATATGCATAACAAAAGTGAAAACCACCACTTTATTATGATTGAAATAGATGAGGTTGATTACACAGAGATTTATCAGTCTAAATGTGCATGCAAGCACTTCTGATCACTGTCATCAGATAGATTTCTAAACCATCTTTCCAACACCTGTCACAGTTCCCAATTCCGACTCCAGATGTTCCTGTTACACTAAAAACAAAATGGCCTATGATCTCCAGAATCTGCAAACAAATATCAAAACCACTCTCCCCTTCATCAATGAAGAAAAATTGCATTTTAAAGGCCTCCAGATACATTGAAACCTCCTTGGATGAATACGTGATGAATTTGGTTGCAATCTGATTAGGTTTAGCTTCAGTCTTGTTGGAATTATCCACCTAGGGTAGATGCATGGTCATCAAATTAGTTTGAACAAAAAAAAACCATATAAACCCATAAATAAACTTGATAATAACTCCACAACCACTAGCAGGCAGGCTAACTAGGCAGAGGGCTAGCGACTTCCATGCGAACACCGGGCAGTCAACTGCCTGACTGTCACCTGGTGGTTTATCGCTGGCGATTCCGGTGACCAACCCATCAGCGGTTTGCTATTCACATGACTTGTTGTCATTTTGCTAATGGTTCCCCCACGGCTAACCTCCTGACTGCTGGCTCTCTAACCCGAACACTAACCCAATAGTCTGTCAGCATCGTTCACATACCAATGTCTCTGATGCAGTTTCCAATTCTGTTGTGGTCAAGGTCTGACTGATGGCTAAACTCTAACGGTCTAACAATGCCCAGTCACATGTTTCTGACACGGCTAGGCTGCCCGCACAGTCAACTTGTTGTGTATTGTTTTATTTGTAATGTTTACCAATGTATTTAGGCCAAGAGTTAATGAAGTTTAGAACTTAGGCTCAGGGTTAGGTTTGATGTTGTTTTAACAATGCGATGGTTAGGACTTAGGTCTTTAGGGTTTTAGCATAGGTTTTTTTAATACATATTGCAATGTATTGTAGATGGTTAGGGTTGAAACTTAGGTGATAGATTTGATAGTGAATTTGGTAGATTGGGATTAGGGTTTACATTTTGTTTTTAAAAACCCATGTACAACATATTGTCATAATGTGATGAAATCAAATACATATCGACACCAGGTACCTTTGCGATGACAGCCCCGACGGCACATTGAACCTCTGCAACGGATGACACAACCTATGTCGACACCAAATCCTGCGAAGGCAAATGACAAAACACATGTCATCGTCCAAATCCGCGCAGAACTGTGGATGAACACTAGTCAACTTCTAGGCACAAACCGATATCAAGTGAACGTCATGAAAACCATATTACCTGAACAACCTGATCCATAACCAACACTATCGAAGTTGACGACACCGAACTGAATTGACTATGACTCTGAATACTGACGATGACACTTGAACACCTATGCAATGATCTGATGAGATCCTCTTGGATCATATATAAACATAAAAATTGAGATGCAACTAGAATAAAACTTTGTTTCATTATAATAAAAAACTGAAATATGCTTACCTACAGAAAGGAAATAAACTAGCTTGGAAGATGGTAGCTTATCTCTGAGAAGAGATGTGGTGACTACATGCCTTTGAATTGTGTTATAGAGAGGCTCGAAGGCCTATTTATTATTGAGAAATAATGGAAAACCCTAAAAATCCAAAAACCTAACCCTAGGAGATGAAGTGCCAAAACTATGGGCCCCGTTTCGGTAAATTGGCACATCAAATTCTCGGGGTCGTAACTTTCGCATACGATCTCCGTTTTATGCACACAATACCTCATTAAAAAGATCTATCCGAGGGATATAACTTTCGAAAGAAAACCTGAGTTAAATCATATTACCTTTAAAATTAGATTACATCACTGATAACCAATAGAAAAATAATACAGACCTCACTCTACCAAACTAGAAACTAGATCTCTTGGTTAATATTTGATAATACTAGGTTTCTACAAGAGAAAAAAAACAATTAAGAAAAAAAATCGATATAACCAAATGAGATTACGAAAGATAACCATTACATATCCTGCAGTTCAGATGTCTAAAGTTGTTATTGGAATTGGGTCTTTTGCACTAATGCCAGGGGACACTAGGAGCTTAAATTCACATAGAATGTTCTTTTGCATTTGAGCTAAGCAAGCTTCCAACATTTATATACTTGCTTGGATATTCCACTAGTTGCATGGAATGTTATTGAAAAATGAAATGATTTCATTTATTTCCTTGTGCTTCTCCTTTAAGACCCATCTCAATACCGTCTTAAGATACTTATGGAGAATAATAGAATGCATATACAAATTCCTACTTTCCCTAGTATTACTAGGATCAGGAAGCTAGTAAGAGACCTCCTCTATCAATTCCAAATTTGAAGAGGTTTATCTATCTTTAGTGATATGCTTCTATAGCCTCCAAATATCCTCTTGAGTTCTAGGAGAGTCACAACATGATAAGATACAACAACCTCTTGAGCCTGCACCACAACACGTGACTGACTTTGTTGGCTATATCTCCTAGCCCCACAATGCCCACACATGCGCTGGCATGGCATACTGGCCGCCATGACTAAAGAAACAATACAATAATAGATATACAAACACCCTTATATCTAAATGCTACAAACAATCAATAACCCCTTAAAAACAAGTGAAATTGCATGAGCAACAAGAACGTCTCTTTCATCAATATCTTCCACTGACCAAGCAACACGTAAGATTCAAAAGAAATAACCACCTTGACCAAAAGGAGATGAGGTAACCTAGAAAAAAAGGCTTAAAAAAGTATTCCCTGTAGGTCAATTAAAAAGATGAGGTATTTCCATGACATGGGAAAGACCATCCCCTAAAGTAATAGGAAACCCAAACTCACCAAATATAAAAACAATCCTCAACAGAGACTCCATTACAAAATCATCCACACCAATGAAAACCATAAGTTGAGAAAACCAATTCACAAGGCCAAGGGATGAATATTACCTATTTATAACTGTGAAAAAGGACCAAGGCCATTAGAAATTGGGAGAAAAATACTGAGACCATATTTGCAAGACCCCACCCGCGCTCTAGAAATACATCACAATTACCAAATTCATAATTTATCTCTTCAACTAGGGAATCACCATCATCACTGGAGGAGATAAACATCACCTAAACCCACATAGAACAATATGGAATTGATACCTCTATAAACCGTAGATGAAACATAAACTTTGACATGCCAACTCAAATCCTAAAAAACTCTTCTCATATCCCATGATTTGAATTTCACAACATCACTCCATAGTATAGCCAGAATCCAATGGGAGTATGAATATCCCATAAGCAGTAGGAGGATTACAGTGCTAGGGCACATAAGTCTTCCTAGTTGCAAAGTAGCAAGCGAAGAACTCTCCAATAAATGGCAAGCCATGCGTCTAAGAAATTTAAACATCACATGCTTCATGCATGGGGGTGGCGAGTGGTAGGCCACACTACCCCCCTCTTAATTACATCAAGGGTCAGTGGGACCATCCTCTTGCCCCCCCCTGATCCCATTTTCTTGATGAGTCTCCACCTCCATCAAGGGGATAGACATGTGTATTTTGGAATAGGTATTTCGGAAATTTAATTTAACTATGAACAATTATCATGTGGATGGAATGGATTTAACCTCAAAGGAATATTCTATATTATTCTTAGTAGTATATACAAATTAAAGGTTGATATTTTTCTCCAAATTGGTTATTTCCTTTTTTCTTTTTTAATTAAATTGATTAATTAAAAAAAATGTAATATGAAGAAGTCTCATATGAAATGAGTTATGGTTTTTTGGGAATGTGGTATTGATAAACCACGGTATTGGCCAATAGTATTGTAACGATCTATATTTACAAATTAACAATATCTATGATAAAGTGGGTATATATATGGCCGTAGTTTAACTAATAGACAAAATGACATTTTTTCACAATATTTTTCTAGTTAATTTTAACCAAAATCCGGTAGATATTTTTAAAAGATTGAGTTTAAGTTGTTTAATTTGTAGAAATCGAGTGCTCTGGTGGGGTTTTTAGTGTGGTAAATATATTTATGCATTCAAAAATATATTTTAAGTAATGAAAAGTCACATTTTTTCTCTTGCTTGAAATTGTATGGCTGGAATCTGGTGAAAAAGACTATTGTCAATTTAGACTACACCATAAATATGCATGAATAAGAATCTTGTTCCATGGTTTTTCAAATATATATATCTTTAACGTTTATATTAATTATTTTTAATAATAATAAATTTATCATTTTTTTAGTTTTATTATTTTTTTAATTTTAATAACTTGAGATGTCTTAAGAAGATGTCTTATGAAATAAGTGTTTTAGCGTTTATTGTAGATTAATACTTATCTATATTTACCAACCATTTAATTTATATGGCTATACTAATTATGCCATGGCATTCCCTCTGAAATGAACTCCCCCAAATGCCTTTCTGTCCTAATCTTAACTGTCATATCCATTGTTAGATGATTCAACAATGATCTGTCGTCCAATTTAATTAGAAACATTAAAAAACTCTTAAGGTAATTAGTTAATAACAAAATTAATTAATTTTCATTCTGGTTACCCAACCCGTCCGTCTACGCAGCTAGTCCGTCATGCGCGTGTGGATAGTTGCGTTTGCTGCAGAGGAGGGCGGGGGGCATGCAGAGGAGGGCAGGGGGCGAATACCTACACTGTAGGAAGATGAGGAGGGCCGTGGAGGGTGGGGGGGATTCCTTCTTCTTTGCTGCACGAGGATGAGGAGGTCTGCATAGGGCCGCTTTTTCTGCAGGAGGAGGAGGGCCATGAGGATGAGGAGATCCAGAAGGAGGATTAATTAGTTGGCAGTTTTTCCTTGGATCCAGCTCTGGCGGCCTCTGCATCAGAACCAATTATGGTGGTAGTTATTAGGTTATGGTATACATTATGGGGTTACTGTTCTCATTTCTCATATCATATAAGTATTTGCAGTATTTGCAGCCTTCACATAGTAGCCTTCGGCAGATTTGCAGTGTTCCACCTGTCATGTTAGTTAATTTACCTCCATCTTTCCCTTTTCATGTTGCCGAGCTTTCTGTCAGCACTCATCATCACCTTAATATTACATATCTTGATGATGTGGGTATGTAGATGTCTCAAGCAAATAATTTATGGAACTAGAACTTTAAGCTAACTTTGGTTTCTAGATGACTAAATATTTAGTTGTATTTGATAGGAATTTATTCTACTATGTCACTTCTCTTCACTTTACCATCCTTCTTTGCTTCATGTTTCCTACCTTTACTATTTTCAACCACTGTTCCATTTTGATTATATGCATTATTGTTCCTAAGACCCTACAACTCATTTTTATGGAGTGTTTCCTTATGCAGCTTATTTTGGGGTCCAATATGTCTTCATTCTACCATCCTTCCTTTCTTCTTGTTGCCTAGCTTTACTATTATCAACCACTTTTCCATTTTGATTATATGTGTTGTTGTTCTTGAGAACCTGAAACTAAACTGTATGGAGTGTTTCTTATGCAGTGTATTTTGGGGTCCAGTATGTGTGTTCATTGTGACTGTAGATGGAAAATAGTATTACTGCTTCCTTTGGAACTCTTCATTCCCAAAAGTCAATTTGAGGGAATGGAGATTTTGGGACAGCCCCTGAAGAACATCAGGCTCGTCTTTCCCGGTCCTGGAAATGCCTGCTTTTCAGCCGTGCTCTACTCCTACCATGGTTATTTTGCTTGTACTTGGAATGACAACACTTGAGTCCCTTGCATTTTTCTGAACCTTAGCTTGATTGTGATCACATTGAGACTTACCTCAAGATTTCCCTTTTCATGTTGCTGAGCTTTCTGTCAGCACTCATCAACACCTTAATATCATTTCATGGTCCTATTTATTTAAAATTTTATTATTTTTTTGTTTAAAACCATTGAAATTCATTATTGCACATGAGGTTGCCACTCGGTTCGTGTCCTGGTTGTGGGTTTTATTATGCGGATTATTTTGGGGTCCAGTATGTGTGTTCACTGTGACTATAGATGGAAAATAATGTTACTGTTGCCTTTAAACAAGGGTAATTAATGTTAAAGAGGAACATGGTATTAATTTTTTTTGAAAACCCCAAATATATGAATAATAGAAATCCAGGATTTAACAAAGCTGCATACAGCCACATAACCTCAATTGCTAGCTTGTTGGGTCAATTTATAGTGGTGTAGGTTCAAGGAAAACGTGTATTCCAACCTGAGAGGCATTGAACATTTTATCCCAAGGGAGGGAAATTGTTTATTAGATCAAACATTTTTCTATTTTAGATTCATACATCCTTCTTGCTAAGCGTTCCCACAGATCGATTTCACCCATCTCTCAATTGTTGTTGTATGTGATTGGGTACAACCATACGCTTGCCCGAATGTTATGATAGAGTAAAGTTTGGAATGCATTTGGGTTCTCACCAACAACCATTGTGGACCTGGTATAAAATCCACATGCCCACAACAATTACATTGATTGTGTTTTTAATGTTTTGATCAATGAAATGGTATAATTGACTATGCTTTGTAGAAACCAAAGTTAATAACTCATTTATGTGTATTATCCATTTCATTCAATCATATGCTACAGCCAGAATCCCTCTTGTGATGCATTTCCTAGCAGTTACATCCTTCAAGAATAGTTTATAGAATAGGGGTATATATCTCGATTCAGTTGCTCCTAGCGATGGGCATGGCATCTCACCTACAACAAACTGTGATTCGGCAGATGTGCCATTGTTCTAGAGGTTGGATATAATTTTGTTGTAAAGAAAAGTATATACATATATATATATATATATATATATATATATAGAGAGAGAGAGAGAGAGAGAGAGAGAGAGAGAGAGAGAGAGAGGCTAAACAGAATTTGAGCACTTGAATCCTCTGTTGAATTGGGACGTTGGTATTAGAAGCAAGTAGGTCCCAAACAAGCAGAGCGTCGAAGCCAAAATAAAGAACTATTCACTAGATCTATTGATGAGCATTGACTTTGGAAAATAGTGAGGAGACCAAGCTTAAACACTTATCAAATAAATATAATTTGCAGAGTAACAATTGTTTATTTTCATCAAGGATCTATTTTTATGAGATACGCCATGGCCTACTGTTTACTGCTAGGATTGTGAGGACCCATTGCCCATTAAAAAATTCATTCCCTCACCAACATGATTTATGTTTCTAGATTTGTAGAATGTTCTATTAGTCATTTAGCTACATTTATTATTTTTACATATAAAAATAATAATTTATTTTATAAATTAAGATTTATCCAAATACCAAATTAATGTATAAGACTTGTTACACGAACTTAGAGCTTTGTAAAGATGTAAGCTTTGAAATTTATTCTTTTAACGTAGTTGTCATATGAATTGCAACAATGTTATTATAGGTCCCTTTAATATAGTTGTCATAGGAATGACAACATTGTTAATATATTTTCTTCACAGTAACTTAGAATATTTGTATCTTTCGTTCCCTTGAGAATATTTGTATCTTTCCTTCCCTTAACATGGTTGTCATTTTCTCTTCTGCCAGTTTTAGCTTTATTTTTCTTTCAAAAATTTTCTAGAAAAATTTGTTATTATAGGTCCAATCATTCCTCAAATCAAGTAATAATTTATTGTATCTTCTTTCCTTTTGTTTCAATGTCTATGAAGTCTATGTGAAAAATAAAACTTCTTGCAATGAATTGCGCCATGAGGATGATGCAGTTTATGTTAGAAGCTCCCCTTAGTCTTTTCATTGTTTTTCTTTTATGTGCCTTGCTGAAAGCATTCCTAACAATACCTGAAAGGATTCCTAACAATCCCCAAAATGTTCATAATGTCACGACCAATACTTCCAACACCCTCAAACGTTTTCATTAAAACATCTCCAATGTCTTTTTATATCGAACTTCTCAACATTAGACCATTTCTCAATTTGTTTGTTTCAGATACTCAAAGACTGGATTTTTCTTTGTAAGTTGATTTGAGCATGGTTTCATCAATAATTTACAATATATTATGATTATATTATTGCTAAATTGCCACTATCCTCTTATTCTTCATAATTATTCTTTGTCTGTAAATTTCAAATATCAATGAGAAGAAGCAAGAATTGAAGCTTGGATAAATTTGCAGACTTCAAAAGCTGAAGTTGAAACCAAAAAGCTTGAGGTATAAGGAGTGTGCCTATAAATATTTGTACACATTTTTCTGTTAAAATATTCAATGATATTTCTTAGAGGAAACATCTTTGTTTGCTACCTGACAATTGGCAAATTGTCTTGGATAGCTTAATAATTAGATTGTACGGCACATAAATTTGAAACACCATGCATTTGGCACGAATCTTACTTCTACTAAAAAGGAAATGTTGGTATGCATTGAATGGCATTTATCCACTTTTCATTTGGTGGAGACTATAGCATTTAGAACATATTTTGCAACTTAGGTTTCAACCATAATAGGAGTTTTTCATACGAACTCTATATCTTTTCAACGAACCTCTCAAACAAATACATCCATACCTCATTTCCCTAACCCCTCCTTTGCACTTGCTTTCAGAAACGTTTACACTAATGAAGCATCGATAATTTCATGCAGATATTGATAAACTGACACCTAAATACCCATGCTCCATTTGTCTTGAATCATATCCGCAATTTGAACCAAATGTATTGCTACTCCAGATGCATATCTGAAACAAAGGGTCATCGCTTCTTATTATCAAACAACGTGGACCCTGGTCCTTAGCTAGCTATACTTACATCTATTTCATAAATAGAAGAAATGGTCATTGCTAGGGTTAACCATATACTCCAAGTAACACATGCACGTGGTGGCCAATATAAATACAATGGCCACACAATTTGTTTGCCACAAGACATTACAAAAATCGCAAGCATGTTGGTACAACGTGTTGAAGACTTGGACATTCTAATTGTCACCCGTCATAGTGATGACCATAATTCTTATGACTTCATTGTCAGTAGAAATCATGTTCTAGTTGCATTAGAATAAAAATTTGCAAATGACCCATACTATAAGAATGCTCATATTGATAACAATGCACTAGAATCCTTACCAGCAATCCCCACCGATGTCTCATCCTCCCTTCGCCATTCCAATACCACAGAAACAACTGTCCACCTTTCACCTGAACCACCACTTGAGCCCACTGAAGATTCTGCAAACCCATCCCTACACCACACATCATCATTCATACCCATTATTCCCAATATAAATATAGAAATCCAAGAAATACACCATTATTTACATGCTTACAGCCACCATTCTGATACTACAATTGAATGACCACCAATTGACTTATCCCCAATCAATGAATACAACACCGAAGGTCTACTCTCTATGGCTTTCTCGACCCTTTCCCCACATGAGTTTCAATGCTAAATCAACCAACGATGAAAGCAGTGCAGTTACATGAATACACTCTTCATCTAATATGTTACTACGATAATGGATTTGCTATTACATATATAATCTCATGATGCGACATCCTAGTCAAGAAACAACGTTCGTTTTTATGAAAAAGAACATCGCAGATAACTTTCCAACATCCACTGAAGATATGAACATCCGATTAGAACAATTTCCAGACGAGCAGTTGGTAGAACAAGTCATGCGATTCGGTTGATGTTTACGTGGAACAAGATATTTTTGACACAAATCTAAAAATGAACTAACAGACATGATATCTCAGCTCAGTTGCCCAGTGTTCTTTTTCACATTAAGTGTATCTGATACAAAATGGCCTGATATTCATGCAGTCATGCCCGTATGTCAACGTTATGATATTGCAAAACAACAAAAATGGAGAAACAATAACATTATCTCTAACCCACATTTAACATCACTATATATGCACCATAGATTCACAACATTTCATGAAGTTATCTTAGAGAAACACTTGCAAACAAAAGACTATTGGTACAGGTACGCATTCTACTGCATTTCTTTCGTAACTCTCCAAAAATCAAACCTCATCTACTACAAAATTATCTTACACAAATGCATACTTGATAGGTATGAATGGCAAAATAGAGGATCTGCACACATCCATGGTTTCCTTTGGATAGTAAATGCACTTGATATGGAAAGCCTCAACTGGGAAGACACAGAAGAAGTTGATATTGCTAGGAAATTCTTTGACAAATATATTTCATCTTGGAACCCTTGTATTCCTTCGATTTCATACCAACCAATTGCTAAGAAAAATTCAGAAGATCCTTCTCCATTGTCCATGCCACAAATTTTCAGAACCAATCCTTTCAATGACTATGAACAACTCATAAATTGGGTTGAACGTCACATAAAATACACTGAAATCACATGCCTAAGAAAGAAAGGATCCTCATTTTAATGTCACTATAAAGCACCATGGAAATTACATCCAAAATCATCCTTATTCATTGACTCCAATGGCCAGAAAACATACACCCCTGCTCGCAACGATGATTGACTCAATACCCATAACCCTACAAACCCTTTCGCCATATCATACAAGATATAGGAGATTCTACTGCAGAATTCATCACAAACTAGCAAACATTTCGTCCTTTCTACAAACCTTGGCATCAACACCGCACACTATCTGATATTGAATATGTTGCAAATGATAACTCAACTATTCATGAAGCCAATCCTCCAGACACCATGGAAATAAATGAATGGGAATTACTCTCCCAATTATACCCTACAAACGAGCTCCTCATAAATGACCTTGACATGCTTGGCCTTCATTTTTTTGATGACAACCATAACTGGAACCATACCACTATCCCATTAGATCTACAAAATAATGCCATACAATTCATTGAGAATAGCCTCTCTATCCAACGCATTCTTCAAACACATCAACATATCCTAACGACCCTTACTACATTATCTCCAATGCAAAGAAAAGCTCTAAATATTATTTTATAATAATTTTGCTAAGAAGGACATTTTAACTGCTCTGAGAATGATAATATAGGGCATTGATGGTATAGGAAAATCCCTCCTTATCAGTTGCATCAAAGATATTCTCATAACCCTTACAAGCCGAGAACCTTCACCGATCATGCTCCTCGCCCTTATAGGCATTTTTGCCTTCAACATACAAGAATCGACAATCCATTCCACCCTCCACCTTCCTATAAAGGATCTTACGCCTTTAGAAGGCAATGCTCATGCGAAATTCTGAGAAGAACTCAAGCATATAAGGTACATACTAATCGATGAAATGAGCTTTATTGGGCCAAAGCTTCTAAGCCATATTGACAAACATCTTTGAGAGGCATTTCCACTACAAATAAACACTTCTTTCGATGGTTGTTCCATTATATTGGTTAGTGATCACGGCTAGTTACCGCTCGTCAAAGACATACCTCTATATGTAGGCACGAGCCTAGACCTTGACCATATCGGACTCTGGTAAGTAGGTTACGCAACCTACTCTACCATTGGGCTCTACCATGCACAGCTCAACCTTCTTTCTCTTCAATGTTGTTCTTCATCCGTCTCACTTACACGCGCGGAAACACTTCCAATTTCTTTGAATCTTGCGAGCGCCTCCACTTTACCAGCTTCTCCTTCATCCACATCCAGGTACTTCTTTTATTACAGTTTCTGCATTTCATGCTTTTGTTTCTGGCGTTGAAGTGGTTTGTGCTTTTTCGGAAATTATTATTGGGTTCACGCGTTTTAAGTTTTCCAATCTATGAGGTTAACGCGTGGGAAACGTCCCAATTTTGTGAGCTTGGTCTTTATTTTTTTCGTTTAATTACTTTGATCAATTAAACCTCTCCATCTAGAGTTTTCTCTTCCATCTTTTCTTAGTAATTTAGATATCATCACGATTGTCTAATATTTATTTAATAATATGATTTTGTGTTTGTGTTGCAGAGGTAGTTATGGAAAAAACTAGAATGGAGATGAGAAAATTTAATAATATGATTTTGTATTTGTGTTGCAAAGGTAGTTGTGGAAAAAACTAGAATGGAGATGAGAAATGCATGGATGAAGAACTTTTTGTTGTTTATTTTAGTTTTGGTTTTATTTTGTGGATTAAGTGGTAGAATTGGTGTTGGTTTCTACACGGAGCATGACATTTCTTATTAAGAGGATGCCAAAGATTTTGTGCAACATAGAGTTTCTTCTATTTCGAGTTCCATAAAAACTCCTATTCCTCTAATTTCCCTGAAATCGCCTATTGCAAGTCTCCAAGAGGTGCCATCGACTCTCCGATGTCTCTTACCATGAACTCTCTTAACCCAAGTCTCCATGAGGTTCCATCGGGTCCCAACACCATAGACTCTCCAATGCCTCGTCCCGCCATGAGCTCTCTAAACCCAAGTCTCCATGAGGTTCCATCGGGTCCCAACCCCATAGACTCTCCAATGCCTCCTCTTGCCATGAGCTCTCTAAACCCAAGTCTCCATGAGGTTCTATCAGGTCCCAACACCATAGACTCAACAATGCCTCCTCCCGCCATGAGCTCTCTAAACCCAAGTCTCCATGAGGTTCCATCGGGTCCCAACCCCATAGACTCTCCAATGCCTCCTCCTGCCATGAGCTCTCTAAACCCAAGTCTCCATGAGGTTTCATCGGGTCCCAACCCCATAGACTCTCCAATGCCTCCTCCTGCCATGACCTCTCTAAACCCAAGTTTCCATGAGGTTCCGTCAGGTCCCAAACCCATAGACTCTCCAATGCCTCCTCCCGCCATGAGCTCTCTAACCCCAAGTCTCCATGAGGTTCCATCGGGTCCCAACCCCATAGACTCTCCAATGCCTCCTCTCGCCATGAGCTCTCTAAACCCGAGTCTCCATGAGGTTCCATCGGGTCCCAACCCCATAGAATCTCCAATGACTCCTCCCACCATGAGCTCTCTAAACCGAAGTCTCCATGAGGTTCTGTCGGGTCCCAACACCATAGACTCTCCAATGCCTCCTCCCGCCATGAGCTCTCTAAACCCAAGTCTCCATGAGGTTCCATCGAGTCCCAACCCCATAGACTCTCCAATGCCTCCTCCCACCACGAGCTCTCTAAACCCAAGTCTCCATGAGGTTCCATCGGGTCCCAACACCATAGACTCTCCAATGCCCTCTCCCGCCATGAGCTCTCTAAACCCAAGTCTCCATGAGGTTCCATCAGGTCCCAACGCCATAGACTCTCTAATGCCTCCTCCCGCCATGAGCTCTCTAAACCCAAGTCTCCATGAGGTTCCATCAGGTCCCAACCCCATAGACTTTTCAATGCCTCCTCTCGCCATGAGCTCTCTAAACCCAAGTCTCCATGAGGTTCCATCGGGGCCCAACCCCATAGACTCTCCATTGCCTCCTCCTGCCATGAGCTCTCTAAACCCAAATATCCAATTCTAATCCCATTAATTCTACAAAACCAATAAAATCTTTAAACAAAAACCTTCCAAAGGTACTCTTCAATCCCACTTCGATCGAGCATAAAGTTCCTTGTATTCCCAAGTCTATCTCATTCCACTATCCACTAAAAAGTGTCTTATGTTTAGCATGAAGTTCCTTCTATTCCCAACTCTATGTCATTCTACTATCAACTAAAAGGTGTATCCACTAAGTCTTTCTTCTCATCCATAAAAAGTACTATGTCAGAATGTTTTTGTGTAATAACCACATGTTTTTGATCTACAAGGATCTAATGGCATATGATTTCAGTGTAATAGCATTTCAAAAAATAGCATTTCAATGTTTCTCTCTATCATTTACTATGCATTATGTTTCACTTTTAATTTACTACGCATTATGTTTCATTTTTAATTTACCTTTAAAAAGCCAATTGTTAAAGATATTGTTCACTAGTTTAATGAGGTGTAATGGGGCTCCATGTGTGTGATTATTTTTTCACATATTTGTATTTCTCTAATTTATTCTACTTTAACAAACGGTAATTACAAGATTATTCCTTATTCTAACAAGATAGATACATTAATGTAATTTACAATAGAAATAAATTCTTACTATCATTATCGACTTGTTATAACATTCTATTTTTTCATGGAAAAAATTTAAATAAAAATAATGTTTGTTGTTCCGAAATATTTAAGTATATCATCATGTTTATTTTACCCTATATAATAATTTTTTATTTGAAAAAAACGTATTTATGTTTTTGCTGGGTTTGTTTTGATTTTAAATAAATTTTAATTTTATTTTACACCATGAGAGTATAATATTTTTATTTATTTGTTTTTTTATTATAATATAAATGTACTTTTAATGAGGTTCATGAGTTAATTGTCTTTATGTTTGGAAGAAAATTGTAAATTGTTATTATTTTAAATATGACCCCAAAAAATGATAAAAACAAGTTTTGGAAAATTAAAATAGATTGTAAAATTTCCTTAAATAAAATAAATAATATAATGTTATTAATTTTTAATATTAATATAATATTATTAGAAATAAAATTTATAGAGAAAAAAAAGATTATTAGATTCAAAAATAAGGGATGATAAATCTGATTTATAGAGAAAAAAATATTATTAGATTAAAAAATAAGGGATGATAAATTTGATTTATAATGAATAATGGTAATATAATTTGAAAAATCATAATTGATAACTCATGAATGTTGAGCTAAATTTTGGAATATCCACAGTAGTGATCATGTTTCGCGAACGTTTCTAATCCCAAAGAGATCCATTCTGAAATTTAGCTCAACAAAAGCTAACCACAAAAAATTGAAATTCAAGATAAAATAATAATATAAAATAAGTGAAATTTAAAAGAAACACAATTATAATAATTATCAACAAAATAATTATATAAAAGAAATTTGTTGGAAATAAACTAGAAAAAATAATTTTTAATTATATATTTAAAATAATAATAAAAATATTTCTTTTTAATATCTATTAACAATTATTCATATTACTTCAATATTTTATTTACTAGCGATAAATAATAAATTATATCTATATATATATATATATATATATATATATATATATATATATATATATATATATATATATATATATATATATATATATATTATTTACGTCGTAAGGCATTCTCCTCTGAAAACAACTTCCCTCTCCAGTTATGTTTACATACTTGTGTCTTTGATTTAGGTAATAGATGATTAAAATAGTTTGAGCCATTCGATTAATTCGACCAGTATTAAATTAGTTCCAAATTTAGTTATAAATTATAAGACTCCCGACGCAGGCCAACCTCGCTCTTTCTCGACACTATCAATCGAGTGGAACGCTTCTGCTAGACTGATGATGAAAAATTAGAGAAGAAGCCACAAAAACCGGCATTATTCCTTCTCTTAACTTCAACAAAACCGGCCACGATCATAGAGAATGTTGAAAAGGTGAATTTGATCCCCATTTTTTGAAGCATGGTGATCCCCTCGTTATCTCTTGTTATGTGTCGGGCGATGGGCACCACTACCCTCTCATAAAATGGCAGGCATGCAATGAGAGTCAGCAGGGAGAAGACAAAGAACGATCCTACGGGTATTTGGAAGTTGTTGGAGCTGAGCCTCTTGTCCATGGTCTGGGTCTGTAGAACAACGAACATGTTTTTTTGCGCGATTGTGAGTTGATTGGTGATTTCGCAAGATAATATGGACACTATTCGCATAACAGTTTTGAGCCCCTCAATGTATTTGACGGCATAATCCTCTGTAAGGCAACCTTCCTCCAAATATCTGGGCTACACCAATCCTGCAAATATTTTCAGCATCTTTTGTAAATTTATCAAGAAATCTTCCTTCCTTTGCATATTGCAATTTTGTATACAAGTTTGAACTGCATGGCAATAGGATTTCTAGTAGAATCCCTAGAAGCATTGTCAAATGCCAAAAGTTGGTGTACATTGAATTGAGCCAAAATAAGTTGACTGGAGTGACCCCTTATGAAATGGCAAGTCTTATCTATCTTGATTTTCTTCATCTGTCCCATAATGCCCTCACTGGGATGGTTCCCCTAGAATTCCAGAATTGTGTTCCCTTAAAATGTTTCAATGTCTTCTTCAATCATCTTTCAATCCCTGTGCCTTCAAATGGGCTTTTTAGAAGCATAGATAGTAATGTTTTCACAGGAAACCTAGGTCTCAGTGGCAAAGTCCTAGCAGAGTCTCAATGCATGAGTTTAAATGACCCTTAACTCACTTCTTCCTCATATTACATGTTATATACTAAGAAGAAATTTCATAATATATGGGAGATTATATGGTTGCCTGGTCTAGTAGTATTCATTCTCATAGTTGGAAAAACATGCTGTTATAACCAGTTTATAGGTCATGCTGGTGGTGGGAAATACAGGGAGGAAAATCTTGAAGAGGACCAATGGAGTACGACTACCTTCTAGGAACCGAGTCTACAATAGAATATGTTCTGCAGCATTTGGAGAGTTCTCACATGGTGGGAAGTGGATAAACTATCACATTTTATAGAGAAGAAATGCTAGTTGGCAAAGTGATTGTTGTGAAGAAGTTGTGGAGAGTTGATAAAGAAGATATTAATCAGAGGAGAGCAATATTAGCAGAGGTTGAAATTCTCAACCTACACTATGATGAGTATCTAGCATAATCTTGCATGTCTCTGTAAGGCCAATATGGTTGTAGCACTATGAGATTTTATGATACTGGGAGGGTCCTTTGCCAATTTAATATTATGTGTCCCTCAAAGTGTTAGGTCCCTATAATACTAGTGATTACCCCATTAATATTGTAGTTGTATCCCTTATTAACATTGTTGTGCCCCTATTGTCCCCATATTGTTATTACTGTGCCCCATAGAATCCCTCTATTGTTAGTTTTGTGCCTTTATATTATTATTGTTAGGTCGGCTGGGTTATATTGTGACTCCTTAGACTCCTATATATAGAAAGGAGGTTTTGTCATTTGAATCATCAAAGAATCATTCATTTGTGTAATGTAAAGGAGGTTGCCCCCTCGAAGAGGTTAATTCTAAGGCATTAATCTATCTTTTCTATCTTTTTGTGAGGTGGTTTCATAACATTTGGTATCAGAGCTTTCGATTCTAGGGTTTCGTTGCTCCAAATAGGTCATCGTGGATTTTTCGCTATAATTTTTTTTCTACGACATTTCATAAGCGAAAAAAAAAACTCATGTGAGAAGAAATCACACTGAACCTTGGGTCTGAATTTCAGAGCTTCTCACGCTATATTTGAGGCGATATAATCTGAGGAAGTTGGTCTTTTTGCAGACTCCTGAATTATATTCCAAACATGTGACCTGGGGAAAATTGTCATAAATTTCTCTCTGAGCATCAGATTGAAATTTTGTCAAAAGATATAGAAAAAGGACAAACTGTAGTTTCTTGTATATATTTCTCAGAGCCAAAGGTCGAAACAGGAACACGTGGCATGTCGTACAAGTTCGCTATATTAAACTAGTCTATAATCAGGTCATTGTGGGAGATTTGGCATAACTCTTCCTTGGAGAATCTAATCTGGATCACACTGGTGGCATTGGAAAGAGGACAAAGAGGGCTACTATAGGTTGAAATTTTAGAACTAGATGATTCAAAATTACAGAGATACATCAGAGGCAATATCGAGCTCCTACAAAGTGAAAAAAGGTGTGTAGATTTTTTGAAATTTTTGCTTAAGCTTGGTTTGAAAAATTATTTTGAAGGAATTCAAAGGGCATAGTAGAGCATTATTATCAGTAACTAATGCCACGAGGAAAGAAAATGCAAACACTTAGTAAGTAACCTGAAAGCTCTAGCATGACTTATGAAGAAGAGGAAGAAATGCAACATGATATATCAAAATTGCAAGACCAAGTGCAACAAATGTCACTCGCAAAAAAAGTAACAGAATCTAAAATGGATGGTTTAAAGAAAGATGTAGAAGCTAAGATGAATGACGTGGAATCTAATATGGACAATTTGAAGATAGACATGGCAAATTTGAAGACAGATTTGACAAATTTTCTACAAGAAATACTTACTAATGGTGAAAGGGTAGTAAAGGAAACTCATGATGCGAACAAAAGAAATGTTAATCATGATTTCATAGACTCTAATGTTGGATCGAAGACCCACCATATTGATGCGGGAGCATGTGACTCAGAGGGAAAAATCTTCCAAATTATTCCAAAATCAAAAAAAAATCTACAGGCAAGGGAGTGGGATCCTTTAGCCTGAAATTTCTATGCTTTCTTAGTTTAAAATAGAATAAATTCTAGCAATAAATCATGCTATTGTAATAAAGCCTTCAAGCTTTAAATCATCCTGTAAAGCATGTTTTTCTTTGTATCGGATAAGGATTGAGAGGGCCTATCCTTAGATAAAAATAAAAAGGCAGAAAAGCTCTCAAGGAGGGAGAGGAGGAAGCGAGCGCCATAGTATTATTTTGAAAAAAAAAATTGTTCTCTCGGGGGCTCTTATTAAACGACTCTATAATATGCATTTGTAGATTATTGGTGGTTCCTTAATAGTGTTGAATCGGTGATTGGATTCTGTATGCTGCAGTACTGTGTATTAGCCATCAAAATCACCTTTCCTTTCATTCACGGTTACATAGTCTTTAACTCTTATTTTACAGTTGCGTGTGTATTCCGATTATAACAAGAACTCTTACACATTTTCATTGAGTGGCGGCAACAGATTGAGACTTATAACTGATAGTTCTTACCATATCGGTCTGAGACTATATCGACGTCAAGAGATCCTTGGAGCTGTTGGTTGTGCACTCAGTTTACAAAGTCTTTCGGCTCGAAGGGAACCATATCGCAACAGGGGTCGAGTTCCGAATTTGGGAGCCTAATTAATATAAACTGTGATTTATATATGCGAGCCTTTGTCCATGGTAAGATCACATTTATAATCATCGCCGATGCGATCTCGCATCAGGCCAAGAAACATAACGTGGTATATACATGGTGTTGCGTAAGTCTGTCAATTGAATAATTCTTCTAAGAATTTCCTGAAGAGCATTGTTTGTTAAATAAGCATGATAGTGGGTTTTCTTAAGAAATGAAATATCAGTTTAATGACTGATGCACCCAGAGCTGAAGAAAGGGAAGTTGATCAAGACATTGAAGATCTTGCTGGCAGATTACGGAGATTGTCTCTAATGCCTGCACCCTCACCATCATTAGTGGTATCAGAGCCATCAACTGACATTGAATTGAATCTCAGGAGCAGAAGAAGGATGGCTTTCAGAGTTGGAAGAGGATGAGGACGTGGTGGAAGAGGACGACCTGCTGCAAATGCTAAACTAATGGCAACCGTAGAAGAGCTGCGAGCTAGAGTGGATACATTAACTTCAGATAGAAATATAGATGATGGAGATGTCAGTGAGCCCGAAATTGAAGCTGTTGAAGAGGAGGAAGCTGTACAGGTTACTCCTGAGATGAGGTTCTTTCAGTCAGTGTTAAAATCTACAGCCAGGCCATGAAACCAATTAGTACTGGTATATCAAGGAGGATTGAATCCAGAAGAATTGATCGACTGGATTAACAACATGGAGAAATTCTTCGATTACGAAGAAACAGAAGATGAGAAGAAAGTAAAGTTTGCTGTCACCAAGTTAAAAGGCCACGCAGCACTCTGGTGGGATGGTGTGCAGGCAGAAAGGAAGAGACTTGGTAAGCAGCCAATCAAGAACTGGAGCCGAATGGTAGCAAAGTTATGAGGTAAGTTCTTGATAAGTAATTATCAGCAAACATTGTTTAGACAGATGCAAAATCTTAGACAGAGAGCTTTAACAGTAAAAGAATATACAAAAGAGTTTTATAAAGTAAGCATAAGAGCAGGAGAAGCTTAAGACACAGATGAGAAGGTGGCTAGATATATGAATGGCCTCAGGATGGACATTTAGGATGAGATAAGTCTGTTGTCTCCAAAAACAGTAGAGGAAGCTTATCAGATAGCGCTAAAAGCTGAGGAAAAACTCATAAGGAAGCAGTCTGCCAAAGGGAGAGGGACTTTCAGAGGAAAAGGAAGTCAAGGTGGTAGAGGAAGAACTACAACACCTAGAGATGGAGCTAGCAGTAGCTCAACCCAACATGCACCCAGAGAAGGTGATGCAAGAGGCAGAGGGAGTTTTTCCAGAGGAAGAGGAGGCAGATGAAGAGGCAGAGAAATAAGATGTTACAGATGTAACAAGCCGGGACATAGAGCTTTTGAGTGCCCAGAGAATGTAGACATAAAGCAGAGGAATGCAATTGTTGCTCCAGCTAAAGAAGAAGCACCAGCGACAGCAGTAGCAGAAGAAGAAAATACACCAGAAAGAGGAGAATCTCTGGTGGTTAATAAAGTCTTACTTAAACCAGTAAAAGAGGTGGCTGAACCGCCACAAAGGAAAACTTTATTTAGGATAGTGTGCAAAGTCCAAGGGAAATGTTGCCAGATGATCATTGATAGTGGCAACACTGATAATTTTGTCTCTACAGAAGTAGTGGAGAAATTGAAGCTGAAGACAATGAAGCATCCAACACCTTATAAGGTGTCATTGTTACAAAAGGGACATCAACTGTTGGTAAGTGAATAGTGTGAGGTGGAATTTCAAGTGGGAAAGTACAAAGATAAAATTGTTTGCGATGTGATGCCTATGGACGTGTGTCACATATTGCTTGGAAGGCCTTGCCAATATGACAAAGGAGCCATACATGACGGGAAGAGAAACACCTACAAGTTTGGAAAAGATGGTGTTAATCATACATTGTTGCCTCTACAAGAAGAAGATGTATCGGGACAGAAGACTGGTCCAAAAACTCTGTTACTTGGAGGGAAGGAATACTTGAAGCAGATTGAAGAAAATGAGGTAAATTTTGCTGTGATTTGCAAGCCCAAGGTAATATTGACTTCTACTAAAATTTCTGAATTACCCATTGAAATTCAAGAAATGCTAGAGAATTATTATGATATTATTGTTGATGACTTGCCTAATGAATTACCGCCAATTCGAAAAATCAGTCATCATATAGACTTGATTCCTGGATCAAGCCTACCTAACAAAGCAGCATATAGAATGACTCCTACAGAAAATGGAGAAGTTAAGAAACAGGTGCAAGAATTTCTTGACAAGGGGTTGATCAAAGAAATCCTGAGTCCTTGTGCAGTGCCAACAGTGCTGAGCCCGAAGAAAGATGGAGGCTGGAGGATGTGTACAGATTCAAGATCCATCAATAAGATTACAATCAGGTACAGATTTCCATTACCCAGAATTGGAGATTTAATGGATTGCTTGTCTGGTGCAAAATATTTTTCAAAGTTAGATCTTAAAAGTGGCTATCATCAGAGAAGAATAAGAGAAGGGGATGAATGGAAAACCGCTTTTAAGACCAATGAAGGATTATATGAGTGGAGAGTGATGCCTTTTGGGTTGTCCAATGCACCAAGTACATTCATGAGGCTGATGAATGAAGTTCTTAAAGAATTCATTGGTAAATTTGTAATAGTATATCTGGACGACATATTAGTCTATAGCAGGTCCAAGGAGGAACACTTGAGGCATTTAAATTATGTTTTACAGAAGCTGCACCAAGAAAAATTATTGTTGAATCTGAAGAAGTGTTTATTATGAAAGAGGAGCTGGTGTACTTGGGATTTGTTATCTCAGCTGAAGGATTGAAGATGGATCCAGACAAGATCAAAGCAATTGTGGAGTGGCCTTCACCCAAGAGTATTTTTGAGGTAAGGAGTTTTCATGGTCTTGCTAGTTTTTATAGAAAATTCATTAAGGATTTTAGTAAGATTAATGCACCTATTCTTGAGACCATAAAGAAAGATAAACAGCCATTTAAGTGGACTGTTGAAGCAGAGAGAAATTTTCAGCTGTTAAAGAGGAAAATAACTGAAAAGCCTGTTTTGGTTCTTCCTGATTTTAAAAAAACTTTTCAAGTTAAGTGTAATGCTAGCGCAGAAGCAATTGGAGGAGTTTTAAGCCAAGAAGATAGACCAATAGCGTATTTCAGTGAAAAGCTAAATGATGCAAAAAGGAAGTATTCTTCTTATGATAAGGAGTTTTACGTAGTTGTGCAGGCACTAAAGAAGTGGAGGCATTATTTAATGTCGAAAGAATTTATTCTTTATTCAGATAACCATGCATTGTAGTTTATAATGTAGCAGCCAAAACTCAGCAAGAGACATGATAAATGGGTAGAATATCTTCAAGGCTTTCATTTTGTGTTAAAGCATATAACTCGACAGTCAAACAAAGTCGCAGATGCCATAAGCGGGAGAAGTGTATTGCTGCAAGAAAGTCAAATCCACGTGCTGGGGTTTGATTTTCTTAAGGAATTATATGAGACCGATTCATATTTTAAGGAGGCATTTGAGGCTTGTAAAAATCCTGTTTTGATGGTTAGGAGCAAGTGGCTGTATTATTTTATACAAGATGGACTGTTATTTAAGAAAAATCAGCGGTGCATACCAAACTGTTCAATGAGAGAAAATTTAATCAAAGAGAAGCATAGTGGAGGACTTGCAGGACATTTTGGTAGAGAGAAGACCTTTGAACAGCTCAACAGATTTTACTTCTGGCCAAAAATGAAATCTGAAGTAGAGAAGTATGTAAGAAATTGTAAAGTCTGCTAGTATGCAAAAGGAAGGAGCCAGAACACAGGGTTGTATATTCCATTGCCAATTCCAGACAGGCCTTGGGATATGGTAAGTATGGATTTTGTGCTAGGATTGCCAAAGACTCAAAGAGGCTATGATTCAATTTTTGTTGTAGTGGACAGATTTTCAAAAATGGCACACTTTATTCCATGTTATAAAACTAGTGATGCTTCTCATATTGCTAACTTGTTTTTTAAAGAAATTGTAAGATTACATGGATTGCCCAAAAGCATTGTTTCAGACAGGGATTCAAAGTTCGTTGGACATTTCTAGAGAACACTATGGAAGAAGCTAGGAACTAAATTAAGTTTCAGTTCTGCCTATCATCCACAAACTGATGGACAGACTGAAGTTGTGAACAGAAGTTTAGGCAATCTTTTGAGGAGCTTTACTGTAGAACATCCAAAGCAATGGGATCAAGTGTTACCACAAGTTGAATATGCATATAATGACTCACCAAACAGGAGCACAGGACAAAGCCCATTCCATATTGTGTATGGAATGCACCCAAGGGGAATATCTGAATTAAGGAATTTGGGAAAGGAAGAAATGAGAAGTGCAGAAGGTGAAGACTTTGCTTCAAGAATGCAGGCGATACATGAATAGGTGAAACAATAGCTACAAGACAACAACATTCAATATAAAACCAGAGAAGACATGAGGAGAAGAGAAATGAACTTTGAAGTTGGAGACTTGGTTTTAGCACACCTCAGAAAGGAGAGATTTCCAAAGGGAAAGTATAATAAGTTAAAATCCAAGAAAATTGGACCATGCAGGGTGTTAAGGAAATTCTCTGCAAATGCCTATGAGATTGAATTACCACCTGGTGTGGGAATATCACAAATTTTTAATGTTGCAGACTTGTACAAGTATGAGGATGAAGCTGCAGATGATACAACACAGGATCAAAAGACTCCAGAGATTGACTGGGTAAAACAATTACCCACAGCCAAGGATTTACCACTAGAAATAATTCTGGATAAGAAAGTGTATAAAAAGACAAGGGGATGAGAATATTTCTAGTATCTAATGAAATGGAAGGGATAGCTAATCGCTGAAGCTACTTGGGTTACAGAAGACATTCTACAGAAATTGGGCAAATTTGTAGATGAGCTCATGGACAGGAGCTCATGAAGAATTTTGTCCTCAGGAGTCTGATGCGGGAGCATGTGACTCAAAGGGAAAAATCTTCCAAATTATTCCCAAAATCAAAAAAAAAATCAACAGGAAAGGGAGTGGGATCCTTTAGCCTGCAATTTCTATGCTTTCTTAGTTTAAAATAGAATAAATTCTAGCAATAAATCATGCTATTGTAATAAAGCCTTCAAGCTTTAAATAATCCTATAAAGCATGCTTTTCTTTGTATCAGATAAGGACCAAGAGGGCCTATCCTTAGATAAAAATAAAAAGGCGGAAAATCTCTCAAGGAGGGAGAGGAGGAAGCGAGTGCCATAGTATTATTTTGAAAAAAAAATTGTTCTCTCGGGGGCTCTTATTAAACGACTCTGTAATATGCATTTGTAGATTATTGATGGTGCCTTAATAGTGTTGAATCGGCAATTGGGTTCTGTATGCTGCAGTACTGTGTATTAACCATCGAAATCACCTTTCCTTTCATTCACGGTTATATAGTCTTTAACTCTTATTTTACAGTTGCGCGTGTATTCCGATTATAGCAAGAACTCTTGCACATTTTCATTAAGTGGCGGCAACAGATTGAGACTTATAACTGAAAGTTCTTACCATATCGGTCCGAGACTATATCGACGTCAGGAGATCCTTGGAGCTTTTGGTTGTGCACTCAGTTTACAAAGTCTTTCGGCTCGAAGAGAACCATATCGCAACAGGGGCCGAGTTTCGAATTTGGGAGCCGAATTAATATAAACTGTGATTTATATATGCGAGCCTTTGTCCATGGTAAGGTCACATTTATAATCATCACCGATGCGATCTTGCATCAGGCCAAGAAACATAACGTGGTATATACATGTATGGTGTTGCATAAGTCCGTCAATTGAATAATTCTTTTAAGAATTCTCCGAAGAGCACTGTTTGTTAAATAAGCATGATAGTGTGTTTTCTTAAAAAATGAAATATCAGTTTAATGACTGATGCACCCAGAGCTGAAGAAAGGGAAGTTGATCAAGAAATTGAAGATCTTGCTGGCAGATTAGGGAGATTGTCTCTAACACCTGCACCCTCACCATCACATATTCCAAAATCAATATTAGGAATTTTGATGGCAAGGATCCGGCAGCATGGATATTACAGATGGAGCAATTTTTAGATCTCAATAATGTGCAAAACACACAAGAGGTATGTATTGCAACTTTATATTTGGAACCAAATCAGTTTGTATGGTATCAATGGATTTTCTCTCGTAAATAAATTATCACTTGGGCAATTTTTATGGAAGAATTGATAGCACATTATGAGGATACAAAAAGCAACACTTTTTTTAGCTAATTGATAAGTCTCAAACAAAAGGGTTCAATAATGGAGCACATTGAGGAGTTCCAAAAATTGAACATAAGGGTAAAAATTATTCCAGAGCATAGGATTGATGTGTTCATAGGGACTTTAGAGGATAATATCCAACATGATATTCACCTTTGGGAACCTGATTCATTAGAGAAGGCATTCAGGTTAGCAAGAAAAATGGAAAGCAAAATTATGGCAACCAGGAAGCATACCACTCACAACTATAAATATGGAAGTATTTTTTCCCCTAGTCTTCCACAACCTATAAGGTTGACACCACAACAATTGGAAGAAAAAGGAGCAAAAGGGCTTTGTTATAGTTGTGATAGAAAATACACTAAAGGTCATAAGTGTGCTGAGAAGAAATTATTCTATATAGATTGTGAAGAGGAAGAAGAAAAGGAGCAAGAAAGGTCAAAATAAGAGGATATACTCCAAGAACAAAGCCTGGATAAAGAAGAAATGGATCCAACCATATCTTGTAATGTATTGGCTAAAATTACCACTCTTCAAACCATCAAGATAGAAGGACAAATCAAGAAGAAAAAGGTAATAGTGTTAATCGATTCAGGAAGTACCCAAAATTTTATTCATTGTAAGATAGCAAACAAATTGAATTGCTTCCTATATCCAGCACCAGAGTGTCAAGTGATGGTTGCAAATGGAGGAAAGATAAATTGCTCTGGAAAGTTCCATAATATCAAGTTATCCATGGGAGAATATGTATTGACTAGCCCAATGCTTTCCATTCTAATGGGAGGTGTTGATGTTGTACTAGGAGTCTAATGGCTACAATCCTTGGGTACAATAGCTTTTAATTTTCAAGAACTTTTCATCAAATTTTCTACGGAAGGAAAGGAAGTTGAATTAAGGGGTGTTGTAGGGAAACCGGGAAAGATAATCAGCTCTAATGGTATGACAAAGGTTCTAAAAAAGGAACAAAGAGTTGTAATTGCACAATTATGTTAGCTAGATGTTTCCACATCGAAATCATCTATTTCTCCAGATCTCTAAAAAGTCTTGGACAACCATTCCAAGGTATTTGAGACTCCTAAGGGTATCCCACATATTCGTGATCATGATCATGCTATT
This sequence comes from Pinus tabuliformis, assembly GCA_031772625.1. NCBI lineage: Eukaryota > Viridiplantae > Streptophyta > Pinopsida > Pinales > Pinaceae > Pinus > Pinus tabuliformis. The sequence continues at coordinate 861,309,789 of CM062817.1, read as the reverse complement.
CATCTGATTCCAAGAAGTGTTCCTCCAAACATCAGGCCGTACAGATATCCATGTGCCCAAAAGAGTGAAATTGAATGTATGGTTGCAGAAATGCTAGAGGCTAGTATAATTCAACCTAGTCAAAGTTCTTTCTCTGCTCCAGTAGTATTGGTGCACAAGAAGGATGGATCATGGCGCATGTGTCTGGATTATAGGGAGCTCAACAAGCTCACTATTAAAGATAAGTTTCCCATTCCTGTCATTGATGAATCACTGGATGAATTGCATGGATCAATTTACTTCACCAAGTTGGATCTTTGTTCAGGATATCATCAAATCAGAATGAAGACTGAAGACATTCCGAAAACAACATTTAGAACTCATGAGGGTCATTATGAATTTTTGGTCATGCCTTTTGGCCTTACCAATGCACCTTCTACATTTCAAGGTTTGATGAATTCCATTTTCAAACCCTTCCTTAGAAAATTTGTGTTAGTATTTTTTGATGATATACTAATCTACAACAAGTCTTCGAAGGATCATGTTGAACACGTTGACAGGGTGCTACAACTATTGGAGGAGAAACAATTATATGCAAAAAGATCCAAATGTTTCTTTGGAGTACAAGAGGTGGAATATCTGGGTCATATTGTATCTCATGAAGGAGTTAAGGTAGACCCTAACAAAATTAAAGCCATTAAGGAATGGAAAATCCCCACATCCATAAAGCATCTGCGAGGATTTCTCAGGTTGGCAGGGTATTATCGCAAGTTTGTTAAGAATTATGGGAGAATATTAGCACCACTAACAACATTATTGAAGAAACATGCATTTTCATGCACTCTAGAAGCAACAAAGGCCTTCAGACATCTTAAAGAGGCAATGTGCCAAGCAACGGTCTTAGCTACACCGGCCTTCACAAAAACCTTTATTGTGGAATGTGATGCTTCAGGAAATGGAATTGGTGCTATTTTAATGCAAGATGAAAGACCCATTGCTTTTGAAAGTCGTCCAATCAAGAGAAAGTTTTTACACAAAGCTATTTATGAGAAGGAAATGTTGGCAATACTATATACACTTAAGAAATGGCGACCCTACCTAAGGGGAAGACACTTCAAGGTAAAAAAGGATCATGATAGCCTTAAATACTTTTTAGAACAAAGATTATCCTATGAAGAGCAACAAAAGTGGGTCACAAAGATGTTGGGTTATGACTTTGAAATCATTTACAAAAAAAGGAAGCAAAATGTGGTGCCAAATGCACTCTCAAGAAAGGATAAGGATGTGGAAGCATTGTTGTGCGCCATTTCTATTATCCAACCAGATTGGATAAATGAAGCAAGGGAGGAATGGAAGAATGATGAATAAGTGTGGGCAATTATTCGAAAGTTACAACAAGATTCCAGTACATTTGATACATTTAGCTAGCAAAATGACTCGTTATGGTAAAAAGATCTCTTATACCTCTGTAGGAATTCACAAATCAAACAAAATATTCTTATGGAATTGCACACTTCTCCCTTAGGAGGACACCCAGAATTTTTAAAAACATACCACAGTGTTAAGAAGGAATTTTTTTGGGATGGCCTTAAGTCGGATATTCAAAAGTTTGTGGCAGAATGTTTGGTTTGCCAACAAAATAAAGTTGAAACAATTAAGACCCCAGGTCTATTACAACCTTTGTCCATTCCAAGCCAACGTTGGGAGGAGGTTTCAATGGATTTTATCATAGGTTTACCCAAGTCTGAGGGAAGGAGTGTCATCATGGTGTTAGTTGATAGACTTACCAAGTATGCACACTTTTGTGCATTATCACATCCATTTAAAGCTAGTACAATTTCTACTGCAGTTATGGAAACAATTCAAAGCTAGATGGAAATCCAAAGATTATTGTAAGTGACAGAGATCCCATTTTCACTGGAAATTTTTGGACAGAATTATTTTCTTGTCTCAGTACTCAGTTAGCTCATAGCTCATCTTATCATCCTCAATCTGATGGGAAAACTAAGATAGTAAACAAATGTTTGGAAGGATATCTTTGTTGCTTTAATAAACAGACACAATGGGTCAAATGGTTGCCTCTGGCTGAATGGTGGTATAACACTTCCTTCCATACAGAAACAAAAATGATCCCATTTATGGCACTTTATGGATATCAGCCACCATCCATTACATCATATTTAAGAGAAAATTCTAAGGTTAAAGCAGTGGAACATCACATCAAGCATCAACAATAGGTCCTCCAACTCTTAAAGGATAACCTCATGTTGGCGTAGAATAGAATGAAACAACAAGTAGATCAACGTCGTAGTGAAAGAAGTTTTGATGTAGGTGATTGGGTATTCCTACGGCTACAACCATATAAACAAATGTCCCTCAAGCAAGTTAAGAAGGATAATAAATTATCACCAAGATATTATGGTCTGTACAAGGTGTTGCAAAAGATTGGTACTATGGCATACAACTTGGAGCTTCCTGCAGCTTCTCGAGTGCACCTAGTTTTCCATGTTTCATGTTTAAATAAGGTTATAGGCAACAAGCTCCCAGTTCAAACAATATTTCCAGAACTTGACGAGGAAGGAAAAATTATATTGGAACCAAAAGCAGTCACAGAAACAAGAACTCGACAGCTACGAAATCAACCAATTTCGGAGTATCTCATCAAGTGGAAGAACTTATCCGCTAAAGATTCCACATGGGAGGATGAGAATTTTATATAGAAGCACCCAGAACTACTCAAGTGTTGAGGACAACACTTTTTTGAAGGAGAGGGGCATGTTAGGTCCCTATAATACTATTGATTACCCCATTAATATTGTAGTTGTATCCCTTATTAATATTGTTGTGCCCCTATTGTCCCCATATTGTTATTACTGTGCCCCATAGAATCCCTCTATTGTTATTTTTGTGCCACTATATTATTATTGTTAGGTCGGCTGGGTTATATTGTGACTCCTTAGACTCCTATATATAGAAAGGAGTTTTTATCATTTGAATCATCAAATAATCATTCATTTGTGTAATGTAAAGGAGGTTGCCCCCTCAAAGAGTTTGAATTTTAAGGCGTTGATCTATCTTTTCTATCTTTTTGTGAGCTGGTTTCATAACACAAAGGCATATTACAATTGATCACAAGCCTTGGAAAACTTCTCTGGCACAAACTTGAGCAAAATCCAAACACATATGCAAGTGTCATTGAAAATACTTACAAGTGTCCTTTGGTGCAAATGCTAATTATATATATTTTTAATTTTTAATTATTATATTTATGATAACTTATTCTCTTAGTTTTAAAATATTATTAAGTTATTATTTTGGCATGAAGAGTATTGTCATTGAGTATTTTTATAAATTACCATTAGAATATTTTTCTCTATCATTTGAACCTTACAACTAATTTGTAGATAAAATAATTATATTTTAAATTCAAAACACATCTTAATTCCAATATCAACTAGCCAGAAAATAATTATATTTTAAAAATAAAACATATTTTAATTCCAATATAATTTTTACATTATATGAATATGGTGTGTATATTTATGAATTAAAATTATTAATGCACTAGGTTATATTGTGATAAAATTTCGTGATAAATACAATTTGAAGGGCGGTTTTAATTTTGGCCTTTCTCACTAAAATTTAGTACATACAATTTTGGATAAAATTAAGATTTATTATTATTTAAAAATCAAAATGATTTTTAAATACATAAATGGATTCAATGCTATAAACTCTTCCAGCACTAGAATTTTGTAAATTACACGACTCAATTATGATTTTAAGAAATTCCTATAAAATTTATAACAAAGTGAATCAAGAAAACATACTAAGAGAAATAGAAAAAACATCCAATAGTTAGATATGCGTTATTTAAATACCAATTTTTGGTAAATAATAAATTATGATTAATGAGATAACCTGTTCCATATTGATGAGTAAGTGTAGCAAAGGAGGCATGCTTGTGGAATGTCATTTTCTAGAATACAAAAGTCAATGAGAATGATGATGAGAATTTTCTTTGTAGTGTTATGATTCTGAGGGCATTCAATGCTTTGACCGATTAGGAGAGTTTTGTAGGACATGGGTTTTTTTTCTCAATTTTTATGTCGACGATGTAGCTTATTTGTTAATTGGTATCTGGAATGTTGGAGTGATCACAATTTTCCATGCTACATAAACACGTACCCAAATCTATATTTGTTTTCCCACTTTCAAAGTTTATGATGATTATGTATTTGTTTACCAGGATTTTTGTCTATTTTCGAGTAATTGTTTCACAAAACATACTTCTTCTATGAATTAAATTTTTAAAATCTGAGAGAACCAGGTAGCCACCAAGGTTTTGATGTAAAGCTTCTGATGAGAATAAGAACAATTCATTCAAATACAACATTAATCTGTGATAAATTCAATGAATCATTTGATTATGTGCAGGTAACTAGTTAGTTTCTCTTATCCTCTTCTCCAACCAGTTCACAAGAGAAATCCCTTATAATCTTACAAATTTTCCCACTCTGCACATAGTCAAGATTCAGTAAAACAAGATTTGTGGCCACATTTATTTTGGATTGGGAAAGCTTGAAAAATTGTCCTTTGTAGACATGTCATGGAATAATCTCACTACATATTTTCCTTCTAATCTCTTTAATTCACCTACAATAGAGTACCTAATTGTTTCTTATAATCTGATGCAAGGAAGCCTTCCTCCAAATATCTGGGCTACACCAATTCTGCAAATATTTTTAACACCTTTTGCAAATTTATTAAGAAATCTTCCTTCCTTTGCACATTGCAATTTTTGTATACAAGTTTGAATTGCAGGCCAATAGGATTTCTAGTAGCATCCCCATAAACACTGTCAAATGCCAAAAGCTGGTGTACATTGAATTGGGCCAAAATAAGTTGATTGGAGTGATCCCTCCTAAACTGGAAAGTCTTCCCTATCTCGGTTTTCTTCATCTATCCCATAATTCCCTCACCAGAATGATTCCACTAGAATTCCAGAATTGTGCTCCCTTAGAACATTTGAATGTCTCCTTCAATCATCTCTCAGGCCCTGTGCCTTAATATGGGTTTTTTAGAAGCATAAACAATAAGTTTTTCACAGGAATCCCAGGTCTTTGTTGCAGAGTCCTAATAGAGTCTCCATGTATGAATTTAAATGACCCTTACCTTACTGCTTCCTCATATTACATGCCAGATACTAAGAAGAAATTCCATAATATATGGGAGTTATATGGTTTCCTGGTTTAGCAGTATTCATTCTCATAGTTGGAAAAACATGTTACTAAAACTAGTTTACAGGTCATTGATGAGCACCAAAAATGGATAATTATTTGGGCTCATTCAACCTCCTAATTTGACTTAATCCACCATTCTCATTAGTTTATTGCATGTTTTTGATTATATTTATGCTAATAGAGTGAATTTGGTTAGTCATTATGCCAACAAGTCTAATGGGTGCTTTGTGTAGCCTTTTTGGTCAACTTGGAGACAAAATTGAAGGTCTTAATGAGCACTTGGCAGCCAAATTCGTGGGAGAACAAGGGAGAGGATTTGTAGGAAGGTGTCCCCTTCATTTATGGGCCCTTACCTCGAATTCTCCACCATCAGCTCGGAGTTCAAGGGCCACCGAATCAATTAGCACAAGGGCAGCCAAGCAAGTCAAGTAGGACTGCTGTTAACTACAAGTTTTGGGCAACCGAGTCCCTAAAGTTTAGGAGGACTGTTGGGTCCTCAATTTGTATAAATAAGAAGGCTTAGGGCCTCATTTTGGTTAGCTAGTGGTTAGTCATTTTGTAGCTGGTAGTTAGTCATTTCATAGTCTTGTTGTAGTCATTTTGTAGTTCGATTTTTAGGCAATAGATTAGCTTTGCTTTCAGCTCATTCTCAAGCTCTCCTTGTGGACAGTTTTGATGTAACTCTTCATTTCTTGATCAATAAAGATGAATCCAGCTTTGCACCAGCTCTAAATCTCTCTTAGGAGGCTGTAGCTCTTGGGGTTGGGCCCATCTCAAGCGCCCAGTACCTCCTTTGTTTATCTTTATGTGTGTTTGCTGCATTCTTAGAATAAAATCTGCTATTTGTATTTAAATCTTGCTTTGTTATTTAGATTTCTTTTAATGGTTAAAGTAGCTTCTCATGGTTAGAATAGATTGGTAGGATAATAACAATAAAAAGGCTACCAAACACCTTGGATCTTACCTCCCCCTCAGTGGAATCATGAGCTGGGACCAATGTGACTTTGCTGCCAACAAAAACGCTGTTTTGCTTTGCCATGCAATTCTTAGTGTTGGAATCCTCTTTTGTAGATGCTGATATTAGTAGTATTTAAATGCTTTAGTTGATGATTTCTTAGTGGCATAAGTTAGTTCATGCATTTCATTTCGAATAAACTGCTGTTCATTTCCTTTTGTTGTTACTTAGGTCAGAATAGAGTAAAGTAACTAGGTCATAGGTTTTATAAGTGTTTGTGTGTTCAGTTTGAAATACCACTTGCAGAGTACCTATTACCCTTCCTTACCTGCACATACCCCATCCAACCTACTTGTTTCATCCTTCACTCAGAACCCTTACCTTACATTTACCTCATTCGCTTACTTTGCCATGATTCTCATCTTCTTGGGCAACATCATCTCATCCCTCCTTGAACAAATCTCACCATCTACACCTTCTCCTCAACTCCATTCCCCAAGTCCTAGACCTCTTCACACCCCTATTTCACCTACATACTCATTCCGTCATCTTTTTCCCTCCGTCCATGCTCCAAAATCCCATTTCGAAACATCCTGTAGAAGAATTACAGAACATCCTGTAGAAATCCTGAACATCCTGTAGAACCCCTGCAGACTTCCTGTAGAAGCTCATAAACACAGTTTCTTGGCAGCCAAACTTTGTGAGACTCTCTGGAAGGGTGTTAGGGACTCCTTAGACCCTCTCTGAACCTTCCTAACCTCTTCCAAGCATTTCTCCTCCTTGATCCACCTCTGAACAGTCAAAAATAGTTAAAAGCACATGCATGATAATTCCAACAACTTAATCAAAAATACAAAAAGATGTTTTCTTCAGATAGAGGTAGTCTAGACACATGTATTTTACCTTCATAGAAGTAATGGCATCTCTTTCAGTAGTTTGCATGCTCTCCTTTGCGTCAGTAGGACTAGCTGGTAGAATTAGGTTTTGCTAGGGTTTTCGTTTCTTTTTGGCTTTCAGTTTCTTTTTGCAATTAGATTAACTTCCTTCGAGTTAGCTTTCATCCATCAATTAAAAAGCTTCTTCTAAGAGCTCATAGAAGTTGGCTTAACCTCCTAGTGGACTTGTGCCAGCCGACCAAGTGACAGCTGCGGCAAGAGCTAGTACTTGTGCATACAGCACCGTCGCTTCCAAGTTTGTTACGAACTACCGGGTTGATAAAATTAAAGAAGGGAGTTCCAGGAGTTGTAGCATTATTGCTACAATACTGGAGCCCACCATCTTTTTGGCGCCGTTGTCGGGGAAGTGTCAGAGTATTGGTGATTGTCGCTTTTCTTCTATTTTCCACTACAATCTTCTGCTAAGTAGTTTATTTTGTTTCCATTATGCAATTTCCTTTTTGCAAAAGTAGATTAGAATTTCCCGCTTTCATAGATTAGCATTTCAATTCCGCAATTTCATTTCTACAAGCGTTGATTAGCATTTCAATTCCGCAAGCATAGACTAGCATTTCATTCCTGCAATTTCATTTGAGCAAAATAGATTAGTCCTTTCCTGCTTTCATTTCAATTCCGCATTTTCATTTTAGCAAGATAGTTAGTTGCAGTTCAATCTATTTCAGTTTTGCAGGTAGAAGTAGAAAAAAGCAAAAATCAACCAAAAAGATTTCCTTTCATGCCTGGTAGGAGTAGAGATAAGTTAGAAAAATATTTTCACAACACCCCCCTTTGCTTCACACATCCAACCTTCTCTCTTCTTCGATGGCTGTGACTAAGAAGAACCCCTGGGTGGACATCAAGACATATCTGAAGAACCTCTAGGGGAGAAGAAGAAGAAAACATTCCTTTGGAGAAAATGGCTACAAGCAGAAATGTTGGGAGCAGTCCCTTGTCCAAAGACGAATTTGAAGATCAGATAGAAGATTTCAAGAGTGATATGAGGCAGTTTCTTGCCATGCAATTGGATACCCTGTGGATCCAAAAGAAGCAAGAGGAATCCAAGAGGGCTTTGGTCATATTTTGTCCTAGGTGCACTAGAAAGCATCCTAGGAACGAATGTCCAATGCACTCCCTAGAAGTGTGTTTTGTCTGTGAAGAATACCATCCTACGAATCAATGCCCTTCCTTTCCTGGACTTAAAGTTGCATATCAAAGAGTTAAAGGAGCCACTGAATCACTCTATTATATGAACCAAAGGAGGCCACATCAACCTAGATCTTATCAGCAGGAAGTGCAAGGGACATCCGAGACCTATTATGACCCCTATCAAGCCACTTTCATGCCTTCTTGGGGTCCCCCTGCTCATCCTTCCTGGTCTACACCTCCTCCTTGGTCATATTCTCCTTGTTCCTTCACAGATCCATATTATGCCCTACCAGTTACTCATTCATTTCACTCTTATGCTCAGCCACAGCCTCAGTGGAATGCACCTTATCAAGAGTGGAGGCCCCAGTACAACTCTCATCCCGCTCATTTTCCTCCACCACCTGCTCATCCACAACCATCGCCTCCTCCTCCACCAAGGCAACCCCAAATGCCTACCCAACCACAATGCCATCCATCTCCATCTTAATTTCACACCTCCACTCAACTACCCGTACCATTTCCAAAGCCATACAATGGAGTAGCTTAACCCAATTGCAAAGCTGAGGCACAACATGTGCAAATGACTCCTTTTGAGCTCAATGATGTTCACCAAAGCTCAGGAAGAGTGTTGCAAAACAGAGATTATATTGACAACATTGAAGGACCAAAGGAAAAAGAAGATTCCAAAGAGGAGATCAAAGAACCATGGGCTGCACTTGATGAAGAGAAGAGATCAGAATCAGAGATCGAGAGAGTTCCTTCATGGTTACCATCAAATCCTCCATGTACTCAAGAGAAAGATCAACAAAAAGAGGAAGATGAGAAGGTCATGATAGAAGGTGACATGAAGAATGATCCAGATCAGCAAAAGGACCAAGGATATCAAAGCTATATTGAGATATGGTTTCAGAAGGTGACCAAGTTGCAGCGGTACTCTCTTCCTCAGCTATGTTTGATCCCTTCAAAGTCAGATCATTTGGTCTCTAAAGTCCGGATAGTTGTCCAAGCATGCATTTCGACCCTTCACATCATTTTTTCTCTAGTCTCGATGTGCACATGGCTCCATTGGAAGTATTCTTATACTTGAGAACGATTTTGTTTTTCAAGTAGGTTAGGGTAGAAAAAAGAAAAAAAAAAAAGAAAAAAAAAGAGAAAAAAGAAAAAGAAAAAATGAAAAAAGAGGAAAATAGAAATCTAAGGTGAAAACCTCCTCGGAGGCGCCTTAGATTGGCTCATTGATTGAAAACCTCCATGAGGCGGTCAATGGGTTGGGAAAAAAGAGAAAAGATAATAAGATCTCTAGGTGAAAACCTCCCTTGGAGGCGCCTAGGGTAGGCAATTAGGGTGAAAACCTCCATGAGGCGCCCTAGTTGTCTTTCAAAAAAAAAAAAGAGAGAAAAAGAAAAAGAAAAATAAAGCTAATCTCCATTGAATAATTTCATGTTGCAGCAATGACATTGCAGGTCAGGAGGATCACTCAAAACAAAGGCAAAGGAGTTTTTAGGCCTTCTAGAGGAAGTCCTATATTTCTACAGGAAACATCCTGTAGAACCTTCAAGTGAGCCAGATTCGATTTTGGAAGGGAATCTAAAGCTTGGAATCTATTGGTTATGCCTGCAAGCATCCATGTTCCCATCCCTCACCCATTTTCCATCATTTTTTTTCATGTCATTGTGCTTCTTTCCTCAAAGCTGTGTTTTCTATAGGAAGTTCTTGTAGGAGCTACAAGAAGTTAAAAATGGATTGAAAAAAGTCGTTTGGTGAACATGGTAGCTTCCTCAAGGGTTCAGAAGTCCTCATGCAATCTTCCAACTCCTCCTCCATCATCTCCATACCTGCATCACAACCCAAATTCATTTTTCATACCATGCAACAAAAATGCAAAATGCCTTGAAGCAAAAATACCTAGAACAAAATTTGTTTTTGCCATAACTTGAAAACCATGCATCCATTTGAAAAACCGTTTTATGGGGAATTGTACAAGGGTGATGGCAACATGCCTGAGCAGTTTCAGCCAATTCTGGTGCACAGTTTCCAAGAAATTAGCCTCCATATCCATCATCCATTTTTGCATTTTCTCCATATCCGTGCATCTGTTTCAAAACCTGTTTCATGGGGATATGCATATGAGTGATGGTAACCTACCCAAGCAGTTTCAGCCGATTCCGATGCACGGTTTCCGATAAATCGATCTCTGAAATCTTCAGCCATTTTCCATTTTTCTCGAAATCCGTGCATCCATTGATCATGGTTTTGCTATGGGAGGTGCATCATGATGATAGGAACATGCTCAGCAAGTTTCAGATCAATCTGGTTCACCGTTTGGGAGCAATGGCGAAAATAAGTTCTGGTCTGGTGAAAATTCAGCAGCAGCAGCTTCAAGGTGCAGATCTGAGCGTGGAAATGGACTCCTGCAGCATGCATCTGGTCAGAGGACACCTGCACAAGGAAAAACAATCAACAATCATCAGCCAAGCCCTCATGCAACCAAAGGATCAAAGCATGCAGCAGCAGAATATGAGCATGCAGCTGCAAAAAGCACTTCACAGCAGCCATTTCACTTCAGGTACGTGACTAAACCTTGTTCCTCTATTGCATGAGTCTAATCTAAGCATTGCATGAACGAATGAGATGGGGGGATTCAGCCAGGAAGCGAGCCATATTCAATTGCACTCATCAAGGCAAAAATCACGCAGCATGCATGGATAAGTCATTTACGTGGAAGATGAAAAACACAGTTAGTGTCAGCTGTTTGAACTCCAGTGCAGCGGATCAAGAAGAAAACATACAGTTAATAAGTAGAACATGCAGTTCATGATAGCACTACAGTTTGCATGGGCCAGCGCACGTCTCTGCCACCTCACCACAAATCACGCAGTAATTTAAGGGATGCTCAGCCGACTCTCACCATCCGCTGATTAATTTGCATTTGTGACATTCTTAGCTAAAGTATGCATCCTCTGCTCCCACAATCGGTTAACCTATCAACCTCCATGGAGCTTTGCGGCCTAGTTCGAATTTCTCTAGTGTATCGGGCTCACTCAAAGGTAGAATAACATTCTACAGGAAACGGGTGGGGTCTTCTACATGAAGTATGGCACAGCATTCTGGACCAGAGAAGCCCGGACTTTTCTTCATCGAATTTGGAGTCCCGAGAAAGGTAGGATCGAAAACACTCTTCCATGTATGATATACTCCAAAAGAGTGGTGAATTGAGCTATTTTGAATTGGAGGGTGACCATGCATGAATTTGCTTGAAAAACACTTGCTAATAGAATCTGTTTTAATGCCTGAAATAAGAGGCATCACAGCAAATGGGTAAAGCAGATCTGAAGTAGTGCGCTCCCTCTACCCAGTCTGCAGGCATCAGAAACAATGGTTAAGAATGCTCCCTTTTATGCTGTAACTAAGGCACATAAAAACCCTGGAAAATGTGCCCAGGCTGCTGGTTATAACTCCTATCAGATGTGCCTCATCTCCTAGTGTAGATATTGTGCTTGGTCTTCCAAAAAGCGCCTCATATGCTCCTCTTCAAACAACACTCAAATACCATATAAATTGGTTAAAGAACTGCACCTAGACATGTGAAATCAGGGGCTACATAGACCAACATAAAAATCCCTTTCATTTTTTGATCTGGAACTGATGGGAAAACAACATCCACTTCTCTCAAAACAGTGTCTCTTCAACTTCAAATCTACCCAATCATACAAGAACAACACCAATAAAAGAAAATGCTCATATTTGTGTTTTCTACATGTATTATAATCCACCATGACTGTTGATTTGTTTGCAGGGCTTGCACCATACATATTGAAATATATGCATTGGTTTAGACTCTGACTTTGATTCAAAAACAACAAAAAAAGGAAAAAGAAAAAAAAGGTCAAAAGTCTCATGGAAGTGCTCCTCTGTAAGCTGGTATAATTCTGCACCCTATTCAAAATCTGATTTGAACTTTTTCAAATCTGAAATATCTCCTAGAATCTTCAAGGTGCCTTCCTATGTTGAACAAAACGTCTCAGACATATGGACTTATAAAAACATTGGATTTATCTTATTGTGTCCATCTGCTACTCGGGAATACTGCTACTTCATTTTCCAATATCACCCTGTATATGAAGTTATTGTGTGCTGGAAAGAATGCCTCTGCAAAGATCAAAATGCACCGACACTTTGAGGGGTATCAGGACCTAATCATGCACTTGAAGAATTCTTCCACTAAACTGCTCATCATTTGGGGAACTAGGATACTGAACTGTCCATCCAAAAAAGAAGTGTTGGAAGAAACAAGTTTAATCCCTGGAAATTTTTGCAGGTTACAGGAACACCATGCGGAAAGTGGACCTCCCAACAGAAGCAGAAAGGTCACTACCAAGTTCCCAGGCATCCTCACATCCATCCCCTCCATGAACACTCATTTTTTTCAGGTTTCGGGCACAATGTAGTCATGGTTCAACTTTCTATAGGAAGTTCTGTATTTTTACCAGAAACATCCTGTAGAAGCCTTTAGGTAGGCTAGAATCAATTATGGAGAGGGATTTGAAGCTAGAAGTCTGTTGAGGAGGCATGCAACCATTATTTTCTTCCATCCTCCACTGGTTTCATCTCCTTTCGCCACCATTGCTGCCATCAGATTGAATATACTTGCACACTCATACCAAGGCTGAGAATTCACTAGGAAAAGGAACAGGCATTGGGAAGAAGCAAAGAAGCATGGTTTCATGACAGAAAAGAGGACATCACTTCAGAAGCTTGGCATGACAAGGAGGCCACCAGGGCCATCAAAGATGAGGAGAGAGATTGGTTTCTCAGAGGATGAGCAACACTTTCAGTAGGGGGGTGATGATGAGCCCCAAAAATGGATAATTATTTGGGCTCATTCAACCTCCTAATTTGACTTAATCCACCATTCTCATTAGTTTATTGCATGTTTTTGATTATATTTATGGTAATAGAGTGAATTTGGTTAGTCATTATGCCAACAAGTCTAATGGGTTCTTTGTGTAGCCTTTTTGGTCAACTTGGAGACAAAATTGAAGGTCTTAATGAGCACTTGGCAGCCAAATTCGTGGGAGAACAAGGGAGAGCATTTGTAGGAAGGTGTCCCCTTCATTTATGGTCCCTTACCTCAAATTATCCACCATCAGATTGGAGTTCAAGGGCCACCGAATCAATTAGCACAAGGGCAGCCAAGCAAGTCAAGTAGGACTGTTGTTAACTACAAGTTTTGGGCAGCCGAGTCCCTAAAGTTTAGGAGGACTGTTGGGTCCTAAATTTGTATAAATAAGAAGCCTTAGGGCCTCATTTTGGTTAGCTAGTGGTTATTCATTTTGTAGCTGGTAGTTAGTCATTTCATAGTCTTGTTGTAGTTCGATTTTTAGGCAATAGATTAGCTTTGCTTTCAGCTCATTCTCAAGCTCTCCTTGTGGACAATTTTGATGTAACTCTTCATTTCTTGATCAATAAAGATGAATCCAGCTTTGCACCAGCTCTAAATCTCTCTTAGGAGGCTGTAGCTCTTGGGGTTGGGCCCATCTCAAGCACCCAGTACCTCCTTTGTTTATCTTTATGTGTGTTTGTTGCATTCTTAGAATAAAATTTGCTATTTGTATTTAAATCTTGCTTTGTTATTTAGATTTCTTTTGATGGTTAAAGTAGCTTCTCGTGGTTATAATAGATTGGTAGGATAATAACAAGAAAAAGGCTACCAAACACCTTGGATCTCACCTCCCCCTCAGTGGAATCATGAGCTGGGACCAATGTGACTCTGCTGCCAACAAAAACGTTGTTTTGCTTTGCCATGCAATTCTTAGTGTTGGAATCCTCTTTTGTAGATGCTGATATTAGTAGTATTTAAATGCTTTAGTTGATGATTTCTTAGTGGCATAAGTTAGTTCATGCATTTCATTTCGAATAAACTGCTGTTCATTTCCTTTTGTTGTTACTTAGGTCAGAATAGAGTAAAGTAACTAGGTCATAGGTTATATAAGTGTTTGTGTGTTCAGTTTGAAATACCACTTGCAGAGTACCTATTACCCTTCCTTACCTCCACATACCCATCCAACCTACCTGTTTAATCCTTCACTTGGAACCCTTACCGTACATTTACCTCATTCGCTTACTTTGCCATGATTCTCATCTTCTTGGGCAACATCATCTCATCCCTCCTTGAACAAATCTCACCATCTACACCTTCTCCTCAACTCCATTCCCCAAGTCCTAGACCTCTTCACACCCCTATTTCACCTCCATACTCATTCCTCCATCTTTTTCCCTCCATCCATGCTCCAAAATCCCATTTCGAAACATCCTGTAGAAGAATTACAGAACATCCTGTAGAAATCCTGAACATCCTGTAGAACCCCTGCAGACTTCCTGTAGAAGCTCATAAACACGGTTTCTTGGCAGCCAAACTTTGTGAGACTCTCTGGAAGGGTGTTAGGGACTCCTTAGACCCTCTCTGAACCTTCCTGACCTCTTCCAAGCATTTCTCCTCCTTGATCCACCTCTGCACAGTCAAAAATAGTTAAAAGCACATGCATGATAATTCCAACAACTTAATCAAAAATACAAAAAGATGTTTTCTTCAGATAGAGGTAGTCTAGACACATGTATTTTACCTTCATAGAAGTAATGGCATCTCTTTCAGTAGTTTGCATGCTCTCCTTTGCGTCAGTAGGACTAGCTGGTAGAATTAGGGTTTGCTAGGGTTTGCGTTTCTTTTTGGCTTTCAGTTTCTTTTTGCAATTAGATTAACTTCCTTCGAGTTAGCTTTCATCCATCAATTAAAAAGCTTCTTCTAAGAGCTCATAGAAGTTGGCTTAACCTCCTAGTGGACTTGTGCCAGCTGACCAAGTGACAGCTGCGGCAAGAGCTAGTACTTGTGCATACAACACCGTCGCTTCCAAGTTTGTTGCGAACTACCGGGTTGATAAAATTAAAGAAGGGAGTTCCAGGAGTTGTAGCATTATTGCTACAATACTGGAGCCCACCAGTCATGCTGGTGGTGGGAAATATAGGGAGGAAAATCTTGAAGAGGACCAGTGGAAGATGACTGCCTTCCAAGAACTGAGCTTTACAATATAAGATGTTCTGGAGTGTTTGGAGAGTGCTCACATGGTGGGAAGTGCAGCAACTGGCTCAATTTATAGAGAAGAAATTCCAGGAGGCAAGTGATTGCTATGAAGAAGCTGTGGAGTGTTGATAAAGAAGAGATTAATCGAAGGAGAGTAGTATTAGCAAAGGTTGAAATTCTCTACCTACATTGTGGAGAGTATCTAGCAGAATCTCACATGTCTCCATATCTGGAGCTTATCCTTTAGATTCCAACTGATTAAAGGCCTTTAGAGCTTCATTAATATTACCATACTTATAGAATGCACTTATAAATATGCTATAAATGTCACTACTTGCAATGTAATCCTTGTCAAGAAATAAGCTATGGAAAGGAGGCCTTGTTTATGTTTATGATTTTAAATAAGTTTAAGCCTCGGTCTAGTGTATATTTTTTACATAATGGGATATCAAAAAATTCAATATGTATAGTGAAAAGAGCACCCATGTCTAGAAATTGATCTATGATGCACGATAAACTTTTTTAGTAGTTTTCAACCATTCCATGTAGCATAATTCAATACATTTTGAAGGATTTGAAGTCACTACAGATATGATGTAAAAAAATCTCTTGTATACTAGCATCATATCTCATTTTATTATAATTGGTTTGAAGTGAGATAACCTGTGCCATATTGATGAGTAATTGTAGCGAAGGAGTAATGTTTGTGGACTGTTGTTGTTCGAGAGTACAAAAGTCAATGAGAATGATGATGGGAATCCCTTTTGTAGTTTTATGATTTTGAGGGCATTTAATGCTTTGACACATCCGTTTTGTAGGTCATGGGGTTCTTTTAGATTTTTATGTTGATGAATTAGCATATTTGTTAATTGGTATCTGGAATGTTGGGATTAATCGCAGATTTCCATGCTACATAAACACGTACCCACATCAATATCTATTTTTCCGCTTTCAAAGTTTATGATGATTATGTATTCGTTTACCAGGATTGTTGTTTATTTTTGAGTAATTTCTTCACAAAACAGTTTACTTCTATGAATTAAATTTTTAAAATATGAGAGAACCAGGTAGCCACCAAGGTTTTGATGTAAAATTCTGACGAGAATAAGAACAATTCATTCAACTACAACATTAAGCTTTTAGAAATTCAATAAAGCATTTGGCCTATGTGTAGGTAACCAGTTAGTTGTATTTATCCTCTTCCCCAACCAGTTCAGAGGAAAAATCCCTTATAATCTTACAAATTGTCCCACTTTGCACAAAGTCAGGATTCAACAAAACAAGCCTAGTGACCACATTCTTTTGGGATTTGGAAAAATTGAAAACTTGTCCTTTGTAGACATGTCATTGAACAATCTCACTGGATATTTTCCTTCTGATATCTTTAATTCACCTACACTAGAGTATGTAAATGTTACTTATAATCCTCTACAATGCAACCTTCCTCCAAATATATAGGCTACACCAATCTTGCAAATATTTTCAGTAGCTTTTGCAAATTTATCAAGAAATATTCCTTCTTGCACATTGCAGCTTTGTATATAAGTTTGAACTGTAGGGAAATAGGATTTCTAGTAGCATCCCCAGAAACATTTTTAAATGAAAAAATATGGCTTACATTGAATTGAGCCAAAATAAGTTGACTAGAGTTATTCCTCCTAAACTGGAAATTATTCCTTGTCTCAATGTTCTTAATCTATCCCATGATGCCCTCACCAGGATGATTCCCCTAGAATTGCAAAATTGTGCTCTGTTAGAATGTTTCAATGTCTCCTTCAATCATCTCTAAGGCCCTGTGCCTTCATATTGGCTTTTCATAAGCATGGACAATAATTTTTTCGTAGGAAACCCAGGTCTCTATGGTAGAGACCTAGAAGAGTCTCCATGCATGAATTTAAATGACCCTTACCTCACTTCTTCCTCATATTACATGCCAGATACTAAGAAGAAATTTCAAAATATATGGGAGATTATATGGTTGCCTGCGCTAGAATTATTTATTCTCATAGTTGGCAAAGGAGGCCCTATTTATGTTGATGATTTTAAATAAGTTAAGCCTCAATCTGGTCTATATTTTTACATATAGGTATAAATGGGATATCAAATAGTTCAATATGTACAGTGAAAAGAGCACCTAGATCTAGAAATCAATTTATGGTCCATGATAAACTTTTGTAGTAGTTTTCCAGCGTTCCCTGTAGCATAATTCAATACATTTTGAAGGCTTTGAATTCACTACAAATATGATGTAAAATAGAGCTCTTGTACACTAGCATCATATCTCATGTTATCATAACTGGTTTGAAGTGAGATAACTTGTGCCATATTGATGAGTAAGTGCAACAAACGAGGCATGTTTGTGGACTGTTGTTGTTCTAGAATACAAAAGTCAATGAGAATGATGATGATAATTTTCTTTGTGGTGTTATGATTATGAGGGAATTCAATGCTTTGACACTTCAATTTTGTAGGACATGGGTTTTTTTATTTGGATCTTTATGTTGATGAAGTAGCTTATTTGTTAATTGGTATCTAGGATGCTACGATTAATCACAGTTTTCCATGCTACATAAACACGTACCCACATCTATATCCATTTTCCCGCTTTCAAAGTTTATGATGATTATGTATTCGTTTACCATGATTGTTGTCTATTTTCAAGTAATTGTTTCACAAAATAGATTGCTTCTATGAATTAAATTTTTAAAATATGAGAGAACCAGATAGCCACCAAGGTTTTGATGTAAACTTCTAACAAGAATAAGAACAATTCATTAAACTACAAAATTAAGCTTTGGGAAATTTAATAAAGCATTTGACCTATGTGCAGGTAACTAATTATTTGCACTTATCCTCTTCTCCAACTAGTTCAGAAGAGAAATCCCTTATAATCTTACAAATTGACCCACTCTGCACAGAGTTAGGATTCAACAAAACAAGTTCAGTGGCCACATTCATTTCCGATTTGGAAATCTTGAAAACTTTCCCTTTGTATACATGTAATGGAAAAATATCACTAGATATTTTCCTTTTGATCTCTTTAATTCACCTACACTAGACTACCTAAATGTTTCTTATAATCCTTTGCAGGGCAACCTTCCTCCAAATATATGGGCTACACCAATCCTGCAAATATTTTCAACAGCTTTTGCAAATTTATCAAGAAATCTTCCTTCCTTTGCACATTTCAATTTTGTATATAAATTTGAACTGCAGAGCAATAGGATTTCTGGTAGCATCCCCAGAAACATTGTCAAATTCCAAAAGCTGGTGTACATTGAATTGAGCCAAAATAAGTTGACTGTATTGATCCCTCCTTAGCTGGAAAGTCTTCCCTATCTCAGAGTTCTTCATTTGTCCCATAATGCCCTCACCGGGATGATTCCCCTAGAATTCTAGCATTTTGTTCCCTTAGAATGTTTCAATGTCTCCTTCAATCATCTCTCAGGCCAGGTGCCTTAAAATTGGCTTTTCAGAAACATGAACAACAATGTTTTAGTAGGAAACCCAGGTCTCTATGGTGGAGTCCTAGCAGAGTCTTCATTCATGAATTTAAATGACCCTTACCTCACTTCTTCCTCATATTACATGCCAAATACTAAGAAGAAATTTCATAATATATGGGAGATTATATGGTTGCCTAGTCTAGTAGTATTCATTCTCATAGTTGGAAAAACATGCTACTATAACCAGTTTATAGGTCATGCTGGTGGTAGGAAATACAGGGAGGAAAATCTTGAAGAGGAGAAATGGAAGATGACTACCTTCCAGGAACTGAGCTTTACAATAGAAGATGTTCTGGAGCATTTGGAGAGTGCTCACATGGTGGGAAGTGGAGGAACTGACACAGTTTACAGAGAAGAAATGCCAGGAGGTAAAGTGATTGCTGTGACGAAGCTGTGGGGAGTTGATAAAGAAGAGATTAATTGGAGGAGAGCAGTATTAGCAGAGGTTGAAATTCTCAACCTACACTGTGAAGAGTATCTAGCAGAAGCTTGCATGTCTCTGTAAGGCCAATATGGCTGCAACACTATGAGCGTTTATGATACTATGAAGGTCCTTTACCAATTTGATATTATGTGTCCCTCAAAGGCATTTTACAATTTCTCATAAGCCTTGGAAAAATGCTCTGGCGCAAAATTGTGCAAAATCCAAACACATATGCAAGTGTCATTGGAAATACTTACGGCGTCTCCTTTGCAACATGTGTTGTAAATGATAATTATATATTTTTTTAATTATTATTTATTATATTTATTATAACTTATTCTCTTAGTTTTAAACTATTATTAATTTATTATTTTGGAATGAAGAGTATTTTCATTGAGTATTTTTATAAATTATCATAAGAATATTTTTCTTTATCATTTGAACCTTACAACTAATCCATAGATAAAATAAATATATTTTAAATTCAAAACACATTCTAATTCCAATATCAACTAATCCATCGATAAAATAATTATATTTTAAATTCAAACATATTTTAATTCTAGTATTTTACATTATATTATTAAAATTATTAATGCACTAGGTTATATTGTGATAAAATTTTATGATAAATATAATTTGAAGGGTGATTTTAATTTTCGCCTTTCTTACTAAAATTTAGTGCTTACAATTTTGGATAAAAATAAGATTTATTGTTATTTAAAAGTGGTTTTTAAATACATAAATGGATTCAATGCTCTAAACTCTTTGAGTACTAGAATTTTGTAAATTACACAACTCACTTATGGTTTTAAGAAGTTCCTATAAAATTTATAACAAAGTGAATAAGGAAAACATACTAATAGAAAAAGAAAGAACATCTAATAGTTAGACATGTGTTATTTAAATACCAAATTTTGGTAAAGAATAAATTATGATTAAAGAATAATTGAAATTTGTGTTTTAAATTAAAAGGTATAACTAAAACTCTCTTTATATTTCAGATATAAAATTGAGATATTCAAAATATAATACATGAATAAAGTAAATAAATAAATAAATATAATTACTTAAGCATGTAATTTATTAGCATATTCATAAAAATTTAAATTCAAAGTAATATAATTTAAGAATATTTCCAAAATAAATTTTAAAATTTAAAGTAGTCTCCCCAATGCCTCCTTTCCCTAGGAATTTTCTAAACCCACATCCCCATGAGGTTCCATTAGATCCCAATGCCATAGACTCTCCAATGCCTCCTTTCCCTAGGAGCTCCACAAAACTCAAGTCTCCATGAGGTTTCATTAGGTCCCAATATCATAGACTCTCCATGGCCTCATTCCCCAAGATCTTCGTAAAGCCAAGTCTCCATGAGGTTCTATCAAGTCCTAACACCATAAACTCTCCAATGCATCCTTTCCTCAGGAGCACCCTAAACCCAAGTATCCATGAGGTTCCATTATGTATCAACACCATAGAATCTATAACACCTCCTTTCCCTACGAGCTCTCTAAACCTATGTCTCCATGAGGTTCCATCAGGTCCTAACACTATAGACTCTCCAATTCCCCCTTTCCTCAAGAGCTCTCTAAACCCATGTCTCCATGAGGTTTTATCAAGTCCCAACACCATCGAATCTCCAACACCTCCTTTCCCTAGGATTTCTCTAAAACTAATTCTCCATGAGGTTTCATCAAGTCCCAACACCATAGACTCTCCAATGCCTTCTTTCCCTAGGATTTCTCTAAACCCAAGTCTTCATGAGGTTCCATGAGGTTTCAATGCCATAGAAGCTCTAACACCTGCTTTCCCCAAGAGTTTTCTAAACTCAATTCTCCATGAGGTTCCATTAGGTCCCAATACAATAGAATCCCCAATGCTTCCTTTCCCCAGGATCACTCAAAACTCAATTCTCCATGAGGTTCCATCAGGTTCCAACACCATAAACTCTCTAATGCCTCCTTTCCCCAAGAGATCTCTAAACCCTAGTCTCCATGAGGTTCCATCAGGTCCTAACACCATAGAATCTCTAACACCTCCTTTCCCCATGGGCTTTCTAAACCGAAGTCTTTATGAGGTTCCATTAGGTCCCAACAACATAGACTCTCCAATGCCTCCTTTCCTGACGATCTCTCTAAATCTAAGTCTCCATGAGGTTCTATTAGGTCCCAATACCATAGATTCTCTAAGGCCTCCTACTGCCATGAGCTCTCTAAACCCAATTATCATATCGTAGTCCCATTGACCCTACAAAAACAATGAAATATTTAAGCAAAAAGGCTCAAAAAATTCTCATCAGTACCACTTCTATCAAGCATAAAGTGCCTTCTAGTCCTAATTCTATGTCATTCCACTATCCATTAAAAATTTTCAATAAAGTTCCTCATAAACTAAATCATTCTAGTCATCCATATAAAATACTATGTGTTAATGTATTTGTGTTATAATCACAGTTTTTTAGGCTACAAGGATCTAATAGCATGTGATATGAGTCTAATACATTTATGTCCTTAGGTTTTATTTTGAAAAATAACATGTCAATGTTTTTATATATCATTTACTACACATTATGTTTCACTTTTAATTTACCTTAACAAGTCAATTATTAGAGAAATTGTTCGCTAGTGTAATGAGATGTAATGTAGATCTCATATATGTGTTTGTTTTTTTTTTTACATATTTATGTTTCACTCATTTAATTCAATTTAACAAAATATTATTACAAAGATTATTCCTTATTCTAACGAGACATGAATGCATTAATTTAGTTTACCATAAAAGAAATTATTACATTATTGACTTGTATTATAAAATGCCAATTGTTCATAGAGTTAGATTTGATTTAAAAAATAAATTTGGTTGTACCTAAATATTCCATATATCATCATGCTTATTTTTCTCTATGAACTATGTTTATTTTACTCTATCTAATAAAAATTTTATTTGAAAAACAATAGTTTTTTTTTTTTTTTAATAATAATTTCACTTTTTATCTTATAAGAATGAAAAGTATAATATTGGTATATATATTTGTCTCTTTATTATAATTACACTGTAAGGCGTTCTCTCTGGGAAGAACTCCCCCATCTGTCACTTTGTGCTCTTTTTCCCTGTCAGATCTAATGTTAGACGATTGAAAGTTCTTGCACCATTATATTCCACTGCTTTAACTGTCAATTGAATCTTGATTTGTGCAATGGTTCAACTTGTTAATCTTTATTATAACCCATGAACATATTGCAGGTACTTAGCCAGTAAGGAATTCATTCCTTCCAGTGATTAAAGTTTTTCAACAAGTCTCCAACTTCTAAAGCTTTGGAAGGAAAACCCCATTTGGAAGCACTATCTATGGGGAATTGAAAGAGCTACGACTCTAGTGGGCTTTGCAGTTCACCCAGATGAGATCATTGACTATGTGTGCTACAGATAGGATTTTCTGAGGAGTCCCAACAGAGAATGTTTTATGAAATTAAGAGTGGCTGTCGGGCTTGCACTAGTGATTGCTTGCCTTTCTGTTCAATACGCATTACCCATTCCGCATTGAGCAATCTTCCCAGACCAACATATATCAAGATGGCCCAGTCTAACATCACCTAGGATGAAAAAAAATGTATTCAGTTCGTTTGCATTCGCCATATTCCACAACAGTCCCTAGTACAACGCATTCTGCCATTCCCACTTTCCATTCAATATCCAATATGATTTCTGTCTGCATTCCATTCAATCCCACTGATGGATTCTTCCATTCAATCCCACCAAAGGATTATTTTTAGTTTTGGGGATGTATTCTTTTATATTTTGGAATCGATGGAGGACATATTATTGGAGAGTGGTGTAGAGTTTGGAATTGGCGAGGGGAGGGTATGATAGCAAGGATGGCCTCAACCGATATCAAAATATCCCCAGCCTCGTATTTGACCAATAAAACATTGTTGATTGGGGGTTTGAAGCATATTATTTGTCCCTCTATCTGATTTTTGATCTCCCTCTGAAGATCTATCCGGTAGGAAGTTCAAAGTTCGATAGAAGGTCAACATCACATCTTAAGAGGTTCTCATTGCTGCTATCCAATAAAATGGGAGAATGAAAGAAATATGCGCATATAAAAACATAGGCAAATAACACATCATAGACGTAGATGCGAAGAGCCAAGAGTTGATGTTGTCAATTATTTCTTGTTAGGTTTGGAATCGATGCACGATGCTTACTTATGATGGCACCTGTTTCTAGAATTTTATAAGCCCATAGTTTTGTATAATTATGTATACACTGAATGCAGAAAAATGAGACATATTACGGGATAGGCTACCACAAAAAACTACCCTATCTTCTGAGAGTAACGTCCCCAACTAGACATATTATAATATAAATGAAACAACTGATTCATATTCCACAAGATAAGTTGCAACTAACCCATATGTCAATAGAACATACCCGTCATTAACACCTAACATCCCAATTCTTACTAGTATCTCCAGCAGTACCCGACAGTAACAATACACCCACATTCAGTATGACTTCTAGTGCACCATAACATGGGATCCCCTAGTACGTATAAGAAAGGAAAATATTGCCTGAGACACATATTACAAGGTACCACACAAGACACGGATTACATGTGAGGGGTACTAATTAGGAGTGATTGAGTGATTGAATCACTGGTTTAGAGAAAGCACCAAGTTTGAGTTGAATTGAGCCCATGCTGTCTGGTCCCACCCCTCCATGTCATAAATATATATAGTAAGGCTAAAGGTGCTAAAGGAAAAAGCAATCGACATCATTTTGCGTATGGGTAAACACCCAAAAGTGGAGCGAGGGTACAAGCCGCTTGCCCAACGACCTAAGAAGGAGGACATGGAAGGATTCAGTAATAAAAAATTCATTGGTATAGGCAAAAGCCATTTTCCAAGTAGTATGCTCAATACCAATAGATGTAGAGTTATTTGTTGAAGCAAGACCATCTTAATCCAGTGATAATAGTTATAATCTTTTTGGAAGATTGACATTATTTTATTTATATGAAAATAGTTTTTACATTTATATTAAAGTTGGCTTTGATGTTCTTGCATTAAAACATTATATAATAAAATAATAAAACGAACAATTGCACCACATGTTGCAAAGGAAACATGCATTAAAGGAATACGCTAAACCATGGAAGAGATGTCAATTGTTACATAGAGACATCTAAGTCATATATGTTCTTACACAACTATTTCAGTAACTTTATCAACATGACACATATTAATTTTAGATTTATGAAATATTTAGTTCAACATTTACGAATTTAGGAATTTTCTTTATTAAAAATAACAAAATACATTTAAATAAAAATGTATATTTTAGTAAAGATAATAGTTACAAAAGTAATTGTATGTTTTTTATTTGTTTAATTAATTAAAATAAAATAAAATTTATTTAAGAAATAATAAATTATGAAATAACTCTCAATTATCATATTATATATGAATTTGTAATAGCAACTTGCTTGCTGAGGATTAAATGGTTAAATGGTTTATTTTTTGTCCTTTTCATCAAAATTTAGAGGTACAATTTTTCATAACATAACAATTTCTAATTATTTAAGCTATATTTTAGAATGTAAATAGGATAATAGGAATGTGATTAATTTATAAAATATTTGTAAACAATTGGAAGAAATACCAATTGTCTAAACAATGGTATATAGCACATTAAAGGAATAAGCTTAACCATGCAAGAAATATCAGTTATCTAAGTCGTATATTATCAACATGATGCATATTAATTTTAGATTTCTGAAATATTTGGCTCGATTTATATTTTTTTTTGTATGTTCATGTTTTGTTCAATTATTTAGAAAATAAAAATAAAAATTATTTATGAAATAATAAAATATAAACTAACTATCAATTATCATATCATATATGAATTTGTAACAATAACTTGCATGTGAGGATTAAATGGTTTACTTCTTGTCCTTTTTCATTTGATAAGAAAAGTGTGATACTATGTGTTAGCTCTGCTATAGACTTCACTGATTAAAAGGTTGAGTCCAGAACTGGTGGTTGATTTGTGCTAAAAAGGGTGCTGGCAGTGGTATTTTCTTCCTTCCCCCTTTGTTTCTTTTACACTCCCCTAATCTCTGTTATTTTTGTTTCTCTATAAAATTCTGTCATTTTCATTTAAAGTACCTAAAGCCCTCATTTTCCTAGCTCTCGGGCATTCATGTTTATAAACCTCATAAGCCCGAATAACCCGTTTAATCCCCGCCACCTCCTTTCACCCTTTGTCTTCCGCCGATGCGATATTGCGATGCGATCTGATCGCTATCGCAAATCGCATCTGTGCCCTGCTTTCTTCGTTACGCTCTGTGTCTTCTCCGATGCGATATTGCGATGCGATCTGATTGCTATCGCATATCGCATCTATGTGTGTGTTTTTGGCTCTGCCCTTTGTCTCCCTCCGCGTTGCGATTTTGCGATGTGATCGCTATCACATATCGCAACCATTTGTGTTAAGGCTATGCCCTTGGCTTCCGTCGATGCGATACTACGATCGCTCCCCCACTGTCGGATCTGTCCGCCAGTGATCTAACAACTCTCGTCTGTTCGCTCTCCTCCTAAAATTTTCCTCCAAGTCGATCTTCGCCGTTGTTCTTTGTGATCCAACGATGGTTATCTATATGTGCCATTACTCCTCACCAACTGCATTTAAAGATAGAATGGCCGAAGGACAAAAAGGACCAGCCTCGAGCAGATCAACACATTTATCAGTTATGGAATTCCACTCCACCTGCTCGAGAAGTACAGCAGAACAGCAGAAGGCCATCTTCATCCATTAAAACAATCAGAATGAATCAGAAAACCCATATCAAATTATAAATGTGGTTGGTGATCCATTAAGACACCTCCACGCATACTCTAGCAGAGATTTTTTGTAGACAAACTCTATATATACTGAGAAAAACGATGTAATCAGTTTGATGAGTGTTATCTGAGTGCGAGTTTGCTGTGAGATTCAACTTCTGGAGACTATAACTGTTATGTGACCTGCAGCATCTGGTCTTAATTCCCAACCAATACAAGCTTATTTTGCTGTTACTTGCTCACTTTTCACTTCTTCTATGTTCTAGGTTGTGCCTGCTTTGCATGTATTTCACGGTCTATAAATGTTTAGCATCAGAGGGGTTGTCATCCCGCCTCTGTGTTAGAATTTAGTTGTATCATTGAAATTGTTTGTAGGTGTCTATTGTTTTAATACTAGAGATCTGTCATCCTGCCTACGTATTAGATAATAGATTTATAGACCTCTTAACTGGTTGCAGCCGGCCATCATAGGGTCCTGTGCATCTGCTGGTGTGGTCAGTCTTCTCCATTATCACCTTATACTTAAGCTGTGAGTAATTGGTGGTTAAAAGCCTTGTAATTTGGGGGTGTTCACCCATGTCTGGGGTAAATCATAGTAGGAGTGGTTATCTGGATTGAATGTGCAACATTTCTTTCATTTATCCATCATTGTATCCAACTAAACATTGTTGAGTTTGTAATGTTCCCGAGCATCACTGATATACAACCTAGGTGAGTTTCTTGGGGTGATAACATTAATTGGCGCCGTTGCTGGGGAGAGGAGAATTGGAGCTCAGCTTCCCTGGGAGAATGACATAGTTTCAAGCTTTGATGACAAACAAGGTTTGAACACAGTATTTTGGTTGTAATCATCTGTCTGGCGACTCCAAATTGAAGTTCTGGCTTAGTTTATGAGACACACTTGAAGAAATCCTTAGAAATCTCTGGCTAAACCAATACTTGAATCTGAAAGGACTGCTAAATCGAAGAAAGCTTCACACAAAGGGGCATCAGGATCAGGTAAGCCTAAGAAATCTAATTCATCTCTGAAAGATAGAATTGTAGCTGAAGAATTACAGCTTGAAGACTTGCAAGTCAGCACTGTTAATAAGCAGAAACTTTTAGAGATTAGTTCAGCCCCTTGTTCAGTTAGTTCCCCTTTGAATCTCAGTCCAAAGAAAGCTTCCCATTCAATCCAAAACATCCCGTATTCATTACCATCCATCACATTTCTTCCTTCTCCTCCATTTGTTAGCATCCTTCCAAATACTCCAATCATGGCAGGACAGCAAGCACCTACCAGAATAGAAAGAATTGTAGCTGCTAGATACAGACCGTTGGTGTTGCCTATGCCTTTAAATCCTATGCCTGTGGGAGAAAATTAGAAGTAGATGCCCAAATTCACTGGAACAGAGGGAGTAACAACAGAAGAACATTTAGAAGCTTTTTACAGTTATGCTGATAATTTGGATATAAGTGAGAATGATGTGTGGATGAGAGTCTTTGTCCAGAGCCTTGATGGGGAGGCTAGGAAGTGGTTTAGAGAATTACCCCAGAGATCAATAACTGATATAGTATCATTAGATGATGCATTTTTGAAGCAATGGGGAGATAAGAGGGACTTGTTTTATTATCATACTGAGTTCGGAAACTTGAAAAGAGAGAAGGGAGAGTCTTTGCCTGACATTAATAAAAGATTTAATAGGATGTATAGTAAAATACCAACTGAGGTAAAGCCTACTTCCACAGCTGCCAAACTCACATATGCTAATGCTTTTGATGTTGATTTTTGCTTGTTGTTGAGAGAAAGGCATTGTGCTACCCTAGCTGATATGTAGGATGCAGCACTAGAGGTGGAATCTAATATCATGGCAGCAGAAAAACTTCAAGGTCATGCTAACAGAAGAAAGAGGGCCAGTGAGACTTCTTCTTCCTCTGCCTCAACTTCAGAACCTAAATTAGATAAAATGACTAAAGTGATAGAGTCGTTGGCCGCTGAAATTTCTAAGCTTAAGGTTGAGCAGAATTCAGGCAAAACAAGGCAGCAGAACACATTTGTTCCAAGAAATCCAAATCCATTCAGAAGAGTAAATGATCAGTTACAAATAATGCAAAGGGGTGAAGAGTCAAAAGAAGATCAGAATGTTAAGGCTCCTTTCCAGAATGTAGTCATGGAGGAGAAACAATTTGAAGAGGATGAAGATGAAATTCACTGCATGGAAGATAAAGGCAGCGCTGCATTTTTAACATTGGTTGAATATGAAGAGTCATTGCTGCAAGAGCAAAACAGTCAGATGTGGGACAGGGGTGTTGTTCTGCAATCTGGTGAACAACAGCAGAGATATAACCTGAGATCTAATGTAAAAAATGCCAAGGAGGATCCTGCACAAATTGCTGCCATCCAAGCAGAACTGCAGAGGATCAGGCAAAGAAGACCAGCATCTGATCTTGTCACCCTCAAAGCTCTAGTTCAAGAGGTGAAAATTGTTGATAAATCATTTTCTTCTTTCAGCTTTGAGTCAGAGGTCCAAAAATTGAAGATATTTGTGCCTTTGGTTGAGTTGGTGAAGAGTAAATTATTTAGAAAGCCTATCCTTGAAGCGCTTGAGCTAGAGACCAAACAAACCTCCATTGACTCAGTCAATTTGCAAGATGACAAGCCTGCTATTGTGCTTAGCGCCATGATTCAACCTACTGATAATAATTCTCCATATTTCTATGATTCATTAACCATCCATGATAAAATCCTCCGCAATTGTCTGCTAGATATAGGGGCCAGCCACAATTTAATGCCTAAGACTTTCATCGAAGAGTTAGGCCTTGATATCACTAGACCCTATCATGATTTATTTTCTTTTGATTCAAGGGAAGGTGAAATGTCTTGGATTAATTAAGGATCTGGCCATTACCCTTACCCAACTGCCTATGAAGAGTATGATGATGGATATTGTGGTGGCAGATGTCCCTCCTAAGTTTGGCATGTTTTTGTCTAGAGGATGGATTAAGAGACTAGGTGGGACATTATAGAATGACCTATCTTATGCAATTGTCCCAGTATTTGGAGGAGAAAGCAGGAGGTTATATAGAGAAGCATCGTTGGCATACATCATCAGTGATAAGAAGAATCCTACAAATCATCCTATATATGTAGTGGACAGTGATTTTGGAGCATGTATTCTCCAAATAGATGAATATCAAAAGGCCTTGATGCAAATCAGGAAACCAATTGTTTAGGCTGAGCAAGAGCAAGGAAGTCAAATTTTGGAGATGTTCTTTGATGGAGCATGTACCAAGGAGACTGCAGGAGCAGGGGTGGTGCTAGTATCTCCACAATAAGAAAGCATCTAACTGTCTTTTAAGCTAGTTTTTCAAGTGACGAACAATATAGCAGAATATGAAGCACTGTTATTGGGCTTCAATGCAGCAAAAGACAGAGGAATCAAGAACCTGAAGGTGTTTGGAGACGCTGATTTGATAATCTAACAAGTAAATAGAACATTTCAACCAAAGCACCCAAGGCTAAGAGCATACAGAGATGAGGTATGGAGTATGAGAGATTCTTTCAATTTTTTCTGCATCTCATATATTCCTAGAAGCCAAAATCAACTCACTAATTCCCTTGTTGTTTCTGCTAGTTTATTTAATCCCCCAATGCATCCCAAACTAGTGTATGAAGTACAAATGAAATATAGACCATCCCTGCCTGACAATGTCCTACATTGGAAAGTTTTTGATGATGATGGTGAGATTAACAGATTTCTTCAAGTCATTGATGAGTTTTCTGAGATGCAAATTGACCAAGAAAATGATGCCTTGTTGGAAAATCCCCAGTCCCAACTTAGAAGTAAGATTGGCAAAAGTAACATTGTCCAACTTCCTAGTAACCATATTCCTAAAGGTTTAATTCCTCTTGAGAGACTGTTTGACCAAAATGATGTGCCTTACAAAGCTGCTCAAAAAGAAGATCAATCTGTAGTTTGTAAGCATGATATCGGAAGCCCAGGTCAGCCCAGGTACGTGAATCTGTCCACTCGTTTGTCAACTGACAAAATTTCTAAATACTGCAAATTAATGAGGCAAGTCGTTGATATGTTTGCTTGGGAATATAGTGATCTGAAAACATATGATGAGAACATAATCCAGCACAAAATCCCTCTTGAGAAAGATTCAGTTCCTTTTAAACAGAAGCTGAGACCAATAAACCCAATGCTTCTTCCATTAATTGAAAAAGAAATTAAAAAATTATTGGCTGCCAAGATCAGAGTGCCCCTCAGGTATTCTAAATGGGTAGCTAATTTGGTGGTGGTAAGGAAGAAGAATGGAGAAATCAGACTATGTGTTGATTTTAGAAATTTGAACAAATACTCAAAAAAAGACAATTATCCTTTGCCAAAGATGGAGCATTTGCTGCAAAAGGTCTTAGGAGCCAAAGTAATGTCTTTCATAGATGGATTTTCAGGCTTTAATCAGATTGTTGTGCACCCAGAGGATCAAGAAAAGACTGCATTTACCACTCCTTGGGGTATTGTCATGTATGCCAAAATGCCATTCGGATTGATGAATGTTGGAGCCACTTTTCAGAGGGCTATGGATATAGCATTTGTGGGAGAGAAGGACAAATTTGTCCTTATCTACCTTGATGATATAACTGTTTATTCCAGCAGCCATCATGATCATTTACAACATTTGAAAAAAGGGTTTTTGAAGTGCAGGGAGTTTGGGATTTCAGTCAATTCGAAGAAATCACAATTTGCCTTGCATGAAGGCAAGCTGTTAGGACATATTGTGTATGTTGCAGGTGTTCAAATTGACCTAGAAAGAGTCAAGGCAATTCAAACTTTGACTATACTCAGATCAAAGAAAGATATTCAATCTTTTCTGGGAAAAATTAACTTTGTAAGAAGGTTCATTCCTAATTTTGCTAAGCTGGTAAAGCATGTTACCTCCATGTTGAGAAAAGGAGCAGAGGTAAAATGGACTGAAGCAGCAAGAAAATCTTTTGAGTCCATCAAGAAGGCTATTATGGAAGCTCCCACATTAATAAGTCCTAACTATAGTAAGGAGTTTCACCTATTTTCATTTGCCTTTGAGGATACCATTACAGCAAGATGAAGAAGGTTCAGAACATCCAGTGGCATTTTTCAGCAAGAATTTGAGAGATGTCGAACTAAGGTATGAAATTATATAGAAACAAAAATATGCTCTTATTAAATCCTTAAAATCTTTCAAAGTTTATATCCTGCATTCAAAGATAATTGCATATGTGCCTTCAGCTGCAATTAAAGACGTCCTAATGCAACCTGATGCTGATGGAAGAAGGGCTAAGTGGATTGCAAAAATGATTGATTTTAACATAGACTTGAGGCCCACCAAGCTGGTAAGAGGTCAGGGGCTTGCCATGTTGTTGGCTAAAGAAAATTGCAGACATTTAGACATTGATCTCCTGGGCACGATTGCAGAATATGGTCAAGTACAGGAAGAGGAAAGTGCAGCTGAAACAAGAAAAAAACAGTTGGTGGCTGAGAATCTAGCTTGATGTAATTGGTATGCTGCAATAATTAGTTTTTTGTTGAAGCTAGAAATCCCTTCGGGCTTAAGCACAAGTCAAGCTAGAACGTTAAAACTCAGGGCAGCAAAATATTGCATCAATAATACCCTACTCTATTGGAGGGATCCATCTGGGATATTTCTAAGGTGTCTGGACAAAAAGCAGTCAAGAGAATTCATGCAACAGTTTCATTCTAGCAAGTGTGGAGGGCATCATTATTGGAAAACTACAGCTCACAAAATTCTCAGAGCTGGGTACTATTGGCCCACGTTATTTTCTGATGTATTGGTTTTTGTTAAAGCTTGCGATAGGTGCCAAAGATTTGAAGGAAAGCAGCAGCTGAAATCCCTGCCCCTGAAGCCAATAATTGAAAAAGGACCTTTTCAGTAGTGGGGCTTGGATTTCATTGGTGAAATCAATCCGCATTCCAGTGGCCAGCACAGGTGGATATTAGTTGCCATGGATTATTTTACCAAATGGATTGAAGCAGTCCCTAAAAGGAAGGCTGATCATAATGTGGTCATGAAGTTTTTAACAGATAATATCTTCAGCAGATTTGGTTGTCCACACAAATTAGTCACAAATAATGCAGCAGCCTTCAGAGCAAAGGAGTTGGTGGAAATGTGTGATGCAATGGGCATTAAACTTGTTCACTCCACCTCCTATTATCCATAAGGAAATGGTCTAGCGGAATCCTCTAATAAAAGCCTGATCAGGATAATTAAAAAACTGTTAGAAGATAATAAAAGGAATTGGGATTCAAAGCTCAAGTATGCACTGTGGGCTGACAGAGTGACCATTAAGATATCTACAGGGATTTCTCCATTCAAGCTGGTATATGGCACTGAGGCTGTATTTCCAATTCAACTTACCCTCCCCGTGGAAAAATTCCTTCAAGAAGAGCAAGATGATGAAGATGATACGGCAAACAGAATCACTAATTTGACAGAATTGCATCAGATTAGAGAACAGTTAGTTGAGAAAGCTGCAGCACATCAAATAAAGACCAAGGAAGCCTTTGATAAGAAGGCAAAAACAAATAGTTTTCAAATTGGTGACTTGGTCTTAAAATGGGATGCACTGAAGGAAAAGAAAGGCAATCATGGGAAATTCGACGCTTTCTAGACAGGTCCTTTCATCATTGCATAGATTCAAGCGAACAATACCTTCATACTGAAAAGTATGGGAGGTGAAGCAGTTTTTGATGGCCCAGTCAATGGGCATTTTCTGAAAATCTATATTGTTTAAGGTCTATGGCCTTAAAATTTGTAAATATTTTATTGTTATCAGTTTTTGCAGGCGAAATTGACTCCATGCCCAATGGAACACTAGTAATTTTACCTAATGTATTTTCAGCTAGGAAGGCAGTGGTCTACAGGTTCTTGAGACCTCACAGGGACGATCTCATCCCCAGAAGGAGCCAGTGTTAGCTCTGCTATAGAATTCACTGATTAAAAGGTTGAGTCTAGAACAGGTGGTTGATTTGTGCTAAAAAGGGTGCTGGCAGTGGTATTTTCTTCCTTCCCCCTTCATTTATTTTACACTCCCCTAATCTCTGTTATTTATGTTTCTCTATAAAATTCTGTCATTTTCATTTAAAGTACCTAAAGCCCTCATTTTCCTAGCTCCCAGGCATTCATGTTTATAAACCTCATAAGCCCCAATAACCTGTTTAATCCCCGCCGCCTCCTTTCACCCTTTGTCTTCCGCCGATGCGATATTGCGATGTGATCTGATCGCTATCACAAATTGCATCTGTGCCCCACTTCCTCTGTTATGCTCCATGTCTTCTCCGATGCGATATTGCGATGCGATCTGATCGCTATTGCATATCGCATCTATGTGTGTGTTTTTGGCTCCACCCTTTGTCTCCCTTCGCATTGCGATTTTGCGATGTGATCGCTATCGCATATCGCAACCATTTGTGTTAAGGCTATGCCCCTGTCTTCCATCGATGTGATACTGTGATCACTCCCCCGTTGTCGGATCTGTCCGCCAGTGATCGGACGGCTCTCGTCTGTTCACTCCCATTTCCTCATGAAATTTTCCTCCAAGTCGATCTCCGTCGTTGTTCTCTGTGATCCAACAATGGTTATCTATCTGTGCCATTACTCCTCACCAACTGCATTTAAAGACAGAATGGACGAAGGACAAAACGGACCAGCCTCGAGTAGATCAACACATTTTTCAGTTATGGAATTCCACTCCACCTGCTCGAGAAGTACAGCAGAAGGCCATCTTCATCCATTAAAACAATCAGAATGAATCAGAAAACCCATATCAAATTATAAATGTGGTTGGTGATTCATTAAGACACCTCCACATATACTCTAGCAGAGATTTTTTGTAGACAAACTCTATATATACTGAGAAAAATGATGTAATCAGTTTGATGAGTGTTAGCTGAGTGCGAGTTTGCTGTGAGATCCAACTTTTGGAGACTGTAACTGCTATGTGACCTGTAGCATTTGGTCTTCATTCCCAACCAATACAAGCTTCTTTTGTTGTTACTTGCTCACTTTTCACTTCTTCTATGTTCTAGGTTGTGCCTGCTTTGCATGTATTTCATGGTCTGTAAATGTTTAGCATCAGAGGGGCTGTCATCCCGCCTCTGTGTTAGAATTTAGTTGTATCATTGAAATTGTTTGCAGGTGTCTGTTGTTTTAATACCAGAGAGCTGTCATCCTGCCTGCGTATTAGATAATAGATTTACAAACCTCTTAACTGGTTGCAGCCAGCCATCACAGGGTCCTGTGCATCTGCTGGTGTGGTCAGTCTTCTCCATTATCACCTTATCCTTAAGCTGTGAGTAATTGGTGGTTAAAAGCCTTGTAATTTGGGGGTGTTCACCCATGTCTGGGGTAAATCATAGTAGGAGTGGTTATCTGGCTTGAATGTGCAGCATTTCTTTCATTCATCCATCATTTTATCCAACTAAAAATTGTTGAGTTTGTAATGTTCCCGAGCATCACTGATATACAACCTAGGTGAGTTTCTTGGGGCGATAACACTATGTAATTTTCTCTACAAATGTGATGGAAAGTGTGCCCTGAATATAATTTTCACTATCTGCATTGCTCCATATATGGAGGCCATTCAAACTCAAACCAATTGGTTGTGGATTCTTGGAAAACATCCATAGATTTCATTAACCTATTCTTGTGGCAATGCATGTGAGTGTCACGCATTATGAAGAACTGTCATTATGATTTTCCCAAAATTTTGAAATGATGGGTTTGAATTGTCATTAGGAGTTGTCCAAATATTGAAATGACAAGTTTGAATGTGAAACTTTGGATGTTGTTTAGGACAAGAATTTATCACCTAAAATCAATTAAGAATAACCTAGGATGTCTAGAGTGGATGTCAAGGTGGGTGGTACAAGAATTGAGGATGCCTTTTAAAGGGTAAGGAAATTTAGATACTCTATTTGATATAACTCACAATGCTGCTATTATTAGGTGTAAATTAATAGTAAGCTAGAAATATAGGAGAAATAACGTTATAGAAGCAAGATCCCAAAAGACACTATTCATTTACATGTTAAAATCAAGCATACTGAACATGCTTCTCAAGGTAGTCCATCGATTCCAAGTTACATGATTTCTACTTACTCAAGAAAACCAAAGCTTCATGATCATTATCCAAGGTCAAGTCTAGATGTTCAGGAGAAGGGAACTCCTATAATAAGGAGACATTCTCTTCTATAAACTCCTAATGGGAAACCCAATTTTGTATCACCAAGGACTTAGAGATTGTTTCCACAAGTTCAATCAACTAGGGGGCACATCAAAAGTGACCAATCTCTTCGCATTGGTAGGAAGTCAATTCTCTCATGATTTAGATATTTATCTTTGTTCATATTTTTTTGGAGAAATTTCTTTAAATGCCAACATTTTGTCTATTTTATTTCAGAAAAGGCAATTCATGTTCAGGTTGATTTGCGAAGGTGATCAATATTTGAGCTTCTCTTGATATTTTGTGCATTTGAAGTGTCTTCTCAGTTAGTAATGTGCATTTTTATTCAAGGGTAGATCTTAATTCACATAGAAATAAAAAACATACTTACAAAATTTTTATAGTCCTTTGTAGACACATGTTTCAAACTATAAAAAAAAATTTCTTTGTATTGATTAAGGTTGTCTACAATAAGAGGAAGTGATCAAGAATAATTATGGACAAATTGTACCAAAATAGCATCTGATTAAAAACGTAGAAAATCAGTATTTGATTCTTTCTTTACAAGGAATTCATGTTGGCATAATCAGACAAGGTATTTAACTTCAACATAGGCCTCATGATTTCTAAGGCTCAAGGAAGAAGTATTACAATAGTGTGGTCCTTGCCTTTTGTTGATATTTTTTTCTGCCAACAATTGTCAAAAAAAAATTAATTAGTGTTATATGACATTGCCTTAGACAATTCCTTTGTAACATCTGGTGCAATTTCTAGTATATATATACTATTATGAAACCACCTCACAAAAAGATAGAAAAGATAGATCAACGACTTCAAATTTAGCCTCTTCGAGGGAGAAACCTCCTTTACATTACACAAATGAACAATTCTTGGATGATACAAATGAAAAAACCTCCTTTCTATATATATGGGTCTAAGGGGCCATAATATAATCAAATCCAACATAACAATAATAATATAAGGGCACAACAATAAAAATAGTGGGCTTCTATGGGGCACAATAATAACAATATGGGGACAATAGGGCCACAATAATAACAATAAGGGCTACAATGACAATAGTAATGGGGGAATCACTAGTATTATAGGGACCTAACATGTCCCTCTCCTTCAAAAAAGTTTTGTCCTCAACGCTTGAGTAGTTTTGGATGCTTCTGTATAAAATTCTCATCCTTCCACATGGAATATTCAACAGGTAAGTTCTTCCACTCGATGAGATACTCCAAAATTGATCGATTCCGTAGCTGTAGAGTTCTTGTTTCTGTGACTGCTTCAGGTTCCAATATGATTTTTCCTTCCTCGTCAAGTTCTGGCAATATTGTTTGAACTGGGAACTTGTCACCTATAACCTTCTTTAAGCATGAAACATGGAAAACTAGGTGCACTCGGGAAGTTGTAGGAAGCTCCAATTTGTATGCCATAGTACCAATATTTTGAAACACCTTGTATGGACCATAATAATTTGGTCATAATTTATTATCCTTCTTAGCTTGCTTGAGGGACATTTGTTTATATGGTCGTAGCCATAGGAATACCCAGTCACATACATCAAAACTTCTTTCACTACGATGTTGATTTGCTTTTTGTTTCATTATATTTTGTGCCAAAGTGAGGTTATCCTTTAAGAGTTAGAGAACTTCTTGTTGATGCTCGATGTGATCTTCCACTGCTTGAACCTTAGAATTTTCTCTTAAATATGATGTGATGGATGATGGATGATATCCATAAAGTTCCATAAATGGGGTCATTTTTGTTACAGTATGGAAGGAAGTGTTATATTACCATTTAGACAGTGGCAACCATTTGACCCATTGTGTCTAATCAGAGACAAAGCAACGCAGAAATCCCTCCAAACATTTATTTACTATCTCAGTTTTCCCAACAGATTGAGGATGATAAGATGAGCTATGAGCTAACTGAGTACCAAGACAAGAAAATAATTATGTCCAACAATTTCCAGTGAAAATGGGATCTTTGTCACTTACAATAATATTTGGGTTTCCATGTGGCTTTTGAATTATTTCCATAAATGTAGTAGAAATTGTACTGGCTTTAAATGGATGAGATAATGCACAAAAGTGTGCATACTTGGTAAGTCTATCAACTACCACCATGATGACACTCTTTCCTTTGGACTTGCGTAAACTTGTGATAAAATCCATTGAAACCTCCTCCCAAAATTAGCTTGGAATGGATAAAGGTTGTAATGGGCCTTGGGTCTTAATTGTTTCAACTTCATTTTTTTGGCAAACCAAACATTCCACCAGAAACTTTTGAATATCCAATTTAATTCCATCCCCAAAAAATTCCTTCTTAACCCTGTGGTAAGTTTTTAAAAATACTGAGTTCCCTCCTAAGGGAGAAGTGTGTAATTCCATAAGAATCTTTTGTTTGAGTTGGGAATTATTCCTAGGTATAAGCGATATTTGTACCATAACAAATCATTTTTCCAACTAAATGTATGAGATGTATTGGGATCTTGTGGTAAGTTTTGAATGAGTGACATCACTTCCCATTCATCCCTTGCTTCGTTTATTCAATCTGGTTGGATAATAGAAATGGTGCAAAGCAATGCTTCCACATCCTCATCCTTTATTAAGAGTGCATCTGCCACAAAATTTTTATTCCCTTTTTTGTAGATGATTTCAAAGTCATAACCCAACATCTTTGTGACCCATTTTTGCTTCTCTTATGAAGATAATCTTTGTTCTAAAAAGTATTTAAGACTATCATGATCCGTTTTTACCTCGAAGTGTCTTCCCATTAGGTAGGGTCGCCATTTCTTAAGTGCATGTAGTATTGCCAACATTTCCTTCTCTTAAATAGCTTTGTGTAAATCATTTCCATTGATTGGACGACATTCGAAAGCAATGGGTCTTTCTTTTTGCATTAAAACAACACCAATTCCATTTCATGATGCATCACATTCCACAATAAAGGTTTTTGTGAAGTCGGCGTAGGTAAGACTAATGCTTGGCACATTGCCTCTTTAATATGTTCAAAGGCCTTTGTTGCTTGTGGAGTCCATGAAAATGCATCTTTTTTCAATGATGTTGTTAGAGGTTCTACTATTATCCCATAATTCCTAACAAACTTGCCATAATACCCTGTCAACCCGAGAAACCCTCACAGATGCTTTATGGATGTGGGAATTTTCCATTCCTTAATGGCTTTAATTTTTCTAGGTTATACATTAACACCTTCATGAGATACAATATGACCCAGATATTCCACCTTTTGTACTCCAAAGAAACATTTGGATCTTTTTGCATATAATCTTTTCTCCTCCAATAGTTTGATCACCCTGTCAACATGTTGAACATGATCCTTCCAAGACTTGTTGTATATTAGTATATCATCAAAAAATACTAACAAAAATTTTCTAAGGAAGGGTTTGAAAATGGAATTCATTAAACCTTGAAATGTAGAAGGTGCATTGGTAAGGCCAAAAGGCATGACCAAAAATTCATAATGATCCTCATGAGTTCTAAATGTTGTTTTCAGAATGTCTTCAGTCTTCATTCTGATTTGATGATGTCTTGAACGAAGATCCAAATTGGTGAAGTAAATTTATCCATGCAATTCATCCAATAATTCATCAATGACAAGAATGGGAAATTTACCTTTAATAGTGAGTGTTGGGTCCCTATAATACTAGTGATTACCCCATTATTATTGTATTTATACCCCTTATTAATATTTTTGTGCCCTTATTTCCCCCATATTGTTATTACTGTGCCCCATAGAATCCCTCTATTATTATTGTTAGGTAGGCTGGATTATATTGTGACTCCTTAGACTCCTATATATAGAAAGAAGGTTTTGTCATTTGAATCATCCAAGAATTGTTCATTTACGTAATGTAAAGGAGGTTGCCCCCTCGAAGAGGCTGAATTCTAAGGCGTTGATCTATCTTTTCTATCTTTTCTTGAGCTGGTTTCATAACATTTGGTATCAGAGCTTTGGATTCTAGGGTTTCGCTGCTCCAAACAGGTCTTCATGGCATTTTTGCTATAACGTTTTTTTTGTGACGTTTCAAAAGTTTCAAAAAAAACCCATTTTAGAAGAAATCGCGCTAAACCTCGGGTCCAAATTTCAGAGATTTTCACGCTATATTTGCGGAGATATGATCTGAGGAAGTTAGTATTTTTGCAGACTCCTGAATTACATTCCAAACAGGTGACCTGGGGAAAATCGTCATAACTTTCTCTCTCGGGATCAGATTGAAATTTCGTAAGATGGTACAGAAAGAGGACGGATTGTAGTTTCTTGTATGCATTTTTTAGATCCAAAGGTTGATACAGTGACTCATGGCACGTCGTACAATTTCGCTCTACTAAACTAGTCTATAATCAAGTCACTGTGGGAGATTTCGCATAACTCTTCCTTGGAGAATCCAATTTGGGTCAGACTTGTGGCATTGGAAAGAGGACACAAAAAGCAATTATAGATCACAAATTCAGAACTAGATGATTGGAAAGTACAAAGATACATCAGAGGCAATATCGAGCTCCTACAAAGTGAAAAAAATGTGTGTAGTTTTTTAAAATTTTTGCATAAGATTGGTTTGAAAAATTAGTTTGAAGGAATTCAAAGGGCATAGTAAAGCATTATTATTGGTAATTGATGTCCCAAGGAAAGAAAATGCAAACACCTAGTAGGCAACTTGAAAGCTCTAGCATGACCCATGAAGAGGATGAATAAATGCAACATGATATATCAAAATTACGAGACCAAGTGCAACAATTATCACTTGCACAAAAAGGAACAGAATCTAAGATGGATGGTTTAAAGAAATATGTAGAAGCTAAGATGGATGGTTTAAAAAAGGCGTGGAAGCTAAGATGGAATATTTGAAGATATATCTGAAGATAGACATGGATGAATTGAAGATAAATATGAATAAGTTGCTACAAGAAATGGTCACTAAGGGTGAAAGGGTATTAAAGGAAACTCATGATGAGAAAAAAAGAAATGTTAATCATGATTCCATATACTCTAATGTTGGATCGAAGACTCACCATATCCCAAAAATCTATATGAGGAAGTTTGATGGCAAGGATCCCGCCACATGGATATTACAGATGGAGCAATTCTTCGATCTCAATAATGTGCAAAACACACAAAAGGTACGTATGGAAACTTTATATTTGGAACCAAATCAGTTTGTATGGTATCAATGGCTTTGCTCTCATAAACAATTTATCACTTGGGCAATTTTTACGGAAGAATTGATAGCACATTATGAGGATACAAAAAGCAACACTTTTTTTAGCCAATTGATAAGTCTCAAACAAAAGGGTTCAATAATGGAGCACATTGAGGAGTTCCAAAAAGGGTAAAATATATTCCAGAGGAGCATAGGATTGATGTGTTCATAGGGTCTTTAAAGGATAATATCCAACATGATGTTCGCCTTTGGGAACCTGATTCATTAGAGAAGGCATTCAGGTTAGCAAGAAAAATGGAAAGCAAAATTATGGCAACCAGGAAGCATACCACTCACAACTATAAAGACGGAAGTGTTGTTGCCCCTAGTCTTCCACAAACTATAAGGTTGACACCACAACAATTGGAAGAAAAAAGAGCAAAAGGGCTTTGTTACAGTTGTGATAGAAAATACACTAAAGGTCATAAGTGTGCTGAGAAGAAATTATTCTACATAGATTGTGAAGAGGAAGAAGAAAAGGAGCAAGAAAGGTCAAAAGAAGAGGATATACTCCAGGAACAAAGCCTAGATGAAGAAAAATAAATCCGACCATATCTTGTAATGCATTGGTGGGAATTACCACTCCTCAAACCATCAAGATAGAAGGACAAATCAAGAAGAAAAAGGTAATAGTGTTGATTGATTCAGGAAGCACCCACAATTTTATTCATTGTAAGGTAGCAAAAGAATTGAATTGCTTCCTATATCCAGCACCAGAGTGTCAAGTGATGATTGCAAATGGAGGAACAATAAATTTCTCTGGAAAGTGCCATAATATCAAGCTATCCATGGGAGAATATGTATTGACTAGCCCAATGCTTTCCATTCCAATGGGAGGTGCTGATGTTGTACTAGGAGTCCAATGGCTACAATCCTTGGGTACAATAGCTTTTAATTTTCAAGAACTTTTCATCAAATTTTCTATGGAAGGAAAGGAAGTTGAATTAAGGGGTATTGCAGGGAAACCAAGAAAGATAATCAGCTCTAATGGTATGACAAAGCTTCTAAAAAAGGAGCAAAGAGGTGTAATTGCACAATTATGTTCGCTAGATGTTTCCACATCGGAATCATCTATTTCTCCAGATCTCCAAAAAGTCCTGGACAATCATTCCAAGGTATTTGAGACTCCCAAAGGTCTCCCACCTATGCGTGATCATGATCATGCTATTCATCTGATTCCAGGAAGTGTTCCTCCAAACATCAGGCCGTACAGATATCCCTATGTCCAAAAGAGTGAAATTGAACGTATGGTTGCAGAAATGCTAGAGGCTGGTATAATTCAACCGAGTCAAAGTTCTTTCTCTGCTCCAGTAGTATTGGTGCACAAGAAGGATGGATCATGGCGCATGTGTCCGGATTATAGGGAGCTCAACAAGCTCACTATTAAAGATAAGTTCCCCATTCCTGTCATTGATGAATTACTGGATGAATTGCATGGATCAATTTACTTCACCAAGTTGGATCTTCGTTTAGGATATCATCAAATCAGAATGAAGACTGAAGACATTCCGAAAACAGCATTTAGAACTCATGAGGGTCATTATGAATTTTTGGTCATGCCTTTTGGCCTTACCAATGCACCTTCAACATTTCAAGGTTTGATGAATTCAATTTTCAAACCATTCCTTAGAAAATTTGTGTTAGTATTTTTTGATGATATACTAATCTACAACAAGTCTTGGAAGGATCATGTTGAACATGTTGACAGGGTGCTACAACTATTGGAGGAGAAACAATTATATGCAAAAAGATCCAAATGTTTCTTTGGAGTCCAGGAGGTGGAATATCTTGGTCATATTGTATCTCATGAAGGAGTTAAGGTAGACCCTAGCAAAATTAAAGCCATTAAGGAATGGAAAATCCCCACATCCATAAAGCATTGCGAGGATTTCTCAGGTTGACAGGGTATTATCGCAAGTTTGTTAAGAATTATGGGAGAATAGCAGCACCTCTAACAACATTATTGAAGAAAGATGCATTTTCATGGACTCCAGAAGCAACAAAGGCCTTTGAACATCTTAAAGAGGCAATGTGCCAAGCACCGGTCTTAGCTACACCAGACTTCACAAAAACCTTTATTGTGGAATGTGATGCTTCAGGAAATGGAATTGGTGTTGTTCTAATGCAAGATGAAAGACCCATTGCTTTTGAAAGTCGTCCAATCAAGGGAAAGTTTTTAAGCAAAGCTATTTATGAGAAGGAAATGTTGGCAATACTCCATGCACTTAAGAAATGGCGACCCTACCTAATGGGAAGACACTTCAAGGTAAAAATGGATCATGATAGCCTTAAATACTTTTTAGAACAAAGATTATCCTCTGAAGAGCAACAAAAGTGGGTCACAAAGATGTTGGGTTATGACTTTGAAATCATCTACAAAAAAGGGAAGCAAAATGTGGTGGCAGATGCACTCTCAAGAAAGGATGAGGATGTGGAAGCATTGTTGTGCGCCATTTCTATTATCCAACCAGATTGGATAAACGAAGCAAGGGAGGAATGGAAGAATGACGAAGAAGTGTGGGCACTTATTCGAAAGTTACAACAAGATTCCAGTACGTCTGATACATTTAGCTGGCAAAATGATTCGTTATGGTACAAAGATCGCTTATACCTCTGTAAGAATTCCCAGCTAAAACAAAAGATTCTTATGGAATTGCACACTTCTCCCTTAGGAGGGCACTCAGGATTTTTAAAAACTTACCACAGGGTTAAGAAGGAATTTTTTTGGGATGGCCTTAAATCAGATATTCAAAAGTTTGTGGCGGAATGTTTGGTTTGCCAACAAAATAAAGTTGAAACAATTAAGACACCGGGTCTATTACAACCTTTATCCATTCCAAGCCAACGTTGGGAGGAGGTTTCAATGGATTTTATCACAGGTTTACCCAAGTCTGAGGGAAAGAGTGTCATCATGGTGGTAGTTGA
The DNA here is from genome assembly GCA_031772625.1 of Pinus tabuliformis. Lineage (NCBI taxonomy): Eukaryota > Viridiplantae > Streptophyta > Pinopsida > Pinales > Pinaceae > Pinus > Pinus tabuliformis. The sequence continues at coordinate 861,266,315 of CM062817.1, read as the reverse complement.
CAGACTTACCAAGTATGCACACTTTTGTGCATTATCACATCCATTTAAAGCCAGTACAGTTTCTACTGCATTTATGGAAACAATTCAAAAGCTACATGGAAACCCAAAGATTATTGTAAGTGACAGAGATCCCATTTTCACTGGAAATTTTTGGACAGAATTATTTTCTTGTCTTGGTACTCAGTTAGCTCATCTTATCATCCTCAATCTGATGGGCAAACTGAGATAGTAAACAAATGTTTGGAAGGATATCTTCGTTGCTTTGTATCTGATAAACAGACACAATGGGTCAAATGGTTGCCTCTGGCTGAATGGTGGTATAACACTTCCTTCCATACAGCAACAAAAATGACCCCATTTATGGCACTTTATGGGTATCAACCACCATCCATCACATCATATTTAAGAGAAAATTCTAAGGTTCAGGCAGTGGAACATCACATCGAACATCAACAACAAGTCCTCCAACTCTTAAAGGATAACCTCGTGTTGGCACAGAATAGAATGAAACAACAGGCAGATCAACATCGCAGTGAAAGAAGTTTTGATGTAGGTGATTGGGTATTCCTACGGCTACAACCATATAAGCAAATGTCCCTCAAGCAAGCTAAGAAGGATAATAAATTATCACCAAAGTATTATGGTCCGTACAAGGTGTTGCAAAAGATTGGTACTATGGCATACAAATTGGAGCTTCCTGCAGCTTCTCGATTGCACCCAGTTTTCCATGTTTCATGTTTAAAGAAGGTTATAGGTGACAAGCTCCCAGTTCAAACAATATTGCCAGAACTTGACGAGGAAGGAAAAATTATATTGGAACCAGAAGCAGTCACAGAAACAAGAACTCGACAGCTACGAAATCGATCAATTTCAGAGTATCTTATCAAGTGGAAGAACTTATCCACTGAAGATTCCACATGGGAGGATGAGAATTTTATGCAGAAGTATCAAGAACTACTCAAGCATTGAGGACAACACTTTTTTGAAGGAGAGGGGCATGTTGGGTCCCTATAATACTAGTGATTACCCCATTACTATTGTAGTTATACCCCTTATTAATATTGTTGTGCCCCTATTGCCCCCATATTGTTATTACTGTGCCCCATAGAATCCCTCTATTATTATTGTTAGGTTGGCTGGATTATATTGTGACTCCTTAGACTCCTATATATAGAAAGGAGGTTTTGTCATTTGAATCATCCAAGAATTGTTCATTTATGTAATGTAAAGGAGGTTGCCCCCTCAAAGAGGCTGAATTCTAAGGCGTTGATCTATTTTTCTATCTTTTCTTGAGCTTGTTTCATAACAGTGAGGTTTTTGATCTCCCTATAATCTAGACACATGTGCCATGGTCCATCCTTCTTATGCACCAATACTACTGGAGCAGACAAAGAACTTTGACTTCGTTGAATTATATCAGCCTATAGCATTTCTGCAACCATACGTTCAATTTCACTCTTGAGCATGAGGATATCTCTAAGGCCTAATGTTTGGAGGAACACTTCCTAGAATCAAATGAATAGCATGATCATGATCACAAGTAGGTGGGAGTCCTTTGGGAGTCTCAAATACCTTGGAATGATTTTCCAAGACTTTTTGGAGATCTAGAGAAATAGATGATTTTGATGTGGGAAATTATAACAAACATAATTGTGCAATTACGTGTCGTTGTTATTTCTTTAGAAGCTTTGTCATTCCATTAGAGCTGATTATCTTTCCCATTTCCCTGTGATACCCCTTAATTCAACTTCCTTTCCTTCCGAAAATTTTTTTCATGAAAAGTTCTTGAAAATTAAAAGATATTGTACCTAAGGATTGTAGCCATTGGACTCCTCGTACAACATCAACACCACCCATTGGAATGGAAAGAATAGGGATATTCAATACATATTCTCCCATGGATAACTTGATTTTATGGAACTTACTAGAGAAATTTATGGTTCCTCCACTTGCAACCATCACTTGACACTCTAGTGCTAGATATAGGAAGAAATTCAATTCCTTCGCTATGTTACAAGGAATAAAATTATGGGTACTACCTGAATCAATCAAAACTATTACCTTTTTCTTCTTGATATGTCGTTCTATCTTGATAGTTTGAGGAGTGGTTATTATGGCCAATGCATTACAAGATATGGTCGGATTCATTTCTTCTTTCTCTATGGTTTGTTCCTGGTGCATATCCTCTTCTTTTAATGTTTCTTGTTCCTGGTGTGTATCCTCTTCTTTTGATGTTTCTTGTTTTTTGAGGGAGGCCATGGTTAGCCATTGCCAATGCTTACATAAGTTGTAGGGATGGGAACATGACCATTAAAAATGGGAATTTTTCAAAACAATTTGTCTTGTACCCTCTTTCTCACCATATCTGGAGCATGACTTACCTTTATGGTTAGAAGAAGAGGAAGAAGATGAACTGTAGGCTTCCCCAATCTCTACCCTAGATGCTATTATAGGAGGGGGCAACTTGATGAAGGTGACATGATTGAGAAAATCCTCCAGAATCACCCCGCCAACACCATGTCTATTGAGGAGTTAGTGAAGAAATCCGAAGATAACCCTTGGACTAATCTATGCCTAGCTGACTCAAGCCCTACTCATGTCAATATGATAGAATTTGGCCCAGAAAGAACATTGAAAGTCAACCCCTCTCTATACATCAAGAAGAGTAGTTATGTGACATGATAAGAAAGCATGTGGATAGCTTTGCCTTGAGTTACAAGGAAATGAAGGTAGTGCACCCTTCAGTGTGTACTCACCACATTTACATCAAATAAGGTTGCAAGCTAGTGCACCAAATCAGAGGAAAATGAACCCAACCCTCAAGGATATAATCAAAGAAGAACTGCAAAAATTGTTGGATGCAGGGTTCATTTACCCCATCTCAGATAATGAGTGGGTGTCTCCTCTGGTAATGGTTCCAAAGAAAAATGGAAAGTGGGGGGTCTGTGTGGATTACCGAGAGCTAAACAAATCCAAAAAAAAGGACCATTTCCCTCTACCTTTCATTGACCAAATGTTAGATGGACTGGAAAGAAAGAATTTCTTCTCTTTCCTGGATGGATTCAGTGGTCACAATGAGATCCAGATCAACTCATAGGACCAGGATAAAACCACCTTCACCTGTGCTTGGGGTACTTTTTCTTATAGGGTCCTTCCTTTTGGGTTATGAAATGCCCCTGCCACTTTTATAGGGCAGTCCTGAACATCTTTGCAAAGCTATTCCATGACAGTATGGAACTTTATATGGATGATATCACCCCCTATGGGTGTGATTTCCTAGAGGCTCCCTCTAACTTGGGAAATGTATTAAAAAAATGCATTAAAATGAACTTATCCCTTAGTCCTGATAAGTGTGATCTCTTGATGACTGCAGGGACTATTCTAGGTCACTCAATATCCCAAGAAGGACTACAAGTAGACCCAAATAAGATAACTATTATAAGTAGGGTCCCTACTCCTCATACGCAGAGGGATGTCATAAGTTTCTTAGGCTTAGTTGGTTACTATAGGAGATTCATAAAAGACTTCAGCAAGGTAGCCTCGCCTTTGTTTGGGTTATTGGCCAAGGACTTCGAATTTTTATGGCCAGAAATCTGCCAAGAGGTTGTAGAAACCATAAAGGACAAGTTGACTATTGCACCTATACTCTGAGGCCCAAATTGGTCTCTTCCTTTCCAAATACATCATAATGCCAAAGCTATAGGATAAGCTATGGGCCATATAGATGACAAGCTACCTTATGCCATTTACTTCATCAGCAAAAGTTTGTCCAAAGTTGAGTTGAACTACATTGTGACTGAAAACGAGCTCCTAGATATTGTCAACTCCTAGAATAAATTTAGACATTACATTATTTGTTACCAGACCTTTGTACATTCCGACCATGCCACCATTAAATATTTGATGAAAAAATGTGATGTGAATGCCAAAATTATTAGATGGTTACTTTCGTTACAAAAATTTGATCTAACTATTATTGATAAGCCTAGCAAAGAAAAAGTAGTTGCATATTTTTTGTCCAGATTGGCTTTGCCTACAGGTGAGGAAGGAATGGTTGATGACCAGCTACTAGATGATAATTTATTCACCATTTCAATTCTCTCTCCATGGTTTTCTGACGTAGCCAGCTACTTAGTAGCTGCATAGTTCCCTCGAAATCTTTCCTCCAAAGAAAAAGAGTAGAATTATAAGGAAAAGTGCCCCATTCAATTGGCTTGGGGGAAATCTCTTCAAGGTGGGCGCAAATCAAATTTTGAGAATGTGTGTAAGGGAGGAGGAAGTTTTTGACATCCTCCTGGCCTGTCATGATGGTCCTTGTGGAGGTCACTTTGAAGCCAAAAGGACAACCTTCATGGTACTACAAGCTGGCTATTATTGGCCCACTCTCCACCAAGATTCAAGAAGATATACCAGCGAATGTGATCGGTGCCAAAGAATAGGGAAACCTACTCCCAAGGAGGAAATTCCTATGCAACCTCAAGTGAATTTCGAGCCTTTTTACAAGTGGGGCATGGATTTCATTCTATGCACTGACTACTTAACAAAGTGGGTTGAAACCAAAACTATCAAGGTAGCCACAAAAGAGAAAGTGGTCGAGTTATTGAGGGAGAATGTGTTTTACAAGTTTAGATACCCTAGAGAGCTAATCACTAATCAAGGCACTCAATTCACCTCACACATGATTAAGAATATGTTAAGCTAGCACAAGATCAAGCACAGGAAGTCCACTCCTTACCACCCTTAGGACAATGGACATGTATAAGTCACCAACAGAGCATTGGAAATAATTCTCACAAAAGTGGTGAGCAGCAGCAAGAAATAAATGGATGACAGACTAGTGGAGGCCGCTTGGGCTTACAATACAACTTGGAAGACAACCAATGGCTTCACCCCTTATGATTTGGTTTGGAAGAAGGCCCTGCTCTCCATTGAGTTTGAGTACAACACTTTAAGGATCGTAGCACAGTTGTTTCTAGATGTTACAAGGGCACATCAAGAGAGGATGCTCCAGCTCAATGGGTTAGATGAATTCAGGATGCAGGCCCTCCTACATACAGATGTGACTCAAGTACAAAGAAAGGTTTGGCATGATAAAAATATCAGAGACAAACTATTTAAAGAAGGCAATTGGGCTCTGTTGTATGACTCTAGGTTCAAGGATTTCAAATGCAAGTTGATGACGAGACGGTTGGGCCCATATGTGATAGAAAATTGCCATGACAATGGGGCTATTTAGATAAGAACCATTGATGAAAAGGGTATCCCCTTGATTGTTAATGGGTATAGATTTAAATTCTACAAAAAGCCTTTGCCAAAGGAGAAATTCATTAGTAGTATCAGTACGGTAGTAATGGTGATTGAAGGAGTCTCAACTTCCATCTCACCACGTTCTGAAGCCTGTTGAATCTTTGAAAAAAATAAAAAAATAATAGACCTAGGTGAAAACCTCCATGAGGCACATGAGGCCCACTCTTGGGTTGAAAAACTCCTTGAGGTAACCCAAGATTTAAAAAAAGGGAAAAAGAGAAAAATAAAAGACCACTGGGTGAAAACCTCCTTTGAGGCAACTAGGGCAGGCAACCATGATGAAAGCCTCCTTTGAGGCAACCTGGTTGTCTTTCAGTAAAAAAAAAAATAGAAAAACACAAAAATATGTTGGAAATAATACTGAGAGGGGGGGTTGGGGTGAATCAGTATTATCTAATCAATACAACTTTTTCATTTCCATATTCAGATTCATATACGTTACTTTAGTTAAGGAAAACTGCGTGTATACGCAAATGTGTATAATTCAACCAGCGTATATTCAGTAAAATTATAAATCAGTTAGTTGCTTCTTAATGGGTGCATCAGAACATTATTAACCATATGATCAGTAAACAAGAGCAGTAAAGCAGAGAAAATCATCACACATAATCAACACACATGAACACCAATATGTAAGGTGGAAACCCAATATGGGTGAAAACCACCTACTGCAATTTGTCTCTATCTTCTTTTAAATTAGAAACTTGTTTTTACCATGATTTTGTACTGGTGTAGTCTTATACCAGTACGCAGGCTGCTACCTTCAGAAGGCTACAACCTTCTCTCATTCTCCAGCTTCTCCTGGATTGGAGCTACAACACCCTTAGCTCTTGTTCTAGCTGAGATACTAGTACGTAGGTGCTGACCTACAGAAGGCTAAACCTTCTCTTTCCTTCCAGGGACCACGTTTCATAAATTTTCAGACTGGATCCATGAATATCAATCAAACATCAAGTATATCTGCATCAACCAATCTCCTTTGTACAAACAAATACTGAATCAACCAATAACTTCTCAGAATGTTGTAACCAAAAAACAGTACCAGTAACCAGACAACAATTTTGAACCCAGGACATTGTAGCAATAAACAGAAGCAACGAAAACATATTTTATGAGATGTACGCTACTTTGATATGTGGAACCTGCATGCATATGCTTTTGTATCAAGGCCAACCAGCGTATACGCTGTTTTAAGTTAGTGAACCAGCGTGTATACGCGCCTCTGCTGCACTGAACCTGTGTACAGATCTATAAAAGCTAATTTACCATTTTCACTTATTCAAACATCAGTTATACCCAGATTATCATAATTATAGATCAAGTCATGCGCCAAATATAACAGATCAAAATTACACAAAGATACTTCTCTTCAAGCCACCTTAAGATCTTGACCCATTAATAGAACCTATCCTTCTCCTTGCACTCAGGTTCCTCCTTGATTCAGATCTAGTTATGCACCATAACCCAATGACTAGTATTCTAGATCTTTCTCTTCATAAGATATTCAATGCTTAAGTCAATACCCTTGCCAAATGATCTCCTTCCCTTTTTATAGTCTTAGGCCTTACTCAAACCATGGTCTAAAACCATTGAGAACCAATACTAGGGACCCAATACTTGGGTTCAACACTTTGGATGCAATACCAAGGACCAAACCCATAGGTTCAAATATGTCGGACTAAATACCATGGACCAAACATAATATTTCCCACATGTACGTGCTTTTCTTTGCATGAAAGTGTGTGCATACGTATACGCTTCTTTTGGTCGATAATCTCGCATGTATACGCGATTTTGCTAAGGGGAACCTGCGTATACCTCATTTTCTTTCATTCTGAGAGCCTGAACTGTGATTTGCCCGCGTATACCTCATTTTCTTTCATTCTAAGAGCCTGAACTGTGATCTACCCTTTTGAGTGATTTGCCATCAAGGACAACACCTGTGCCATAGTGCCAAACCTGTGTCATAATGCTAACAATCTCCCCCTTTGGACTTGATGGCAACCCCAAGTCACTCAAAATCATTCTTCCCCTTTGACATCAAGGGAAAAGGGTTATGCTCCCCCTAAATACATGCTGAATTCTCTGCTCTGTCGTGCCGTCCAAGCTTCCCCTGACTGTAGGCAAGGTTTGAAAGAAGATGTTCTACAAAAGAAACATGACTTTATATATTATAAATGACCTTCCTACCACCAAAGACTCATACATACATCTATCTCCCAACCAATGGGGTTGACTCATCTACCCAACCAAGTGGGGATACACCAAGAATTTACACATGATAAAAACAAGAACATTACTTCATCCATCCCAGGCATAGTGGGGAAACCAAGATAGGCCGTTACATGACCTTGATAAGAAAAGAAATACATGACATAGAGACGAAATATCTACAGCAAGACTATGATAGTTATCAACAACTATCATTAGCAACATCTGTCAATCATCATTCAGACCAGCAACCATGTTCTCCCTCTGCACCTGTTCCACCTGAAATCAAAACAACTATGAATGTGAACCAAGATCTTCTAAGATAATGCCAACAATGCATTATTAGAAGAATATATGCTCCCCCTGAACCTGTGCCAAATGGTCTCTGCCAGACCCATATCAGACTCTTTTCATCCTGAGCCTGGCCCACTGTTTGTCTTTAAACCAACATATACGCGACTGTATCTTCATAAACTGGTGTATGTACACGGATCCTCCTCATGAAACTCGTGTACAACCACTTTTCTCTAAAACAGACAAGATTCAACAGCAAGATGATGCATCAACTACCCCCAACTTCTGTCTAAGGTATTCAAATGTCTCCCTGGGTAGTGGTTTGGTGAGTAGATCAGCAACTTGTTCCTTAGAGGGAACATACTTCAATTTAACCTTTTGTTCAAGCACTTGTTTTCGGAGAAAATGATACTTGATAGGTATGTGCTTAGTCTTTGAATGCATGACAGGATTCTTTGAAATATTGATTACACTTGTATTATCACAAAGCATGGAGATAGGTGAAGTACAATTGATTTGAAGGTCTTGCAATGTTTGCATCATCCAAATGAGTTGTGTGCAGCAAGATGCAGCAGCCACATATTCTGCTTCAACTGTCGATAATGAAATTGAACCTTGTTTCTATCATCCATGCTTCCTACCCAATCTACATCTGTATATGCATGAAGTGTGAGATCTGTATCTCTAGGATACCATAAGCCATAGTTTTGATTTCCTTGAAGACACTTGAAAATTCTCTTAACTGCCTGAAGATGAGTTTCCTTTGGATTTTCCTGAAACCTTCCAACTATTCCCACTGCATGCATAATGTCTGGTCGGGTACCTATTAGATAGAGCAGACTACCAATCATGGATCTATAGGTTGGTTGATGTACTACTGCTAATTCATCATTTTCACTGAGGCTGCATCCTGTTACCATAGGGGTACACATTGGTTTTGAATCCTCCATCCCATATTTCTTCACGATCTGCTTGGGATACTTGGTTTGTGATAGAAAATGTTGTCTTTGTTTTGCTGGACTTGTAAACCAAGAAAATATGTGAGTTCACCAAGCAGGGACATTTCAAATTCTTTTTGCATTACCAAGGCAAAGTTTTGACTCATGTCTTCTTCATTACTACCAAAGATGATATCATCAACATACACAACAAGTATTGGCAACTTATCATTCTCAATTTTTATATATAGATTACTATATTTTGATCCTTTTATAAAAACTTGTTGATGGAGGTACTTATCCAACCGATAATACCAAGCCCTTGGAGCCTGTTTAAGGCCATAGAGAGCCTTTTTGAGTCTGCATACAAGTTTTGGATCATCTCCAAGAATAAACCCATCCGGTTGTTCAATATATACTTCTTCATCCAAGTCTCCACTCAGGAAGGCAGACTTCACGTCCATTTGAAATACTTTGAACTTCTGAAAGCTAGAAAGAGCAAGGAACATTCTTATGGCCTCAAGTCTAGCAACTGGTGAAAAATTTTCTTCAAAGTCTATTCCTTCTTGTTGAACATACCCTTTACAAACAAGTTTGGCCTTGTTTCTAATCACATCTCCATTTTCATTTAGCTTATTTTTGAATATCCATTTTCTTCCTATGACATGCTTATATTTTGATCTAGGAACCAACTCCCAAGCATTATTCTTTTCAATATGCTCAAGTTCTTCCTCCATGGCCTTTACCCAGCATTCATCTTTCCATGCCTCTCTTACATTTTGTGGTTCAGTGGAGGAGAGTAATGCTAGATAACTTGAAACTTCTGAAATGGTTCTTCTTGTTTGTACACCTGCCTCTTTTTGCCCCAATATTTGGGTTTCTGGATGATTCTTCTAAATGTACCTAGATGGAGTCTTTTTTTCTATTCTTATATGTTCTTCTGGTGCCTCATGGGTTTCTTCTTCATCATGAATCTAATTTGATGTTGAAGGATAGTCTTCATCATCTTCAAAATCTTCAGATTTTACTTGCCTAGGAGTGTTCCCTTCTTCATCAACCACTACATCAATACTTTCAACATTTTTTCCAAGTCTTTTATTGTAACACTTATATGCTTTGCTGTGAGGAGAGTAACCAAGGAGAATGCCTTCATCTGCTCTAGGTTCAAACTTGTCAAGGTTTTCATCAATCTTTTTGATGTAGCATTTGCTTCCAAAAATTTTGAATTATTTAACTGTGGGAACCTTACCATACCAAAGTTCATGAGGAGTCTGAGTGTTGTTTACCCAGACGTTTGTCTTGTTGAGAATAGTAACTGTAGCAAATGCGGCTTCACCCCAGAAGTTTCGGAAGTTCCAGACTCATCAAGCATAGCATGAGCCATTTTTTGAACTGTTCTGTTCATCCTTTCCACTAGTCCATTTTGCTGAGGGGTCCTTGCAGTAGAGAATTCCCTTCTTATTCCATGTTCTTCACAAAAATCAAAAATTCATCCGAGGTAAATTCCCCTCCTCGATCAGACCTGAGGCATTTGATTCTCTGATCTGACTCGTTTTCAACCATGGCTTTGAATGCTTTGAACTTATCGAAAGCTTCGTCTTTATGCCTCATAAGTCCTATCCAACACATCCTGGAAAAGTCGTCAATGAACAATATGAATATTCTTCTCCTCAAGGTGACCTTTTCCTAGATGGACCACATACATCAGTATGCACAAGTTCAAGTGGCCTGCTAGATGATCCTTCCTTCTCAGGAAAATTAGTTCTGGTTTGCTTACCAAACTGACATGATTTGCATATTGTATTGTCTAGAATTATGATGTCAGGGAGATCACGAACCACCTGATATTTGCATGCTTTCCTTATCTGAGAGAAGCTTAGATGCCCTAATCTTCTGTGCCATAGCCAGTGTTCATCATTCTTGCTTAGATAACATTGTTGTTGTCCTCCCTTTAGTATGTATAAATTATTTGGTGTTCTTATGCCTTTTATAATTGTTTCTCCTGTATCAAACTCACGAATGATGCATCCATTTGATCGAAATATTACTTCATTTCCTTGATCACGCATTTGACTAACACTCAATAGATTATGTTTTAAGCCATCAACATACATAACATTTCCAGCCTTGACCTTTTCTTTCAAAAGCACAGAACCTTTACCTTTTATGAGTGCAGGGGTGTCATTTCCAAATGAGACCTTATTTTCCTTTTCTAAGGCACTATATGACTGAATTTCTTCTTTACCACCTGTCATATGTTTCGAGCATCCACTGTCGATGTACCACTGATTTTCCTGTCCTTCTACATATAAGGCTATCCCACATCTTTCTAGTTGCGATTCTTTCTTTCTCCATGTTTTAGAATTCAATGAAACTTGATCCTTCTGAGTTGTTTACCGAAACCTACTCCTGCATTCAGAATCTTCATGATCGAAGTTGTTACAAATAGAACATTCTACTTCATTCTCAAGAGTAGAAACATTATTGTAGGTCCTTTTCATGATCCCAGTCATAATCCTTTGTTTTTGAGCTTCTCTAGTCATGATGGTCTTGTAGGCAACACATTGAGAAGCTTTGTGACCAAAGTTATGACAAGAGAAACATAGGCCATTGAAGAAATTTCTGCAATTATCAAAACTACCAACCAAATGATTGTAGTTTCCATTGACATCCATTCTTGAGGAAAATTGAGAATGATTTACCTGTGGTTGGTTGAAGCTTCTGTTCATCCTTGAAGTAGATTGCCCCTGATTTACTTGGTAATCTTTGTTCATTCTTGAAGCAAATTGTCCCTGATTTACTTGGTGATATGCATTATGCTTTTGCTGTTGATTGTCAACCTGTTCACTTTTTCTTGCTGCATCAAGATAACTTTTTGAGGTGGATGGCTTCTATGCTTGTTTCTGTGCTTGAGACGCTTCTTTAGTATATCCAAGTCCTGTCTTGATTAGAGGAGAACGCTACACTTTGATAATCTCATCTAAAGTTTCAGATCCTTTAGCAAATCTAAGATTAAGAGATTTTGATTTCTCAATATCTTTTCTAAGTCCCACAATTTCACATTCTAACTTTTCATTGTGTTTTTCTTTTTCAGCAAGTTGGAATGTCAGAGCATCTATAATCATATTCTTTTCCTCTAAACAAATTTTGAGTTTAGAAATTTCTTCATAGAGACCTTCTTCATCTATAGCATCTAAGAAATCATCATCTTCAAAAGCCATCAAAAGTCTATAATCATTATGCTGTTCATATTCATCACTATTTGAATATCCATCACTGACTTCATGTGTATAATAGCTCTTCTTACTTACATTCTGTTTTCTATTCCATCTAACTGGTTCCTTACCTTTGTCAAGTTTATCTTTATGAGGACACTTGGCAACATAATGACCAACTCTTCCACAAGCAAAGCATTTGAAAGGCAGCTTACCTCTGAATCTTCGAGTTCCCCGTTGAAGGTTCTTGACAAAATTTGATTCTTCCTCTTCTTCTGACATATGTCCTAACTCATTGTAATATCCTTTTCCTGAGGCTTTGAATGCAGCTTCTCTCCTGTCTGATGGTCCCCCTTTTCTCATTTCGTAAGTAGTTAGGATTCTGTATAGCTGTGACATGGTAACGCTCTGTAGATTCTATTTTTCTTCTATGGCAAAAACTTTTGAATCAAACTTAGGAGACAAAGATCTTAGAACCTTTTCAACCAAAACAACTTCTTTTATTTCTTCACCCAAGTTTTTCATACAATTAACAATCTCATCTATACATAGGAAATAGTTAGCCATGCTTTCATCACTGTGCATTCTGAGATTTTCATATTGAATTTTGAGAGTTTGTAGTTTTTCTCGTTTTACATGTTCATCTCCTTCATAGCTCAGAATGATCTTGTCCCATATTTCTTTTGTAATTTTGAGCTGCATAACCTTGATGAATTCTGATTGAGATAGGCTCCCTAATAGGGTATTGACAACCTTTGCATTTGTTTCATATTGTTTCTTACCAGCCGTATCTGTAGGAGTTGCTGATGGAAATGTGTATCCTATTTCCACAATATCCCAAACTTCTGTACCAAGAGATTGAAGATAGGCAGTGATTCTTACCTTCCAATAGACAAATTTTCTCCCATCAAAAATTGATGGCCTGATTGATGCTTCTTTTTCGTAGTTACTCATGATGATAGATCTTCCTTCAAGCGATCAAGCTTCTTCTGAAGGACCTGCTCTGATACCAATTGTTGGAAATAATACTGAGAATTGGGGGGGGGGGGTGAATCAGTATTATCTAATCAATAAAACTTTTTCATTTCCATATTCAGATTCATATATGCTACTTCAGTTAAGGAAAACCGTGTGTATACGCAACTGTGTGTAATGTAACCAGCGTATATTCAGTAAACTTTTAAATCAGTTAGTTTCTTCTTAATGAGTGCATCAGAACATTATTAATCATATGATCAATAAATAGGAGCAGTAAAGCAGTGCAAATCATCATACATAATCAACACACATGAACACCAAGATGTAAGGTGGAAACCCAATGTGGGTGAAAACCACTTGCTACAATTTGTCTCTATCTTCTTTTAAATTAGAAACTTCTTTTTACAATGATTCTGTACTGGTGCAGTCTTATACCAGTATGCAGGTTGCTACCTGCAGAAGGCTACAACCTTCTCTCATTATCCAACTTCTCCTGGAAGGGAGCTACAACCCCCTTAGCTCTTGTACTAGCTGAGATACTAGTACGTAGTGCTGACCTACAGAAGGCTACAACCTTCTCTTTTCTTCCAGGGACCACGTTTCATAAATTTTCAGACTGGATCCATGAATATCAATCAAACATCAAATATATCTACACCAACCATTCTCCTTTGTACAAACAAATATTGAATCAACCAATAACTTCTCAGAATGTTGTAACCAAAAAAGTACCAGTAAGCAGACACCAATTTTGAACCCATGACACTGCAGCAATAAATAGAAGTAGCTAAAACATGTTTCATGAGATGTACGCTACTTTGATATGTGGAATCTGTGTGCATACACTTCTGTATCGAGGCCAACCAGCGTATACGCTGTTTTAAGTTAGTGAACCAGTGTATATACACGCCTCTACTGTGTTGAACCTGCGTACAAATCTATAAAAGATAATTTATCCTTTTCAATTATTCAGACATCAGTTATGCCTAGATTATCATATTTATAGATCAAGTCGTGCGCCAAATATAACAGATCAAAATTACACAAAGATACTTCTCTTCAAGCCGCCTTAAGATCTTGACCCATCAATAGAACTTATCCTTCTCCTTGCGCTCAGGTTCCTCCTTGATTCAGATCTAGTTATGCACCATAACCCAATGACCAGTATTCTAGATCTTGCTCTTCATAAGATATTCAATGCTTAAGTCACTGCGCTTACCAAATGATCTCCTTCCCTTCTTATAGTCTTAGGCCTTACTCAAACCACGGTCCAAAACCATTGAGAACCAATACTAGGGACCCAATGGGTTCAACACTTTGGATGCAATACCAAGGACCAAAACCATAGGTTCAAATATGTCAGACTAAATATCATGGACCAAACATAAGATTTCCCATATGTACATGCTTTTATTTGCATGAAAGTGTGTGCATACATATATGCTTCTTTTGGTCGGTAATCCCATGTGTATATGCGATTTTGTTAAGAGGAACCTGCGTATACCTCATTTTCTTTCATTCTAAAAGCCTAAACTTTGATCTGCCCGCGTATACCTCATTTCCTTTCATTCTGAGAGCCTGAAATGTGACCTTCCCTTTTGAGTGAGTTGCCATCAAGGACAACACCTATGCCATAGTGCCAAACCTGTGTCATAATGCCAACAAAATAATGGTAGGGACCTCAAACCTGCCCACTCATAACAGTTTTGGTTTTTGCAGGTTTTCAAGAAAATAATGGACACAGAGATTAGAGGGCAGCAAACCATGAAAAACACCATGTTTTTCTTCATTCATTTCATCTCCTCCATGGCTCCCATGTTCATTCATCCATACCCATCTCCAATCATAGAAAAATCCAATTTTCAGGCAATTCTGTGACTTCTACAAGATTTCCTGTTGTTACTACAGGAGTTTCTTGTAGTACTACAGGAAGTCCTAAGAATCTACAGGAATGGGAGTCCGGTGGAAAAATCATGATTTAGGCCTATTTTGGATGAAAAAATAATTCCATTGACTTCACTACATCTCAACCAACACCCATTAATGACCATGTCACCCTCTGTGTCCATCAAAAAAATCTAAGAAGAAAAACAATAAAAAAAAAATAGAAAAAAAAAACAAAACAAAAAGAAAAGAAACAAAGAAATATCAAAGGGGCATACCACCAGTAGCCCACCTCACCTACCACTCCATGGCCACACCTTCCACTCACTCCAATATCTATTCACCCTCCAAGCAAAAGAAAGGCCACATAAATTCAAAAAAGGGTAGCTACATGATTTCCTGTAGTACTATATGAAACCCTGTAACAACCTATTTTGAAGCAACAGTAGGCTCCAAGCTCAACCTTCAGCACCCATGCATTGGAAAAGGAGCAAAACAACTGCAGGCACTATGAAACCTCTCCAAACCTCAGCAACAACAGAAAAAGCCAACACCTGCACATCAACCAGAAGACAACCTATCAGCAGAATAAAATCAACAAAAAGAGAGCAATAGAGAAGATGTACCTGAACCATGAGCAACACTGTAGAGCCACCCTCTAGCATGCATCAAAAAGAAAGGAAGCCACAGGTATGTCACCTCATCCACACTCTCTCATAAGTACGAATATGATTAAAACTGTAGGAATATGAAAAAAGTTGGTTTTATAAGTGAAGGTGGCCAGTTAACTTGGCCACCCTCAGCCCGATAACAAAAAGTTAAAGTGCTAGTCAACTGAACACGTGGCAATGTCACATCAAAGGGAATGAATCAGAAAGGTGGTCGAGTTACATTGTACAATAGTGGGTGATGATTACGAGGAAGGATTCCATGATAACTAATAGTGGGACCAACGGTCCAAAAGGAGAAATACATACTCAACCACCCAACATATCGCCATATGAAATCGACCATAAATAGAAATTTTCCCTAACTTTCATACAAGGCATTGTTAATCTCGAGATTTTGAGAGCTGGGACTACCTGGAGGAGCCATAGAAGGAAAATCTAGTCTTGGCCATCCAACAATGAGCACCTACAGGAAACATAAGGAAACTACAGGAAACAATGAGGAAAGCCAGTCTCAGCCATCCTACAATTAGCACCTACAAGAAAACTACAAAAAATAGTGAGAATTGTCAAAAATGTTGTGAGGGGGTGCCTAGGGCCCAAAAATTCATGAATTCTCCTCAAACAAGGAATTTCAGTGAAAGGTAGGTGCCATATCCTCTGTGCTCTCATTTTTAAAGAGAAAAAGAAAATAAATTATCATTTCTTTTAGTAATTACAACATGCATAAAGATAGGCAGAAATGTGTGGAGGATTGTGTAGAGTGAAATGAGAATTGTAGTCATCACCTTCCTAAACTCTATAACCCTCATCACTTGGGAAATATCTTAAGCTATAGCCACCAAAAATTCATACAATCTGATTGACAGAGAGAGAAGATGACATGGGGTTTCAACAGAAGGGACCCCACTAGAACAACTAGAATACATCAACATCCTCTTGTGGTAGAAATCTTTATAAGGCATCATGGTTGGGATTCTTCGAGCTACTTAGGGGAAATGATGATGATATAGCTAGGGAATTTGCAATGTCACTCATACCTCAATCTAGATTCAGTGCCACTGTTGTAGTAATAAGATTGTCAGTAACAATTACCACTTAAAGCATTAGCAGAATTACTACGCTTCCTCTAGGTTTACAATGGATACAAGAGGATAAATCTAGTAGAACTCTTGCCAAGAAGAATTTTTTCGTGGAAAATGAGGAACCAATTGAGGAAAAAAAATGGGATTAGAAGGGATTCCATATCCTTGGAATGAAGTAGGCTATCACATTCTCAAGTATATTTCTTGTGTGGATAGGTTCAATATAGTCTATGGTTACCAGTTTAGACTCTTCCATGAGATGAGATTTGGAGAAGAGTTACCTCCTCATAAAATAATTAGCGTGCCCTACTTTTTGTCGCAATAAATAATAGACATGAGCATCAAAGTACAAGAATGGAAGCATCAACAGCTGGCACATCATGGACTAATCAAGCTCATACTAGAAGATGCCTTAAACCAATTAAGAATCCCTATCATGTAGTCAAAATTTTCAAATATGAACAGAGAAGATGTAATTCAAGCCATTAAGTATGAAAGGGACCCTACTTCTAGTGGTGAGGAAGAGGAAGAAGATCTAGAAGAAGAAGAAGAGCAATAAGAACTTGAAGAAGAAGAGGAAGACACTGAAGAAGAGGAAGAAGAGCTTGAAGAAAAGGAGCATGGAGAAGAAGAAGAAGAACAAGAGGAAGAAGAGGAGAAAGAAATAAATGAAACAAAGGAGGAAAATGATAGTAGGGAAGAAGCACAAAAGGATGTATCAAGTCCTAAAATACATAACAAGGAAGGAGAGGAATCCGCAAGAGTCTCCTGAGCCCATAGAGAAGAAGGTAGCTACTTCCTTGACTTCTCTAAGTACACCTATAAAATCAACAAGAAAGTGGCAGAGGCAGACTCCCCCATACTTCAGAATAAGGAGGAGCACCAAGATAAAATGAGGGAGACCTAAAACACCTATCAATACTCCTATAATCATTGAGGACTCACCAAGAGAACAAGAAAAGTTAGTCCCTCTAGGAATCAAAGGGGAAGAGGGCACATGAAAACAGGCTTCCCCAAGGTCACCAATCACCTACGTTAGGAGTTTTGTCACTAGGTCAACCTCAAAAAAACAAAGTAAAGAACCTTTCTCCCCTTTTCAAAAAGGAAAAGCCCTACTACAAGAAACACAGACATACCTACAAGAAACATAGACAATCCTATAGGAAACTCTTTCAAAACTACATAAACATAGAAATAGGAGTGAGAAGGACAGTAAGGACAAGGGGAAGGAGAAGAATCAGGAGCACAAGTACAAGGGGAGACAGATACTTCAAAGCCAGTAAAGAAAAGGCCCAAGAGCTATAGGAACCTAGACCACAGCCAAATCTTAGCTCCAGTTAGAGATTCATTGATGGAGGCAGAGTAATACCGCAATTTTTTTCCATCCCTCTATTCTTTGAGCTTGAAGAGGAGAGAGAAAGGACTCATCACTGGATGCAAATTTCTAAATCAAAAAGTGTAGAGGATTTGGGTCATATGGAGGAGAAGCTGCTAGAGATGGCCATAGAGTTGAGTAGGATAAGAGATAAGGAAAGAGTGATGAAATCTCAACTAGAGGTTGAGAACACATGGCTGAGGAGGTAAGTACAGGAAAAAGATAGCCAATTGGTAGCTATGGAAAGTCTCTCCTCTGAGGCACTCTAGTGCAGGATGCCAACAAAATGATATGCCTTATACCTCAAAGAACAATGGCTGCAGTTTCAGATAAAAACCCTAGCACAACGAGGGACTATGCCTTTCCAAGACTATAGGAAGTTCATTGAGCTCTGTGACCAAAGCACCCTGGAGGATAGGGCCAAGATATCTGAATTCTACCTACATAACTTAACCTTAACATATTTGAATGTGTGGGACCCCAATCCAAAGCTAGGGGACTTACAATTGATGGCCTTGGCATCATGGATGTGTCATGAGGAGGCCATCGCTATGGAAGTAGAAAGAGTGTTGGAAAGAGAAGAAACATAGCCCCTTTCCATCAGAGCAGAACAGGGAAATTATATGGTTGTCATTAGCACCCACAACTTCATTTCTAATGATCCCCAGCTTGCACAGAGATACCTAGCTACAAAAGAGCAAGCAATCACTCATTTTGATGACACTTTGAGATTGTTAGGGGATGAAAGCCAGTAATCATGCCAAAGAAGAAGATGTCATTGTATTCTTCCATGACCGTATCCACTCACTTCTATTACATGGAGGAACCCTTCCTAGGGGACATGGATGTGGCTATGATGTTCCCCTAAGTTTGAGAGAGAACCATAAAGAAAACACATTTCCCAGTTTGGGAGATGATCTTACTGCATTTCTTAGCAAAGATCAATGAGATGGTGGTAGGGGGGGCTACCTCCAATGTCCTATTTAACTTATTACCCAAAGAAATAATAATTGTGTGATGCCTCGACTCATATACAACATGACACTTCCACAAGTATGGTTGGCCTAATAATACATCACAAACTTCAAGAGGAGAAACATCACACAATATCTCATCCATGAGGGGCTTGAGGTTGTATGAAAGGTGACACTTCTGGCTGATGTGAAGATCTCGTTCGTGGTGAAGCCACCCTATGGTGTATGACTATAGGTGTGATGTGGTCGGTATGCCTAACTAGTTCATGAAATCTATTGAAATTATGTTCTTTTGGCTCCCATTATCGAAAATTAATTGTTGCAGGGAACCCTTCACCCCCATTTGTGAGTGGTAGAGATGCTCCCCCACGTCTAGATCTTTAGGCTTAATCTTTTGGATCTCAGTGGTGGCAACAATAGCACTGGGCTTCGCATCAATAATATGCTTCCCTTTGTCATTCTCCTTGTTAGGTTCTGAGTCCAAGTCAGAACATGCATCTAATTATGAAGTCTTCAGCTCGACCATCAGTGGCTTCTTGGCTCGACACTTACTTGTTTTGTGAATGGGGCTCTTATGGAAATCATACCACTTCCCTATGTCCTTCTTCGTCTTCGTGGTGTTGTTCTTTTCTTTCATCTTTGACTGGTTGTTCTGGGTCACCCTACCTTGGCTTTGTGTTTTATTTTGGGTTTGGGGGTGCCTTTCCCTTGCTTCAGATTTTCATATCCAAAGTCTCGCTTCTTTTGTTTTAACTTCTACTCGATCTTGACAGTGTATCACAAGGCGACACCAAGTGAGGAGATGTCTAGGAACTCGATCATGTCTTGGAAGTATTTTTTCAGACAATCGTGGTACTTGAGTACCATATTCCGCTCATAATCCTTGATACCCAACTTTGTGTGAAGGGTATGAAAATTATTTGTGAACTCTGGCACATCTTGGTCCCTTTCTTGTCATAGTGTGGTCCACTTTATGTACTTATCTTCATAGCTCCCGACAGGATAATATTTCTCCTTGATGGCATCTCATAAAGAGTTCCAAGTGGGTGCGATTGAAAACAGTGAGGGTTCCCTCTCGTCCTTCTACTCGCAGTAGGCTTCCCACCAATCCTTTACGTGGGCGGTGGCTTTAAGGAGTGAAAAGTAAACTTTTCCCTACTGGAAAAATCATTAATTGAAAAATACCCTTCCAATAGATTTAACCATCTATCTACGACACTTGCATCTATCTAGCCTTCAAATATGGGAATATCAAAGTTGACTTGTACCGTGAAGAGAATGGTGCCTCTAGAGTGGTTTCCGAATGAATATGTGTCGCCTGTGGGCATTCACCGAAAGATCTAGGAAAATTTATTCATCATCACATTCCTCGGTCGCTTGAGGGATTATTCAAGCAATATTTTGAAGGGATCTCTTTCTCACTCATCTTTCTTTTCTTTTTCCATGGGAATACATCCGGATTTACGAGGCTAGTCTTGTAAAGATTCAACAAGTTCAAGTCCTAACTCCATATACCCTGACCTTATACCCAGGTTCATGGATGCTTAGAGTTGTACATGTGAAGTATGTGCACTATCATCCTATTGACGACCTTCAGTTGGCCATCAATTTGGGGATGGAATGCAGCCGACTTGTTGAGCTTGGTGTCCAATAGTGTCCAGAGGCTTGACTAGAATGTGCTCAAGAACCTGCTATCCCAATCTAGTATAATGGTCTCCGGGATCCGAAAATGTACCCACACTCGTTCAAAGAAGAGTTTGGCAATGTCCTATGTTGTGATACTCTTCTTGCAGGCCGCCAATATAACCATCTTATAAAATTTGTCCACGACCACAAATACACATTCATTACCATGCTTGGTAAAAGGAAGGCCAGAAATATAGTCCACGGAGATGGATTCCTAAGACTGGATGGGAGTAGGAAGAGGAATGTACATCCCTTACTTCTTGATGGTTGGCTTGGCGATGGAACAAACAGTGCAGGATCTAATATATTTCCCAATATCCAATTGGAGTTTTGGCCAATAACAATACTTTTGTAATACAACCAGATTTTTCTCCACACCAAAGTGTCTTGCGACCCGACTGTAGTTCCCCTCCCAAATCATCTTGGCACGCTCACTTGAAGGAACACAAAGGTGGCCCAAGTAGCATAATAATGCACCCTAGAGGTGGAAATCAGGAAATTTCTTAAAATCTACTAGCATCTGGTATATGGAGGTGAAATCTGGATCAATTTTGTATAGTTGCAGCCATCCAGAGATCTTCTGGCCATGAGAGTTGAGAACAATAGT
Organism: Pinus tabuliformis; assembly: GCA_031772625.1. Taxonomy (NCBI): domain Eukaryota; kingdom Viridiplantae; phylum Streptophyta; class Pinopsida; order Pinales; family Pinaceae; genus Pinus; species Pinus tabuliformis. The sequence goes on along the minus strand of CM062817.1, from coordinate 861,245,093 downwards.
CAGTGTTGCATCTGGGAGCCGGTTGAGGTAGTCTGCAACATGATTGGTGCTTCCCTTTTTATATTTAATGTTCAAGTGGAATTGTTGTATATATGTATACCACTTCTAATGGTGATCGTTTTGCAACTTCTCGTGTGTTTTTATAAACTGAAGAGGTCAGTAATCGGTGTTGATGACTGTCTCCTTCCCCAGAATGTAATGCTTCCATTGCAGGCAAGCCTACATGATGGAATACATCTCTTTATCATATGTGGGGTATTTCCAAATTGTATTGGAAAGTATCTCATTATGATAGGCCACTAGATGCCCGTGTTGTGTAAGGAATTCACAATAGCATAGTCAGAGGCGTCTGTCTCTATTTCAAATGGCTATTGTAGGTCTGGTAATGTGAGTATTGGTGCAAAGCAGAGGCGACTCTTCAATTCAACGAACACCTTTTGTTGGAACTTGGACCAGGAAAACTTTTCTTTCTCTCTACCCTTGGTAAGCTTACACAAAGGCTAAGTGATATGGGAGAATCCCAACATGAACCTCTGATAAAAATTTGCAAGGCCCAAAAAGATGCGAAGCTCTGTTAGAGTGGCAAGGGATGGCCAATTGCAAAAGAATTGGATCTTAGTCGAATCCACATGCACGCCATGCTCATCTATGATGTAAACCATATATTGGACCTAACTCATGCCAAAGGTGAATTTCTCCAAGTTGGCACACAGTTTGTGCTGTTGAAGGGTTTGAACAACTTGTTGAATGTGTTGCAAGTTGATCCAGGTGGATGTTGGTGGCTACCCACCTATCCCATTTGGACCCCCACAAATGTCTCTTTCAGTTTTTCAGTTTCCTTAATTATAGCACAGTTTACTATTTTTAGCAGTTTTTCGGGTCCTAAACTTCCGGAGCCGTTTTGAGGCCCTAAACGACGTTTTTTGGGAAATCCACCGCCAGCGATTTTTCTAATAAAAATCATCTTTTCCGTCGTAGTCCTCGGAGATATCGTTCCAACGGGCTATCATGCGCGTCAAATGGAGATAATACGACCAATTCGCAACCCCGGGAAGTTGGCTGTCCAACTCACCCCAAAACGGGGCCCATAATTTGGCGTTTCATCTTCTAGGGTTAGGTTTTGGAATGTGAAGGGTTTTCCATTGTTTCTCAATAATAAATAGGCCTTCGAGCCTCATTGTAAACACAGTTCGAAATAGTTCAGAGGCATGTAGCCGACACATCCCTTCTCAGAGATAAGCTACCATCGCCCTAGCTGGGTTATTTCTATTTGTAAGCATATTTCAGTATTCTCCAGTAACGAAATGAAGTATTATTTCCGCTGCATCTCTGTTTTTATGGTTATCGCATCTCTGTATTTATGGTTATCTCTGTAATCTATTGCGTTCCTGCTTAAATCTGGATCAGTGGTATCAAAGAGGTCTGTTTTTTCTCTATTTTTCTTTGCATGTCCCCAACGAGGTCGGGATATAAGGAGTTAGGGCTTGAATTGGTCGAACTTTTGCAAGACCAGCCTCGCAAATCTCGACGACCTCCCATGGCGGATGAGAAGAAAGACGAGGGGGCAGGAGATCCTATCAGAATCTTGCTCGAAGAAGCCCTCGAGCGGCAAAGGAACGCGATGATGGATAGCTTTGTGCAGATCCTTCAACGGCTACCCAGAGGCGACGCATCGGCTTCCAACAGCTACTCTAGAAACACCACACCGTTTAAGGTACAAGTTAATTTTGAAATCCCCATATTCGAGGGTCAAATAGATGCAGATGTCGTAGATAAATGGTTAAATCTACTAGATGGGTATTTTTCTGTTCATGAATTTTCAAGTCGGGAAAAGATTGTTTTCGCTCTTCTCAAAGCAGCCCCCCACGTCAAGGACTGGTGGGAAACATACTGCGAGCAGAAGGATGAAAGTACAAGCTCACTGTTTTCATCCGCACCCACTTGGAATGACTTCCGGGATGCCATCAAGGAGCAGTACTACCCTGTCGGAAGCTATGAGGACAAATACATCAAATGGACCACACTGCGGCAGGGACGAGACCAAGATGTGCCAGAGTTCACAAACATTTTCCATACCCTTCACACACAGTTGGGTATCAAAGATTCTGAGCTGCATCTGGTACTCAAATACTGCGGCTACCTACACAGATACATCCAGGAAGAGATGGAGTTCTTGAACATCTCCTCACTGAGCACAGCATACCGATACGCTGTTAAAATCGAGCAAAAGTTCAAACAGAAGAAGCGAGATTTTGGATCTGCAAATCCAAAGCCCAAAGGACAAAGCCAAGGCGGGGTGACCCAAGACAACTCGTCGAAGCCGCAAGAAAAGAACACCACCACGAAGCCGAGGAAGGACACAGGAAAGTGGTGTGAGTTCCACAAGAGTCCCACTCATAACACAAGTGAGTGTCGGACCAAGCAGTCACTAGTGGCTGAGTTGAAGGCTTCCGAATCAAATGCATGTTCCGACTCTGAGTCAGAACCCGACAAGGGGAATGACAAAGGGAAGCAGATCATTGATGTGGATCCCAGCGCCACTATTGCTACTGCCAAGATCCAGAAAAATGAGCCCGAAGATCCAGAGGAGGGGGAACGTCTTTTCCACTCACAGATGTGGGTGAAGGGTTCGCCGCTGCAATTCATTGTCGACAGTGGCAGCCAAAAGAACCTCATTTCAGCAGAGGTCGTGAAGCGGTTGGGCCTATCAACTACATCACACCCACAGCCGTATAGTATCGGTTAGCTTCACGAAGGACGAGATCTCAAAGTTCGCCAGCAGTGCCGCCTTCCCTACAGCATCAAGCCCTTCACAGACGAGGTATTGTGTGATGTTACACCTCTGGATGTTTGCGATGTACTATTAGGCCAGCCATACTTGTGGAGGTGACATGTTGTGTATGAGTCAAGGCCTCGCGCTATCGTTATTTCTTTGGATAATTCATTATACAGGATACCGGAGGTAGCCCCACCTACCGCCACCTCTTTGATCACTACCAAGAAAGGAAGCAAGCTCATCTCCCAGACTAGGAAATTCATTTTCTGTCTGGTTCGCTCCCAAAGTAAGGGGAGGATCGTTGCCACATCCATGACCCCCGCAAAGGGTTCCTCCACACAGCAGCAGCAGCAAAGGGATACGGTCATGACAGAACACAGGAACAACTTCTCCTCACCCATAGGGGTACCACACAAGTTTCAGGTGGGCAACAAAGTTTGGTTACATCTGCAGAAAGAACGCCTTACCAGAACCCATCAGAAACTCAGACCACTCCAACATGGTTCTTACACCAGTAACAAGGCTACGGGCAACAATGCTTTGAAGCACAACATTCCTCCATTCCTTCGCTTGCACCGAGTGTTCAATGTGGATCGTCACCGACCATGCTCCCCACCATTTCTGGACACCTCAGAGATTGCAGAACAGCTCACCAAAGACCCAGCTCAGCAAAAGCTTCCTCATCTCAGGGAGGAACTCAACGCAATGGGGACCATTGCTTTATAAGGGGGGAGGAATGATCCAGGTGGATGTTGGTGGCCACCCACCTATCCCATTTGGACTCCACAAATGTCTCTTTCAGTTTTTCAGTTTCCTTAATTATAGCACAGTTTACTATTTTTAACAGTTTTTCGGGTCCTAAACTTTCGGAGCCGTTTTGAGGCCCTAAACGACGTTTTTTGGGAAATCCACCGCCAGCGATTTTTCCGATAAAAATCGTCTTTTCTGTCGTAGTCCTCCGAGAGATCTTTCCAACGGGCTATCATGCGCGTCAAACAGAGATAATACGACCAATTCGCGACCCCGGGAAGTTGGTTGTCCAACTCACCCCAAAACGGGGCCCACAATTTGGCGTTTCATCTTCTAGGGTTAGGTTTTGGAATGTGAAGGGTTTTCCATTGTTTCTCAATAATAAATAGGCCTTCGAGCCTCTTTGTAAACACAGTTTGAAATAGCTCATAGGCATGTAGCCGACACATCTCTTCTCAGAGATAAGATACCATCGCCCTAGCTGGGTTATTTCTATTTGTCAGCATATTTCAGTATTCTCCAGTAACGAAATGAAGTATTATTTCCGCTGCATCTCTGTTTTTATGGTTATTGCATCTCTGTATTTATGGTTATCTCTGTAATCTATTGCATTCCTGCTTAAATCTGGATCACAAGTGTTCTTCCCAACTCTTGCTAAAGATGAGGATGTTGTTTAGATAAACAACGATGAATGAGTTGGTGAAGGACCACAAGATGTCATCAATTAGCCTCATAAAAGTAGCAGGGGCATTTGTCAACCTGAAGGGCATAACCAACCATTAAAAAATGTCTTCCTTGAATTTGAAGGGAGCCGTCCATACATATGTGGGATCTATTGGAGCCTGGTGATAGCCAGACTTTAAATCGATCTTGCTGAAATACTTGGCCCCATTGGGTTGGTTCAGAAGATCATAAATCATTGGGATTGGGTACTTGTTCCTGAAAGTGATTTTTTTTAGTGCTAGATAATAAATGCAGAACTTGTAGGTCCCATCCTTCTTTTGTACAAGTACAATCAAGCTCCCACAAGGAGAGTAACTTGGTCGGATGTCCCATTTTTGTAGAAAATACTAGATTTTCCACTTGATCTCTTCATTTTCTAGAATGGAGCGACAACATATTCCCCCCATTGGGTAGAGATGACCTGACAGTCAGATTAATTGAATTCTTGACCTGGTAGTGCAAGGGTAACCCTATGGGTGATGAGAGCATGTCCCTATATTCTTCCACGACTGTATCAACTTGCTTCTGCTATGTGGAGGAACCCTTCCTAGTGGCCATGGATGTGGTTACAATCTTCCCCTTACTTTGAGAGCAAATCAGAAAGAAAACAAATTTCCCAGTTTGGGAGATGATCATATTGCATTTCTTAGCAAAGATCAAAGACATGGCGGTAGGCGAGGCTACCTCTGGTACCCTTTATAACTTATTACCCAAAGAAATAATAACAGTGCGAGGCCTCGACTCATATACAACATGACACTTACACAAGTATGGTTGGCCTAATAATACATCACAAACTTCAAGAGGAGAAACATCACAAAATACCTCATTTGTGAAGGGCTTGATGTTGTATGGAAGGCGACACTGCTAGCTGACGTGAAGATATCATCCTTGGTGAAGCCAACTGATGGTGTACAATTGTAGGTGTGGTGTGGTTAGTAGGACCAACTACTTTATGACCTCTGCTAAAATGAGGTTCTTTTAGATCCCACTGTCAAAAATGAATTTTAGTGGCGAACCCTTCGGGCTCAATCTTTTGGATCTTGGTGGTGAAAAAAGTAGAATTTGGCTCCACATCAATAATTTGCTTCCCTTTGTCATTCCCCTTGTCGGGTTTTGACTCAGGGTTGAAACATGCATATGATTCTGAAGCCTTCAACTCGTCCACCAGTGACTTTTTGGATCGATACTCACTTTTGTTGTGTATGGGGCACTTATGGAACTCACACCACTTCCTTGTGTCCTTCATCTTCGTGGTGTTGTTCTTTTCTTGCATCTTCAACGGGTTGGACTGGGTCACCCTGCCTTGTCTTTGTCATTTGTTTTGCGGTTTGGGGGTTCCTTTCCCTTGCTTCAGATTTGCAGATCTAAAGTCTCGCTTATACTATTTTAACTTTTGCTCGATATTTACAATGTATCGTTGGGCGGGGCCAAGAAAGGAGATGTCTGAGAACTCCATCTCATCTTGGATGTAGTTGTGTACTCAACCATGAAACTTGAGTACCAGATTCTGCTCAGAATACTTGATACCCAACTTCGTGCAAAGGGTATGAAAAATATTTGTGAACTCTAGGAAGTCTTGGTCCCTTCCCTACAGTAATGTGGTCCACTTTATGTACTTATCTTCATAACCCTTGACAAGGTAATACCGCTCCTTGATGCCATCTCGAAAACAGTTCCAAGTGGGTGTGGCTAAAAATAGTGAGGGTTTCCTCTTGTCCTTCTGCTCACAGTATGCTTCCCACCAGTCCTTGATGTAGGGGGTGACTTTGAGGAGTGCAAAAGTAATATTTTCTCTACTGGAAAAATCATGAACAAAAAAATACCCTTCCAATAGATTTAACCATCTATCTATGATGTCTGCATCTATCTGGCATCCAAATATAGGAATATCAAATTTGACTTGTATCTTGAAGGGAGTGGTGCCTCCAGAGTGGTTTCTGGATGAATATGCGTCTCCTGTGGGCATCCGCCAAGGGATTTGTGCAAAGTTGTCCATCGTCGAGTTCCTCTATCATTTGAGGGCTTCTTTGAGCAATATTTTGAAGGGATATCCTGCTCCCTCATCTTGATTTTCTTCTGCCATGGGATACCGTCGAGGTTCTTGAGGCTGGTCTTGAAAAGGTTCAACTAGTTCAAGCCCTACCTCCTTATACCCTAACCTCGTTGGGGGGATGCAAAGAAAAAAAGAGAAGGAGAAGACCACTTTGAAACCAATGATCCAGACTTATGCATGAACGTAATAGAATATAGATATAAACATAAACACAAATATGTAGCAGGAATAAAACTTCATTTCATTAATATCAAAGAATTGAAATATGCTTACATACAGAATGGAAATAAACTAGCTCAAGCGATGTGAACTTAACTTTGAGAAGGGATGTGGCAGCTACATCCCTCTGAATTGTGTTACAATAATTCTCAAAGGTATATTTATTGTTGAGAAACAATGGAAAACCCTAAACATCTAAAAAGCTAATCCTAGGAGATGAAGCGCCAAAAGTATGGGCCCCATTTGGGTAAATTGGTACATCAACTTCCCGGGGTCATAACTTTGGCATGCGATCTCTGTTTGATGCGCACAATACCTCATTAGAAAGATCTATCTAAGGAATAAAACTTTTAAATGAAAAAATGAATCTTCTTGCCTTTTTTCCCCAAAAAAAATCATTTAGGGCCTCAAAACGGCTCCAAAATTTCAGGACCCGAAAAAACTGCCAAAAATAGTAAACTGTGCTACAATTAAGGAAAATGAAAAAATGAAAGAGACAGTGGTGGGGTTCCAAGTGGAATAGGTGGGTGACCACCAATATCCACTTGGATCAATCCTCCCCCCTTAGGAAGTAATGTTTCCCATTGCGTTGAGTGCCTCCATGAGATGGGGAAACTTCTGTTGAACTTGGTCCCAGGTGAGCCACTTGCCTCGATGCAAGAGTTAGCCAACTTTGACAACCTGATATAGTTGGACCTTCTACTGGCGAGTTTCATTGATCTGTGTGTCCATGATCCGATCAGTTGTGGAATGTTCCATGATGTTTGGGTTTAACTATGTTGGTGTGAGTTGTTCTGGAATGTCTGATGTGTCCAGTAATGGTGGAAAGTATGGTTGAAGGCATTCCACATTGAACAATGGGTGCAGGCCAAGGAATGGGGGAATGCTGAGCTAAAAATAATTGTCTCCCACAACCTTGGTAATGGTGTAAGGCCCATATTGGAGCTACCTGAGCTTTCGATGGGCTCTGGTAAGGTGTTGTTTATACAAATGAAACCAAACTTTGTCACCCACCTAAAAATTGTGTGGCACCCAATGTTGATCATGTCGCTTCTTGTACTTGGCATTTGACTTCTCCAAGATGTCATGAACCTACTAGTGGATGTGCTAGATGCGTTTAATAAATCTAGTTGCTTTATCAACCTCGAAAAATACATGTGTGGTTTCTTTCTATGTAGTCGCATGAGGCATGGCAACATAAATCAGACACAATGGTTAAAGTCCTAGACCCACCTGAAAGGGATTGCGACTAGTCGAGCTATGGAGAGATTTGTTATAAATGTGCTACACATAGGGAACACTCTCATCCCAGGTTCGTGGGTGCTTGGAGTTGTACATGAAGTGTATGTGCACTATTGTCCTATGGACAACCTCCGTCTTGCCATCATTTTGGGGATGGAATGCAGTCGACTTGGTGAGCTTGGAGTCCAGTAGTTTCTAGAGTCTTGAATAGAGTGTGCTCAGGAACCTACTATCCTGATCTATTATAATGGTCTACGGGATCCAAAAATGTATCCACACTCATTCAAAGAATATTTTGGCCTTTCCTCTGTTGTGATACTCTTCTTTCAAGTCGCAATATAGCCATCTTGGAAAACATGTCCACAACCACAAATACACGGTCATTATTGTGCTTGGTAGAAGGGACACCATACACATAGTCCATGGAGATGGATTCCCAAGGTTTTCTGGGAGTAAGAAGAGGAGTGTACAAGCCTTGCTTCTTAATGGTTGGCTTGGCGATGGTGCAGACAATGCAGGATCTAATATTTTTCCCACCATCCAGTTGGAGTTTTCACTAATAAAAGTACTTTTGTAGTACAACCACAATTTTATCCACACCAAAGTGTATCTGACTATAGTGTGCCTCCCAAATAAGCTTGGCACCTCACTTGAAGGAACACAAAGTGGCCCAAGTAGCATAATAATGCATCCTGGAGGTGGAAATCAGGAACTTTCTTACCATCTACTAGCATCTGGTATGTGGAGGTGAACTCTGGATCATTTTTGTATGGTTGCATCCATCTAAAGGTCTCATGGTGACAAGAGTTGGGAACAGTAGTTAGTGTTGCAACTGGGGGCCAGCTGAGGTAGTCTGCAACATGTTTGGTGCTGCCCTTTTTGTATTTAATGTTCAAGTGGAGTTACTAAAGATATGTAGACCACCTCTGATGGCGATTGTTCTGCAACTACCCCCGTGTCTGTATAAACTAAAGAGGTCGGTGATCGATTTGGATGACCGTCTCCTTCCCCATAATGTAATGCTTGCATTGTCGTAAAGCTTTCACGATGGAATACATCTCTTTATCATAGGTGGGGTAATTCCAAATTGTATTAGAAAGTGTCTCATTATGATAGGCCACTAGATGCCCATGCTAGGTGAGGACTCCACCAATAGCATAGTTAGAGGCATCTGTGTCAATTTCAAATGGTTGTTCTAGGTCTGGTAATGTGAGTGTCAGTGTAGAGCAGAGGCAACACTTCAACTCAACGAACTCCTTCTATTGGGACTTGGACTAGGAAAACTTTTCTTTCACTCCGCCCTTGGTAATTTGACTCAAAGGCCAAGTGATATGGAAGAATCCCAACATAAACCTCTGATAAAAAATTACAAGGCCCAAAAAGTTGCGAGGCTCTGTTAGAGTGGTCAAGGCTAGCCAATCCTGAATGACTTGTATCTTTGTTGGATCCACATGCATGCCACACTTGTCTATGATGTAACCCAGATATTGGACTTGACTCATGCAAAAGGTACATTTCTCCAATTTGGCACACAGGTTTTGCTTCTGAAGGGTTTGAAGGACCTATCGAATGTGTTGCAAGTGTTCTTCTCAACCCTTGCTAAAGATGAGGAAGTCATCCAGATAAATGATGATGAATGAGTTGGTGAAGGGCCACAATATGTCATCCATTAGCCTCATAAAAGTAGCAGGGGAATTTGTCAACCCGAAGGGCATAACAAACCATTCAAAAAGGCCTTCCTTGGATTTTAAGGTGGTCTTCCATACATTTGTGGGCTCTATTGGAACCTGGTGATAGCCAAACTTCATATTGATCTTGCGGAAATTCTTGTCCCCCTTGAGTTGGTCTAGAAGGTCATAAATCAATGGGATTGGATACCTGTTCTTGATAGTGATTTTGTTTAGTGCCCGATAATCAATGCAGAGCCTCCAGGTCCCATCCTTCTTCTGTACAAGTACAATTGGGTTCCAACAAGGCAAGGAAATTGGTCGGATGTGCCCTTTTTGTAACAACTCCTAGATTTTCACTTGATCTCTTCATTTTCAAAAAAGGAGCAGTGATATATCAACCCGTTGGGTAGAGATCCTTGATGTAGGGCACTAATTTAAGGAGTGTAAAAGTAATATTTTCCCTACTGAAAAAATATTGCACCAAAAAATACCATTCCAATAGATTTAACCATCTATCTATGATGTTTGCATCTATTTGGACTTCAAATATGGGAATATCAACATTTACTTGTACCTTGAATGTGGTGGTGCCTCGAGAGTGGCTATCTGATGAAGATGCATCTCCTGTGGGTATTCGCTGAAAGATCTGGGCAAAGTTGTCCATCATCACGTTCCTCCATCACTCAAGGGATTCTTCTTTCAATATTTTGAAGGGACCTCCTTCCCCCCTTGTCTTTCTTCTCTTGTGCCATGGGAGGTCGTTGGGTTTTGCGAGTCTGGTCTTCTAAAGGTTCAACTTGTTCAAGCCCTAACTCCTTATACCCTGACCTCGTTGTGGACATGCAAAGAAAAATAGAGAAAGAGTAGAACTCTCTGAAACCCCTGACCTAGACCTATGTAGGAATGCAATAGCATAAATATATATATATATATATATATATATATATATATATATATATATATATATATATATATATATATATATTGATCTAAAATGATCATTTATTAAAACTGATGTATAATTGATTAACCATTAATGAATTGAATGTTAGCTGAAAGTACTGAAATCAAGGAAAACTGCTTGAGAAGAAGACTTTACAACATCTAATTAAACACAAGGAAGATGCATAACAAAAGTGAAATTAGTAAAAACACAGTGATACCAAAAAATAAAATTGATTATGGAGTTCTTCCCTGATGGACTACATCTCTATGTCCTCTTTCAAGATGGGCAATTGCTTTATTAGGATTGAAACATATGAGGTCGATTACATAGATATTTGATCAGTCTAAATGTGCATGCAGGCACTTCTGATAACTGTCATCAAATATCTCACTAAACCAGCTTTCCAATGCCTATCACAGTTCCCAATTCCGACTCCGGATGCTCCTGTTACACTGAAAATAAAACTGCCTAAGATCTCCATAATCTGCAAAAAAATATCAAAACCACTCTCCCCTTCATCAATGAAGCAAAACTTCCTTTTAAAGGCCTGTAGATACATTGAAACCTCCTTGGTTGAATACAAGATGAATTTGGTTGCAATCTGATTAGGCTTAGCTTTAGTCTTGTTGGAATTTTCCACCTAGGGTAGATGCATGGTCATCAAATTAGTTTGAAAAAACAAAAACCATATAAATCCATAAATAAATTTTATAGTAACTCCACAATCGCTAGTGGTTGGCCTAACCAGGTGGAGGGCTAACAGATTCCATGTGAACATCGGGCGGTCGACTGCCTGACTGCCACCTGGTGGTTTATCCCAGGCAATTTCGGCAACCAACCCATTGGCGGTTTGTTGTTCACATGACCTGTTGTCGTTCTATTGATGGTTCTGCCATGGCTAACCTCCTGACTGCTGGCTCTCTAACCCTAAAACTAACTCGATAGTCTATCAGCATTGTTCACATGCCAACGTCATTGATGTGGTTTCCAATTCCACTGTGGTCAAGGCCTGACTGATGGCTAAACTCTAACGGTCTAACAATTCCCGGTCACATGTTTCTGACGCGGTTAGGTTGCCCGCGCAGTCAATTGGCCATTTATTGTTTTATTTTTAATTTTTAGCAATGTATTTAGGCTAAGAGTTAATGAATTTTAGAACTTAGGTCTTTAGGGTTTTAGCATAAGTTTTTTAAATACATATTGCAATGTATTGTAGATGGTTAGGGTTACAACATAGGTGATATATTTGATAGTGCATTTGGTAGATTAGGATTAGGGTTTACATTTTATTTTTAAAAACCCATGTACAACATATTGTCACCATGTGACAAAACCAAATACATATCGACACCAGCTACCTTTGCGACGACAGCCCCGACGACACATCGAACCTTTGCAATAGACGACACAACCCATGTTGACACCAAATCCTACGAAGGCGAACAACAAAACACATGTCGTCGACCAAATCCTAGCGGAACTGTCGATGAACACAAGTCGACAACCAGGTACAAACCCATATCAACTAAACTTCATGAAAACCATATTACCTGAACAACTTGATCCATAACCAATATTGTCAAAGCTGACGACACCGAACTAAATTGACAACAACTCTGAACACTGACAATGACATTTGAACACCTGTGCAACGATATGACGAGATCCTCCTGGATCAATCCTCTCCACTTGAAAGCTTTTGGACCACAAAATTTTGACTAAACAAGTAGTAGATGAGGGTAGAACTCCCTCTCTTTCCACCTTGACTTGATGGTGTACCAATATATTTGATCAATCTCCTGCAAGTGATGACCTTGATGATGCTAACTATGACACTTTTTGATTCAATGACTTGTTGCATCCATCTGCGGTATGAACAACTTGCGACAATGGGAAAACAACCTGTTATGAACATGGCAATTGATTTCTTTCCATGAAGAACCATGAGTTAGTGATTCATAACCTTTGAAAACAGTCTCTATTGGATGTTGTTTAATACCATCAACATGTATAAACAATCTATTTTGCAAAATGAGAGAGACAATCAAAGATACTTTGGACATCAAACCAGCTACTTTATTTAACATACTTTCCTGCTTCCTGATTACTAAGTGAACTTGCTGCAATGAACCCATCAAGCTATAAGGTGAAGTCTGCTGTAACTTAGTTTGTATTTGAAAGTATTGATTTAGTTGTTAATTTGTTTGAATCACTTTTCCTTCATTTAAATGATGTTTCCATTGATTAACACTTTCCTCTGATGCATAAGTTCCCATTAGACACTTTGACACTACTTTAGAAAAGGCTTTGATATGAAAACAAATAGATTTCCTCTCCACTTGAAAAGTGGTTTCCAAAATTTTGAAACATGACATGGCGACACAATACAAGAGAAGTTGAAAACTGACTTTCCCCAATACTGACATGTATCCTTGCAACTGTTAAGTTCCAAACTTAAACTGAATTGATTCATTCTGACATTAGGAAGAGGAGTTTTAGGCAAACACTATAAGATGTTTGGTTTTACATAGAATTGGAACAGTTTCTATCTCTTTAATCAAACCATCTTTAAGCTGAGTCTCATAACTTAAAAAACCGTCATGTCGATTGTTATGTTGTCCTTTCATACACATGATTACAAATCTCTTGTTTGAACTTATTAATCGCTTCATCTAATTAACATTAACTGAATTCAAGTGATTTTTGTTTTGATGTGCACTTTACCTTGCCTCAGATGATGCCAATCAATAACTTCTTGCTACATGTATCCTAAAGGATAGAATTGTTTCCTAAGAGCTTTTAAAAACTTAGACAGTGAAGAGATGAATTTTCCTTTACCCTTTACATCTATATGATTTTTACTTTCCCACCAATTTAAAGTTGTTCCCCCCATTCTAAGTGTAGCTAACTGAATTTTATTTTTATCACTAGAAATGTTCTGAATGTGACAATACACTTCTAACTACTTAATCCAGTTATCTAGCTTTGTAGGATTCATTTTGCCATCATATATAGGTAGCTCAAATTTCACATCAAATTTTAAAAGAGATGCTTTCTTAGGTTTCTTTTCCATTTCAAGTTCTGTAGTGGAAGAAGAATAAGATGATGATGATGATGGAGATGATCGAAGTGAAGGAGGTTTATCAACCTTTCCTTTACCTTTGTCCTTCTTCGATGTCTTTGAAGAAGAAGTTGCATCTCTCGCCTTCTTGTCTTTATAGAGTTCTCCTAATATTTGCTGCATAGTCAAGAATGCTTGCTGAAAATATTCATCACTCATCTTAGTTTCAATGTTTTCACCTACATCAGATCCTGACATGGTTGATTTATGACGATGACTCTGAACACTGACGACGACACTTGAACACCTATGCAACGATCTGACAAGATCCTCCTAGATCATATATAAACATAAACACCGATATTCATCTAGAATAAAACTCTGTTTCATTAATAATAAAGAACTGAAATATGCTTACATACAAAATGGAAATAAACTAGCTCGGAAGACGGTAGCTTATCTCTGAGAAGAGATGTGGCAGCTACATGCCTCTGAATTATGTTACAGTGAGGCTCAAAGGCCTATTATTATTTAGAAATAATGGAAAACCCTAAAAATCCAAAAACCTAACCCTAGGAGATGAAGTGCCAAAACTATGGGCCCCGTTTCGGTAAATTGGTACATCAAATTCTCAGGGTTGTAACTTTGGCATACGATCTCTGTTTTATGCACACAATACCTCGTTAGAAAGATCTATATGAGGGATATAACTTTCAAAAGAAAACATGAGTTAAATCAGATTACCTTTGAAAATTATATTACATCATTGATAACCAATAGAAAAATAATACAGATCTCACTCTACCAAACTAGACACTAGATCTATTGGTTAATATTTGATAATACTAGGTTTCTACAAGAGAAAAAAACAATTAAGCAAAAAATTCAATATAAACAAATGAGATTACGAAATATAACCATTACATATCCTCCACTTTAGGTGTCTAAAGTTGTCATTGGAACTGGGTCTTTTGCACTAATGCCAGGGGACACTGGGAGCTTAAATTCACATAGAATGTTTTTTTCCATTTGAGCTAAGCGAGCTTCCAACATTTATATACCTGCTTGGATATTCCACTAGTTGCATGGAATGTTATTGAAAAATGAAATGATTTCATTTATTTCCTTGTACTTCTCCTTTAAGACTCATCTTAGTACCATCTTAAGCTACTTGTGGAGAATAATAGAATGCATATACTAATTCCTACTTTCCCTAGTATTACTAGGATCAGGAAGCTAGTAAGGGACCTCCTCTATCAATTCCAAATTTGAAGAGGCTTATCTATCTTTAGTGATATGCTTCCATTGCCTCCAAATATCCTCTTGAGTTCTAAGAGAGTCACAACATGATAAGATACAACAACCTCTTGAGCCTGCACCACAACACGTGACCAACTTTGTTGGCTATATCACCTAGCCCCACAATGCCCACACATGTGTTGGCATGACATACTAGCCGCAGTTACTAAAGAAACAATACAATAACAGAGATATAAAAACCCTTATATCCACATGCTACAAAAAAGTGATAACCCCTTAAAAACAAGTGAAATTGCATGAGCAACAAGAACTTCCCTTTCATCAATATCTTCCACTGACCAAACAACACGTAAGATTCAAAAGAAATAGCCACCTGACCAGAAGGAGATTAGGTAACCTAGAAAAACAGGCTAAAGAAAGTATGCCCTGTAGGTCGATTAAAAAGATGAGGGATTTCCATGACATGGGAGAGACCATCTCCTAAAGAAATAGGAAACCAAAACTCACCAAATATAAAAACAATCCCCAATAGAGACTCCATTACAAAAATCATCCACACCAATGAAAACCGTAAGTTGAGAAAACTAGTGCATAAGGCCAAGGGATAAATATTACCTATTTATAACTGTGAAAAAGGACCAAGGCCATTAGAAATTGGGAGAAAAATACTGAGACCATATTTGCAAGACCCCACCCGCTATATAGAAATACATCACAATTACCAAATTCATAACTTAGCTCTTCAACTGGGGCATCACCATCATCATTGGAGAGATAAACATCACCTAGACACACATAGAACAGTAAGGAATTGATACCTCTGTAAACCATAGATGAAACATAAACTTTGACATGCCTACTCAAATCCTAAAAAACTCTTCTCATATCCCATGATTTGAATTTCCCAACATCACTCCATAGTATAGCCAGAATCCAATGGGAGTATGAATATCCCACAAGCAGTAGGAGGATTACAGTGCTAGGGCACATAAGTCTTCTTAGTTGCAAAGTAGAAAGTGAAGAACTCTCCAGTAAATAACAAGCCATGCGTCCAAGAAATTTAAACATCACATGCTTCATACATGGGGGGGTGGGGGGGGTAGGCCACATTGCCCCCCTCCTCATTACTTCGAGGGTCAGTGGGCCCATCCTCTTGCCTCCCCTGATCACATTTTCTTGATGAGTCTCCACCTCCATCAAGGGGATAGACATGTCTATTTTGGAATTGGGATTTTGGAAATTTAATTTAACTATGAACAATTATCATGTGGATGGAATGGATTTAACCTCAAAGGAATATTCTACATTATTCTTAGTAGTATACACAAATTAAAGGTTTATATTTATCTCCAAATTGGTTATGTCCTTTTTGCTTTTTTAATTAAATTGATTAATTAAAAAAATTTGTAATATGAAGAAGTCTCATATGAAATGAGTCATTGTTTTTTGGGAATGTGGTATTGATAAACCACGGTATTGGCCAATAGTATTGTAACGATCTATATTTACAGAATAATAATATCTATGATAAAGTGGGTATATATATGGGCATAGTTTAACTAATAGACAAAATGACATTTTTTCACAATATTTTTCTAGTTAATTTTAACCAAAATCCGGTAGAGATTTTTAAAAGCTTGAGTTTAAGTTGTTTAATTTGTAGAAATTGAATGCTCTAGAGGGGTATTTAGTGTGGTAAATATATTTATGCATTCAAAGATATATTTTACGTAATGAAAAATCACATTTTTGCTCTTGCTTGAAATTGTATGGCTGGAATCCGGTGAAAAAGACTATTGTCAATTTAGACTACACCATAAATATCCATGAATAAGAATCTTGCTCCATGGTTTTTCAAATATATATATCTTTAAATTTTATATTAATTATTTTTAATAATAATAGTAATAATAAATTTATCATTTTTTAGTTTTATTATTTGTTTAATTTTAATAACTTGAGATGTCTTAAGAAGATGTCTTATGAAATAAGTGTTTTGGTGTTTATTGTAGATTAATACTTATCTATATTTACCAACCATTTAATTTATATGGCTATAATAATTACGCCGTAAGGCATTACCCTCTGAAATGAACTCCCCCAAATGCCTTTCTATCCTAATCTTAACTGTCATATCCATTGTTAGATGATTCAACAACGATTTTCCATCCAATTTAATTAGAAACATTAAAAACACATTAAAAAACTCTTAAGGTAATTAGTTAATAACAAAATTAATTAATTTTCGTTCTGGTTCCGTCTACACAGCCGATCTGTCATGTGTGTGTGGATAGCCGCATTTTCTGCAGAGGAGGGCGGGGGGCGAATACCTACATTGCAAGAGGATGAGGAGGGCTGTGGAGGGTGGGGGGGAATTCCTTCTTCTTTTCTGCACGAGGATGAGGAGGTCTGCGTAGGGCCGCTTTTCTGTAGGAGGAAGAGGGCTAGGAGGATGAAGAGGTCTAGAAGGAGGATTAATTAGTTGGCAATTTTTTCCCTAGATCCGGATCTGGCGGCCTCTGCATCAGAACCCGTTATGGTGGTAGTTATTAAGTTATGGTATACATTATGGGGTTACTGTTCTCATTTCTCATCTCATATCAGTATTTTCAGTATTTTCAGCCTTTACATAGTAGCCTTCGGCAGATTTGCTGCATTCCTCCTGTCAAGTTAGTTAATTTACCTCCATCTTTCCCTTTTCATGTTGCCGAGCTTTCTGTCAACACTCATCATCACCTTAATATTACATATATTGATGATCTGGGTATGTAGATGTCTCAAGCAAACAATTTATGGAACTGGAACTTTAAGCTAACTTCAGTTTCTAGACAACTAAATATTTAGTTGTATTTGATAGGAATTTGTTCTACTATGTCACTTCTCTTCACTCTACCATCCTTCTTTGCTTCTTGTTTCCTACCTTTACTATTTTCAACCACTATTCCATTATGATTATATGCATTGTTGTTCCTGAGAACCTACAACTTAGTTGTATGGAGTGTTTTCTTATGCGGCTTATTTTGGGGTCCAATATGTCTTCATTCTACCATCCTTCTTTTCTTCCTGGTTCCTAGCTTTACTATTGTAAACCATTGTTCCATTTTGATTATATGCATTGTTGTTCCTGAGAACCTGCAACTAAACTGTATGGAGTGTTTTCTTATGCAACTTATTTTGGGATCCAGTATGTGTGTTCATTGTGACTGTAGATGGAAAATAGTGTTACTGCTTCCTTTGGAACTCTTCATTCCCAAAAGTCAATTTGAGGGAATGGAGATTTTGGGAAAACCCCTGAAGAACATCAGGCTCATCTTTCTTGGTCCTGCCAATGCCTACTTTCAAGCCCTGCTCCACTCCTACCATGGTTATTTTGCTTGTACCTGGAATGACAACACTTGAGTCCCTTGCATTTTTCTAAACCTCCGCCTGATTGTGATCACATTGAGACTTACCTTGAGATTTCCCTTTTCATGTTGCTGAGCTTTCTGTTGGCACTCATCAGCACCTTAATATTATTTCACAGTCATCATTATTTAAAATTTAATTATTTTGTTGTTTAAAACCATTGAAATTCATTATTGCACATGAGGTTGCCACTCGGTCCATTTCCTGGTTGTGGTTTTTTTTATGCGGCTTATTTTGGGGTCCAGTATGTACATTCAGTGTGACTATAGATGGAAAATAATGTTACTACTACCTTTAAACAAGGGTAATTAATGTTAAAGAGGAACATGGTATTAATGTTTTTTGAAAACCCAAATATATGAATACTAGAAATCTAGGATTTAACAAAGCTACATACAGCCACATAACCTCAATTGCTAGCTTGCTAGGTCAATTTATAGTGGTGTAGGTTCAGTGAAAATGTGTATTCCAACCCGAGAGGCATTGAACATTTTATCCCAAGGGAGGGAAATTTTTTATTAGATCAAACATATTTCTATTTCAGATTCATACATCCTTCTTGCTAAGCGTTCCCACTGATCGATTTCACCCATCTCTCAATTGTTGTTGTATGTGATCGGCTGCAGCCATACGCTTGCCTGAATGTTATGATAGAGTAAAGTTTGGAATGCATTTGGGTTCTCACCAACAACCATTGTGGACCCGGTATAGAATCCACATGCCCACAACAATTACATTGATTTTGTTTTTAATGTTTTGATCAGTGAATTGGTATAATTGACTATGCTTTATAGAAACCAAAGTTAATAACTCATTTATGTGTATTATCCAGTTCATTCAATCATATGCTACATCCAGAATCCCTCATGGAAAAGAGTGAGCAGACCAAGCTTAAACACTTATCAAAGAAATATAATTTGTAGAGTAACAATTGTTTATTTTCATCAAGGATCTATGTTTATGAGATATGTCATGGCATACTATTTACTGCTAGGATTGTGAGGACCCATTGCCCATTAAAAAATTCATTCCCTAACCAACATGATTTATGTTTCTAGATTTGTAGAATGTTCTATTAGTCAGTTAGCTACATTTATTATTTTTACATATAAAAATAATAATTTATTTTGTAAATTAAGATTTAGCCAAATACCAAATTAATGTATAAGACTTGTTACACGAACTTAGAGCTTTGTAAAGATGTAAGCTTTGAAATTTATTCTTTTAACGTAGTTGTCATATGAATTGCAACAATGTTATTATAGGTCCCTTTAATATAGTTTTCATAGGAATGACAACATTGTTAATATATTTTCTTCACAGTAACTTAGAATATTTGTATCTTTCCTTCCCTTCAGAATATATGTATCTTTCCTTCCCTTAACATGGTTGTCATTTTCTCTTCTGCCAGTTTTAGCTTTATTTTTCTTTCAAAAATTTGCTAGACAAATTTGTTATTATAGGTCCAATCATTACTCAAGTCAAGTAATAATTTATTGTATCTTCTTTCCTTTTGTTTCAATGTCTATGAAGTCTATGTGATAAATGAAACTTCTTTCAATGAATTACGCCATGAGGATGATGCAGTTTATGTTAGAAGCTCTCCTTAGTCTTTTCGTTGTTTTTATTTTATGTGCCTTGCTGAAAGCATTCCTAACAATCCCTGAAAGGATTCCTAACAATCCCCAAAATGTTCATAGTGTCACGACCAATACTTCCAACACCCTCAAACGTTTTCATTAAAACATCTCCAATGCTTTTTTATATCGAACTTCTCAACATTAGACCATTTCTCAATTTGTTTGTTTCAGATACTCAAAGACTACATTTTTCTTTGTGAGTTGATTTGAGCATGGTTTCATCAATACTTTACAATATATTATGATTATATTATTGCTAAATTGCCACTATCCTCTTATTCTTCATAATTATTTTTTGTCTGTAAATTTCAGATATCATTGAGAAGAAGTAAGAATTGAAGCTTGGATAAATATGTAGACTTCAAAAGCTGAAGTTGAAACCAAAAAGCTTGAGGTATAAGGAGTGTGCCTATAAATATTTGTACACATTTTTCTGTTAAAAATATTCAATGAAATTTCTTCGAGGCAACATCTTTGTCTGCTACCTAACAATTAGCTTAATAATTAGATTGTATGGTACATAAATTTGAAACACCATGCATTTGGCACGAATCTTACTTCTACTAAAAAGGAAATGTTGGTATGCATTGAATGGCATTTATCCACTTCTCATTTGGTGGAGACTATAGCATTTAGAACATATTTTTCAACTTAAGTTTCAACCATAATAGGATTTTTTCATGCGAACTCTCTATCCTTTCAGCGAACATCTCAAACAAATGCATCCATACCTCATTGCCCTAACCCCTCCTTTGCAGATGCTTTCAACAATGTTTACACTAATGAAGCATCGATAATTTCTTGCAAAGATTGATAAACTTGCACCTAAATATCCATGCTCCATTTGTCTTGAATCATATCCGCAATTTGAACCAAATGTATTGCTACTCCAGATGCATATTTGAAACAAAGGGTCATTGCTTCTCATTATCAAAAAACATGGACTCTGGTCCTTAGCCAACTGTCCTTACGTCTCTTTCACAAATAGAAGAAATGGTCATTGCTAGGGTTAACCCTATACCCTAAGTAACACATGCACGTGGTGACCAATATAAATACAATGGCCACACAATTTGTTTTCCACAAGACAATACAAAAATCGCAAGCATGTTGGCACAACGTGTTGAAGACCTGGACATTCTAATTGTCACCAGTCATAGTAATGACCATCATTCTTATGATTTCATAGTTAGTAGACATCATGTTCTCGTTGCATTAGAATAAAAATTTGCAAATGACCCATACTATAAGAATCCTCGTATTGATAACAACGCACTAGCATCCTTACCAGCAATCCCCACTGATGTCTCCTCCTCCCTTCGCCATTCCAATACCACAGAAACAATTGTTCACCTTTCACCTGAACCACCACTTGACCCCACTGAAGATTCTGCAAACCCATCCCTACACCACACATCATCATTCATACCCATTATTCCCAATATAAATATAGAAATCCAAGAAATGCACCATTATTTACATGCTTACAGCCACCATTCTGATACTACAATTGAATGACCACCAATTGAATTATCCCCAATCAATGAATACAACACAAAAGGTCTACTCTCTGTGGCTTTCTTAACCCTTTTCCCCACATGAGTTTCAATGCTAAATCAACTAAGAATGAAAGCAGTGCAGTTACATGAATACGCTCTTCATCTCATACGTTACTACGATAATGGATTCCTTAATACATATATAATCTCATGATGCGACATCGTAGTCAAGCAACAACGTTCATTTTTGTGAAAAACAACATCACAGATAACTTTCCAACATCCATTGAAGATATGAACATCCAATTAGAACAATTTCTAGATGAGAAGTTGGTAGAACAAGTCATGTGATTTGGTTGATATTTACGTGGAACAAGATTTTTTTTACACAAAGCTAAAAATGAACTAATAGACATGATATCTCAGCTGAGTTGCCCAATTTTCTTCTTCACATTAAGTGCAGCTGATACAAAATGGCCTGATCTTCATGCAGTCATGCTCGGATGTCAACCTTATGATATTGCAAAACAACAAAAATGGAGAAACGATAACATTATCTCTAACCCACATTTAACATCACTATATATGCACCATAGATTCACAACATTTCGTGAAGTTATCTTAGAGAAACACTTGCAGACAAAAGACTATTGGTACAGGTACGCATTCTACCACATTTCTTTCGTAACTCTCCAAACATCAAACCTCATCTACTACAAAATTATCTTACACAAATGCATACTTGATAGGTATGAATGGCAAAATAGAGGATCTGCACACATCAATGGTTTCCTTTAGATAGAAAATGCACTTGATATGGAAAGCCTCAACTGTGAAGACACAGAAGAAGTTGATATTGCTAGGAAATTCTTCGACAAATATATTTCATCTTGGAACCCTCGTATTCCTTCGATTCATACCAACCAATTGCTAATACAAATTCAGAAGACCCTTGTCCATTGTCCATGCCACAAATTTTCACAACCATTCCTTTCAATGATTATGAACAACTCATAAATTGGGTTGAACGTCACACAAAATACACCGAAATCACATGCCTAAGAAAGAAAGGATCCTCATTTGAATTTCGCTATAAAGAACCATGGAAATTACATCCAAAATCATCCTTATTCATTGACTCCAATGGCCAAAAAATATACACCCCTGCTCACAACGATGATCGACTCAATACCCATAACCCTACAAACCCTTTCGCCATATTGTACAAGATATAGGAGATTCTACTGCAGAATTCATCACAAACTGGCAAACATTTCGTCCTTTCTACAAACCTTGGCATCAACACCGCACACTATCTGATATTGAATATGTTGCAAATGATAACTCAACTATTCATGAAGCCAATCCTATAGACACCATGGAAATAAATGAGTGGGAATTACTCTCCCAATTATACCCTACAAATGAGCTCCTCATAAATGACCTTGACATGCTTGGCCTTTGTTTCTTTAATGACAACCATAACTGGAATCATACCACTATCCCATTACATCTACAAAATAATGCCATACAATTCATTGAGAATAGCCTCTCTACCCAACGCATTCTTCAAACACATCAACATATCCTAACGACCCTTACTACATTATCTCCAATGCAAAGAAAAGCTCTAAATACTATTTCTAATCATTTTTCTAAGAAGGACATTTTAACTGCTCTCAGAATGATAATATAGGGCACTGTTGGTACAGGAAAATCCCTCCTTATCAGTTGCATCAAAGATATTCTCATAACCCATGCAAGCCGAGAACCTTCACCGATCATGCTTCTCGCCCCTATAGGCATCGTTGCCTTCAACATACAAGAATCAACAATCCATTCCAGCCTCCACCTTCCTATAAAGGATCTTACGCCTTTAGAAGGCAATGCTCATGCGAAATTCCGAGAAGAACTCAAGCATATAAGGTACATACTAATCGATGAAATGAGCTTTATTGGGCCAAAGCTTCTAAGCCATATTGACAAACATTTTCGAGAGGCATTTCCACTGCAAAGAAACACTCGTTTCGGTGGTTGTTCCATTATATTGGTTAGTGATTTTGGCTAGTTACCACCCGTCAAAGACATACCTCTATATGCAGGCACGAGCCACGAAAGCGCACTGTGGAACACATTCAACATAGTCATCACATTAGACTCAATATTTCGTCAACAAGGTGACAACATCTCCCAGGTTACTTTCAAGAACATTCACCAGAACATTAGAAATGCAAATCCAACAATTGACGACTACAACATACTCATGTTGCGCACAAATTCCTTCTTATCAGAAGATGAAATACATTCCTTCCATGATTGCATGCATATATTTCCAACAAATGCTCAAACAATGGTCCATAATAAGCAAATGATAAAATCTCTAAACACTCATGTCGCAAGATCCATTACTAAAGATGACAACACATATTCCAACATTTCCTTAGGAGACGAGAAACTTGAGCGAATTGTGTTACTATGCAAAGGCCAAAAAGTGATGTTAACTTCCAACCTCTGGGTTTCAACCGTACTTGTTAATGGTTCCCTCGGAGAAATTATAACCATCTTTTACAAGAATCAACTTCACCTCCACAACTTCCAACATTTATTGTCGTAGCTTTTCCCGAATACATCGAGCCTCATTGGGATGACTTAAATCCCACTCACTTGCCTATTCCAGCAATAAAAAGAAATGGATGTATGAAAATTCCTCTAAAGATGGCTTGGGCATTCACCATACATAAATCTCAAGGTATGACACTGCCAAAAGCAACAATTAACATTGGGAAAACTGAACGCCAATGTCTCACATTCACAACAATTTCAAGAGTACCTTCTCTACAAGATCTTCGGATTTTCTCCACATTCAGTTTTGATCGTTACAATAAAATGAAAGACGACAAAAACATTGCTCGCAGAAAACACGCAGAAGAAATTCTCCGTTCAATGCCACCTCCAGACAATTTGCTCCAATCCATACGTTAACATCACCAAAAGGTTTCTTATATTTATTAAGCTCAATCTATTTCATAACATACCTTTCATATCTTTGGACAATAATCAAATCTAATCATTATTAATACATGGTTGCAAATATTACATTTTCATTATATTTTCTATACACTTGATTCTAACATTTTATTTCTTTTGCAACATGACATATGGACTCAGAAATAACACAACTATATAACTATTGTGATGAAATTGAAGCATCAATACTTACATTGCAACATATACAAAACATATTTCTTTCGGTACTGAATCCAGCAGTACCATTATACCGCCTCCGTCCAACTATACAATTATTACTACAAATTAAATATACTCTGAAATGCATAATCCACATTCATCAACATGACAGAATGCAAAATAATGACAATCAAGAAATATGCATCTCCAACTACGCATAAATATCCAATGGTGTTCGATATGCCATCGTTCACCTTGCATCTTCGACTAACAATATTTAAATCCCCATGACAAAGGTAAGTTCATTTCCATTCATTCCAAATTCATTTTAACACAACTCACATGCAAACTATTACTAATAAATTTCCACAATTAATTTACATATTACAAACTTTAACAAAATATACATTTTCCAGGTTCATTGTTGCTTCTTCAGGTCTTTGATGCCTCCAACAAGTTTCGATGCATCTTCAAATATGGAATGACAACCACATTGTTCTTCACAATATTATATTTCTTTTCTCACCTCATCCATTACAATCTACTACTTGTATTTTTCAATTGAAACTTGAAAAAGGATCTTTGAAGATCAAGAGACATTCTTCGTTACAAACATTGTACTTTCTATAAATTTCACCTAATGTATATCACTTAGCTTCATCTTCCACTGTTACATGTAATCTTGTTTATCGAATATTATTATCAATAACCTTTCCCACGTAAACTACTACTAATGAATTTCCACAATTAATTTACATATTTCAAATATTAATAATACTTCTACATCACTTTAACAAAAAATACTTTCAAATATGGAATGACAACCATGAGGTTGTTCACAATGTCGTATCATTTATTTCAACTCTTCCATTACAATATACTAGTATTTTTTAATAATACCATAAATATGTAACATATGGAAAAACAAAGTCTCCAAATACAAAAAAACGACCTTAAAATAATGTACAAAAACATGTTCACATAAACAACTACTACTACATGGATGATGGATAACCTCTACATGACATTAACTATAACTCATTATCGTCCACCCTTGTTTTCAAGAATGTCCATTCACATGTTGCCTATTCTTCCACACCCTACTATTACTTACAAAATATCCATATTCAAAACACACATAACTAATACTTTCAACTGTAACTCAATATCATCCACCCTTACTTTCAACAATGTCCATTCACATGTCACTATTCTTCTACACACTATTTTTATTTACAAAATATCCATATTCAGCATACACATAACTAACAATTTCAATTGCAACTCACTATCATCCACCCTTGCTTTCAAAATGCCCATTTACATGTCGCTATTCTTCCACACTCTATACCTTACAACGTTTACTTTGTGACATCAAATACAAATACTAATTTAAAAATTATGATAACATATACTTTTTATATACTAAACTATTTCTCATAGAATAAACTATCTATTTTGTATTTATATAACTAAATAAAACCATATATCTAAAAAAAAACGAAAAAAAAAGATAAGTTCAAAAAACTTTAGTAAAAGACCAAATATTCAAATAAAGAAAAGTTATTTTGTATTTATGTAACTAAAAAAACCCAAATATCCAAATAAAGAAAAGTTTAAAAAAACTTTAGTAAAAGACCAAATATTCAAATAAAGAAAAGTTCATTAAAAAGTGAGAATTTTCACCATAATTTTTTCATGATTTCGATTTAAAATTTAAAATTTGTGATCTGTATTTAATAATTTAAAATTAAAGATGTAGAATATCTTATGCCTAGTATTAATAAATCCATTACCATCTCATAATTGGATCATATAATATTCAATATCACTTAAATTAGATGGTGCGTAACTCCCTTTAGTATGCGTGGAAATCTTATCTGATAGTGATGTTAATGAGGTTAGTCCCTGAGTTTTTTTTAACTAACAAATGCGTGGAAATCTTACCTGATATTGATGTTAATGAGGTTAGTATTTGAGGTTTTTTTAACAAAGTCTTTTTTTTATTTAATTTTTAAAAATAATATTTTTGCAGTTATACATAATGGATAATAAATGTCCTTTTTCCGGAATTAAAAAAATAGTTCTTTTACAATTATTCATAATTGTGGATGATTTTTAGGAAATAAGCTGTGTTTAAGTTTGAAACGTTTTTGAATTTTTGGTGGACACAACCCATTAGTTTAAAATTATTCATAATTATGGATGAGTTTAAATTTGAAACGTTTTTTAAATTTTTGGTGGACAACACCCATTAATTTAAAATAGAAAGAAAAGTAATCACCAAAGTAATAAAATTAATATTATTTATTAGCTCAAATCAATAAATTAATGTATTTTTTGAGAAACAAAACAAAAGTTAAATATTAATAAACAAATTTTAGTAAAAAGTAAAATAATAATAAAGTAAGTCAAATGTGTAAAAGGTTAAACACAATTATAATAATGATAAAAAAATTTGTAAATGAATCTGTTTGGGACTACATCTTCATCATATCTAATATATTATTTTAAACGAGTTAAAAAATTTAACTAGTGACTTCACATCGAAGAGTACCTTAAGAAAATACCCAATCACTATTTATTCAAAGCAAGATAAACATTTATTTATTGCATATTTAAAATAATAATAAAATTTATTTTAAATATCTACTAAAAAATTATTTACATTATTTCAATTTCTTTATATATCATACATAAAATTTAGATATTCAAAATCTAATACATAAATATAAATATATTAATTAATTAAATATATGATTTATTATACAAATTTGTAAAATTAAAAAAATAGTGAAAAATAATCAAATTTAATATAGATAATCCGTAACAACCTAAAAATATTGACATTCATAAATTCTACCCTGACTCCGTATTTACGTTTCAGACAGACCTTGACCATATCATGCGAATCGGGAATGGAGAGGTTATCGGATTGGGAATTGAGTTGTTAACATGTTTATCATTATTCCCAAAAAGGTTCGATGCTTTTTTTGACTTGGTCATCCTCAAAATAACAGAAACTAACCGGAACTATCCGGTAAGTAGGTTACGCAACCTGCTCTATATGCCCTTATATATTGGACCTCCATCGGGCTCTACCATGCACGGCTCAACCTTCTTTCTCTTCCACGCTCTTCTTCATCGCGGAAACGCTTCCAACTTCTCCTTCATCCACATCCACATCCAGGTACTTCTTTTATTACAGTTTCTGCATTTCATGTTTCTGTTTCTGGCGTGGAAGTGGCTTGTGCTTTTTCGGAAATTATTATTGGGTTCACGCGTTTTAAGTTTTCCAATCTATGAGGTTAACGCGTGGGAAACGTCCCAATTTTGTGCGCTAGGTTTTTATTTTTTTCGTTTAATTACTTTGATCAATTAAATCTCTCCATCTAGAGTTTTCTCTTCCATCTTTGCTGAGTAATTTAGATATCATCACGATTGTCTAATATTTATTTAATAATATGATTTTGTGTTTGTGTTGCAGAGGTAGTTGTGGCAAAAACTAGAATGGAGATGAGAAAATTTAATAATATGATTTTGTATTTGTGTTGCAGAGGTAGTTGTGGCAAAAACTAGAATGGAGATGAGAAATGCATGGATGAAGAACTTTTTGTTGTTTATTTTAGTTTTGGTTTTATTTTGTGGAGTAAGCGGTAGAATTGGTGGTGGTTTCTACACGGAGCATGACATTTCTTATCAAGAGGATGCCAAAGAGTTTGTGCAGCATAGAGTTGCTTCTATTCCGAGTTCCATAAAAACTCCTATTCCTCTAATTTCCATGAACTCGCCTATTGCAAGTCTCCATGAGGTTCCATCGGGTCCCAACCCCATAGACTCTCCAATGCCTCCTCTTGCCATGAGCTCTCTAAACCCAAGTCTCCATGAGGTTCCATCGGGTCCCAACCCCATAGACTCTCCAATGCCTCCTCTTGCCATGAGCTCTCTAAACCCAAGTCTCCATGAGGTTCTATCGGGTCCCAACACCATAGACTCAACAATGCATCCTCCCGCCATGAGCTCTCTAAACCCAAGTCTCCATGAGGTTCCATCGGGTCCCAACCCCGTAGACTCTCCAATGCCTCCTCTCGCCATGAGCTCTCTAAACCCAAGTCTCCATGACGTTCCATCGGGTCCCAACCCCATAGACTCTCCAATGCCTCCTCCCGCCATGAGCTCTCTAAACCCAAGTCTCCATGAGGTTCCATCAGGTCCCAACCCCATAGACTCTCCAATGCCTCCTCTCGCCATGAGCTCTCTAAACCCAAGTCTCCATGAGGTTCCATCGGGGCCCAACCCCATAGACTCTCCAATGCCTCCTCCTGCCATGAGCTCTCTAAACCCAAATATCCAATTCTAATCCCATTAATTCTACAAAACCAATAAAATCTTTAAACACAAACCTTCCAAAAGTACTCTTCAATCCCACTTCTATCGAGCATAAAGTTCCTTGTATTCCCAACTCTATCTCATTCCACTATCCACTAAAAAGTGTCTTATGTTGAGCATGAAGTTCCTTCTAGTCCCAACTCTATCTCATTCTACTATCAACTAAAAGGTGTATCCACTAAGTCTTTCTTCTCATCCATAAAAAGTACTATGTCAGAATGTTTTTGTGTAATAACCACATGTTTTTGATCTACAAAGATCTAATGGCATATGATTTCAGTGTAATAGCATTTTGAAAAATAGCATTTCAATGTTTCTCTCTATCATTTACTACGCATTATGTTTCACTTTTAATTTACTACGCATTATGTTTCATTTTTAATTTACCTTTAAAAAGCCAATTATTAAAGATACTGTTCACTAGTTTAATGAGATGTAATGGGGCTCCATGTGTGAGATTATTTTTTCACATATTTGTGTTTCATTAATTTATTCTACTTTAACAAACGTAATTACAAAATTATTCCACATTTTAACAAGATAGATACATTAATTTAATTTACAATAGAAATAAATTCTTACTATCATTATCGACTTGTTATAACATTCTATTTTTTCATAAAAAAAAAATTTAAATAAAAATAATGTTTGTTGTTCCCAAATATTTAAGTATATCATCATGTTTATTTTACCCTATATAATAAGTTTTTATCTGAAAAACAACGTATTTATGTTTTTCCTGGGTTTGTTTTGATTTTAAATAAATTTTAATTTTATTTTACACAATGAAAGTATAATATTTTTATTTATTTGTTTTTTTTATTATAATATAAATGTATTTTCTAATGAGGTTCATGAGTTAATTGTCTTTATGTTTGGAATAAAATTGTAAATTGCTATTATTTTAAATATTACCAAAAAATGATATAAACAAGTTTTGGAAAATTAAAATAGATTATAAAATTTCCTTAAATAAAATAAATAATACAATGTTATTAATTATTAATATAATATTATTAGAAAAAAAATTATAGAGAAAAAAAAAATTATTAGATTAAAAAATAAGGGATGATAAATCTGATATGTAATGAATAATGGTAATATAATTTGAAAATTCATAATTGATAACTCATGAATGTTGAGCTTAATTTTGGAATATCCACAGTAGTGATCATGCTTCGCAAACGTTTCTAATCCATTCTGAAATTTAGCTCAACAAAAGCTAACCACAAAAATTTGAAATTCAAAACTCATGAATGGTTATTAAGTTAATTTGGTATGACTAATTAATACTTTTACTTCCAAGTTATATGTAATTATCTAGTGATATCATAATATGAATTAGATTACTTATTTTATGCAAAAATTTGGATATAATATTTTACAAAATAAATAATTAAACTTACTTAAAAGAATATTTAATAATATATGATATTTTCTTTTCTTCTTAAAGGTTCATTCTTTAGGGCATGTCTTAATGGATATTGATCATGATCACCATCCATTCTCAAATATACATAACTAGTACAACTACATTAAAGATATTAATGTGGTTAATATAGTTGAAGGCTTCATCTATATGGACCACTAACAGATATATAACAAAAGAAACTATTGCAACAAAATTATTATTATTAACTTTTATTTTACTTAATCCTTAAGAATCTCAGATCTCTATAAAAAAATTAAAAGTGTTGAAGAGTTTTTATCTTTTACAACCAAGATATAGGGCAGTGTTTCTAAATTTAGGTATGCTTTGAAAATTTCTAGGAAATTGATGAGCAATAGAATATCAATTTTTTTAAATTTATTAAAAGTCAATGCAACCTAACAAACTTTCTAACACACTACAACCAATGATAATCATTTAGAGGAAACATAGGCTCAGCATATTCCCTTGAGAATCAATCCAAAGCATTAATTTAAAAAATAGTCAAACTTTCTAACACACTACAACCATTGATAATCATTCAGAGGAAGCATATGCTCGGCATATTCCCTTGAGAAGCAATCCAAAGCATTAGTTTAAAAAAAAAAAGTCAATAGATCTTCATCCACCTTAAGTTAAAGTAGGAAGCCTTTGACTAATTATAGTAATAATATTTAATTTAATTTTTAAAATTATGATTCAATCCAACATTAAATTCATATTTAAGATTTATTTATTTGTTTTGAATCTATTTTCATGTTGTTTTAATTATGACATGCACATTTTTTAAATTTAGGTATGCTTTGAAAATTCCTAGGAAATTGGTGAGCAAACGGATATCAATTTTTTTAAATTTATTAAAAGTCAATGCAACCTAACAAACTTTAAGATTTATTTATGCAACCTAAGGTAATTTTTTAATCAATTTTCTTTTTTCAACCAGGTTTATATTTATTTCACTCAATTTGAACATATCTGAAACTAAAACTTGATTACATTTTTTTAAACGATTATTTGTTAAGTTTAATTACAACTCATTGACTTTTTATTTTAATTAATTATATCACAAAAAAATATTTATCTATCATATTATATTTTAAATTGAATAAATTATATTAAGAAAATTCACATGTTTTAAGTGAATTTAGTTAATAATAGATGTTTGGGAGAATTGTTGTTATCCTCTAGTTAGATTCAATTATCTCATATGGTATATTCAACTAATATTTAATTGTAATGGATTTAAGCCATATAGATTTTATTCATATTAAAAATTCTATTCCAAATTATTTAAACTTTGAAAAATTGGGGTCTTTGTTCAAGTTTTAAAATTCTATGCCGTTCTTAAGATTTGAAGAAATATTAAAGTAGTGTAGATGACTATTGTGTATGAAAGGGAATTTAAAAAGAATTCAAATATTAATAAATAAATTTTGTTTAATTCCAAATTATTTAAACTTTGAAAAATTAGTGTCTTTGTTCAAGTTCTAAAATTCTATGCCGTTCTTAAGATTTGAAGAAATGAAAATGTTTATAGAATTAAAGTAGTGTAGATGACTATTGATTATGAAAGGGAATTTAAAAAGAATTCAAATATTAATAAATAAATTTTAGCAATAAAGTATTATTAAATAAGTGAAATGTAAAATAAACACAATTATAATCATTATCAACAAAATAATTATGTAAAAGAAACTTGTTGGAAATAAACTAAGAAAATAATTTTTAATTATATATTTAAAATAGTAATAAAAATATTTCTTTTTAATATTTATTAACGATTATTCATATTACTTTAATATTTTATTTACTAGTGATAAATAATCAATTATATGTGTGTGTGTATATATACACGTCGTAAGGCATTCTTCTATGAAAACAACTTCCCTCTCTAGTTATGTGTACATTCATGTGTTTTTGATTTAGGTGTTAGATGATTAAAATAGTTTTAGCTATTCGATTAATTTGACAGTATTAAATTAGTTACAAATTTAGTTATAAATTATAAGACTTGCGACGCAGGTCGACCTCGCTCTTTCTCGACACTATCAATTGAGTGGAACGCTTCTGCTAGACTGACAATGCAAAACTAGAGAAGAAGTCACAATGCAGAGATGGGGACGATGGCTAATGCCTCCTCTACCATGCCATGGCTTAGGGCATTATTCCTTCTCTTAACTTCAACAAAACTAGCCACAATCATAGATAATGTTGAAAAGGTGATTCGATCCCCACTCTCTGAAGCATGGTGATCCCATCGTTATCTCTTGTTATGCGTCAGGCGATGGGCACCACTACCCTCTCGTAAAATGGTAGCCATGTGATGAGATTCAGCAGGGAGAAGACGAAGAACTATCTTATGGGTATTTGGAAGTTGTTGGAGTTGAGCTTCCTGTCCATGGTCTGGGCCTGTAGAATGATGAACATGTTTTTCTGCACAACTGTGACTTGATTGGAGATTTTGCAAGAGAATATGGGCACTGTTTGCATAATAGTTTTGAGCCCCTCGATGTATTCGACAACATAATCCTCTGCAAGGAAACCTTCCTCCAAATATCTGGGCTACACCAATCCTGCAAATATTTTCAGCAGATTTTGTAAATTTATTAGGAAATCTTCCTTCCTTTGCACATTGCAATTTTGTATACAAGTTTGAATTGCAGGGCAACAGGATTTCTGGTAGCATCACTAGAAACATTATCAAATGCCAAAAGCTGGTGTACATTGAATTGACTGGAGTGACCCCTTGTGAACTGGAAAGTCTTCTTTTTCTTGATGTCTTCATCTATCCTATAATGCCCTCACCGGGATGGTTCCCCTAGAATTCCATAATTATGTTCCCTTAGAATGTTTCAATGTCTCCTTCAATCATCTCTCAATCCCTGTGCCTTTAGATGGGCTTTTTAGAAGCATAGACAATAATGTTTTCGCAGGAAACCTAGGTCTCAGTGGCAAAGTCCTAGCAGAGTCTCAATGCATGAGTTTAAATGACCCTTAACTCACTTCTTCCTCATATTACAAGTTATATACTAACAAGAAATTTCATAATATATGGGAGGTTATATGGTTTCTTGGTCTAGTAGTATTCATTCTCATAGTTGGAAAAACATGCTGCTATAACCAGTTTATAGGTCATGCTGGTGGTGGGAAATAAAAGGAGGAAAAGCTTGAAGAGGACCAATGGAATATGACTACCTTCTAGGAACTGAGTCTTACAATAGAAGATGTCCTGGAGTGTTTGGAGTGTGCTCACATGGTGGGAAGTGGATAAACTAGCACAGTTTACAGAGAAGAAATGACAGTAGGCAAAGTGATTGCTGTGAAGAAGTTGTGGAGAGTTGATAAAGAAGATATTAATCAAAGGAGAGTAGTATTAGCAAAGGTTGAAATTCTCAACCTACACTATGAAGAGTATCTAGCATACTCTTTCATGTCTCTGTAAGGCCAATATGGTTGTACCACTATGAGCTTTTATGATATTGGGAGGTTCCTTTTCCAATTTGATATTATGTGTCCCTCAAAGGAATCTTACAATTGATCATAAGCCTTGGAAAATTGTTGTAGCGCAAACTTGCGCAAAATCCAAACACATATGCAAGTGTCATTGGAAATACTTACAATATTTCCTTTGCATCGTCTGGTGCAAATGCTAGTTATATATACTTTTAATTATTATTTATTATATTTATGATAACTTATCTCTTAGTTTTAAAAATATTATTAATTTATTATTTTGGCATGAAGTGTATTTTCATTGAGTATTTTGATAAATTATCATAAGAATATTTTTCTTTATCGTTTGAACCTTACAACTAATCCATAGATAAAATAATTATATTTTAAATTCAAAACACATTTTAATTCCAATATCAACTAATCCATTGATAAAATAATATATTTTAAATTCAAAACATATTTTAATTCCAAATGCACTAGGTTATAGTGTGATAATTTTTTATGATAAATATAATTTGAAGGAAGATTTTAATTTTGGCCTTTCTCACTAAAATTTAGTGCATACAATTTTGGATAAAAATAAGATTTATTGTTATTTAAAAATGGTTTTTAAATACATAAATGGATTCAATGCTCTAAACTCTTCCAGTCTATAAATTACACAACTCACTTATAATTTTAAGAAACTCCTATAAAATTATAACAAAGTGAATGAGGAAAACATACTAATAGAAAAAAGAAAAAACATCTAAGAGTTAGATATGCATTATTTAAATACCAATTTTTGGTAAATAATAAATTATGATTAATGAATAATTGAAATTTGTGTTGGAATTAGAATATATGATTAAAACTCTCTTTATATTTCATATATAAAATTGAGATATTCAAAATCAATACATGAATAAAATAAATAAATATAATTACTTAAGTATGTAATTTATTAGCATATTCATTAAAATTTAAATTCGAAGTAGTATAAATTAAGAATATTTTCAAAATAAATTTTAAAATTTAAAGTAGTCTCCCCAATGCCTCCTTTCCCTATGAATTGTCTAAACCCATGTCTCCATGAGGTTCCATTAGGTGTTGGCATTATAATGCATGTGTTGTACTTGATGGCAACCCACTTGTAGCAGAACAACTCACTTGTATATGGTAACTAGATGAATCTATAAAAGAGATATCAGATGTGATAGAATGCATGACAGTTTTGTTTACAGATGTGATGAAATGTAAGGCAGTTCCAAGGAATCAGTTCAGAAGGCATCTCACTCAGATGAAAGATCACAATATAGCATGACATCAGTAAACAAAGAATGAAGAAATAGAGGTATACATAGGTTCACCTTGACCAAGCTGCGTATACACGCAGGTTAACAGAACAAAAGCAACGTATAACATACACATGCACTTTCACAGAAGGAAAAGCACGTATACCTTGGGAAACTAAGTTTTTGGTCCGAAGTTGTTGGTCCATGGTATTTCGATCCATGGTATTGGTCCAAGGTATCTAGTCTGAGGTATTGACCCTAGGTATTTGGTCCTAAGTGGTTTTGGTCCATGGTATTAAGAAAGGCCAACAACTATAAAATAAGGAGAAGATCATTAGGGCAGGAACACAAGCATTGAATATCTGATGAAATGTGAGATCTAGTATGCAGGTTATTGGGTTATGGTGCATTGCTTGATTTGAACCAAGGATGAACCTTAGCGGTTGATGGAGGACAAGATCTAACGACGGATCGGGATCTTAAGGCTTGGAATGAATTATCTTTATATGGTTTGATCATGTTTATTCTAGATTTGTATATTGACGAATGTGTTGTTCTATAAATATTATGATCTGGATATAATTGAAGTCTAGAATAGCTGCAAAATTATGAATGAATATTTGCAGATGTATACGCTGGTTGACTATGGTAAAAGCATGTATACATGCAGGTTTGACACATCTAAATAGCGTATACCTTATGAACTATGATGTTTGAAGTTACAGTTGGTTCTGGTTGTTGATGCAAAGTTCTGGGTTTTGCTTTATGTTCTAGTGACTGCATTCTGGTGACAGTGTTCAGATTGATTGAGTGTGATTTGCTTCAGTGATGATGGATGAAATCTAATGATGGAGCAGGATCATAATGACTTCTCATTATGTGATTTGATGGGCTAGATCTGATTGCTAACACATGTTTTATCCTTTATATGTGATGATCTGGGTATGTCTGAAGTCGAGAAGAGTAGTGAAGTTATAAGTAAGTATTTGCAGATCTATATGCTGGTTCGCCTTGATGAAGTTGCGTATACACGTTGGTTCAACTCTTCCAAGTTGCGTATACACTCTGATGCATGTTTTTGAGGTTACAGTTGGTCCTGAATGATGATGCAGTGTTCTGGGTTTAGATTTGTATACTGGTTACAATGATCTATCTGTTCCAGCTGATTGATTGAATTTGATTCAGTTGTGTCAGAGGTTTAGTAAGTGTTTGATTCAGTTGTGTCATAGATTCATGGATTGATTTATTCAGTTGTGGTTGATTCAAAAAGTGATGATTGAGTTTTAGTGATTAGTTGATGCAGATGTATTTGATGGTTGTATTACAATGGTGATTGATTTTGAGCTTCAATGTTGCTGATGGGTCCAGTATGAAAATTAGATGAAATGTGGCCTTCATATTATGATGTTGTGTTCCAGGAGTATCCAGTCTGAAAATTTATGAAACGTGGTCCCTAGAGGAAGAAGGAAGGTTGTAGCCTTCTGTAGGTCGGTGCCTACGTGCTACTAAACATATCAGCTAGTACAAGAGCTAGGGGGTTGTAGCTCCCTTCCAGTAGAAGCTGGAGAACGAGAGAAGGTTGTAGCCTTCTACAAGTAGAAGCCTGCATACTGGTATGGGTCTGCACCAGTACAATGTTGTAAACATATTTTCTTATTATTAAAAGAAGACAGAGATGACAGCAGCAGGTGGTTTTTACCCACATTGGGTTTCCACCTTAAATCTTGGAGTTCATGTGTGTGATGGTTCTTTCTATTATTAACTGCACATGGTTACTGTTTAATGCTTAATAAAGTATTGATGCACAGATTTAAGATCAACATATGATGAATTAACTAAATCATTAGTTTGCTGGATATACGCTTGTTTCCTTAAACACAGTTGCGTACACATGCGATTTACCTTCATTGAAGTAGCGTATATGAAATTGAGTATGAAAAAGAAAAATATTATTGACTTGACTAATATTGATTCACCCCCCCACCCCCCTAGTATTATTTTCAACAATTGGTATTAGAGCAGGTCCTTTGGTAGAAGCTTGATTGCTTGAAGGAGATCTGTAGAATAATGGGAAAGAAGCCAAAGGAGAAAGCGCCTCTGAAGAATAAGACATCTCAAAGGAACTATGACAATGGGAGAATCGATTCGGGAATATGTGGAAGCAACTCTTCAGATTTAGAATCACCTCAGAATGAAGATGAACAAGTAAAAGAACTATCAGGTATGAACTTGTTATACTCTGGTGATACATTCCTCCATCCATTTGAAGATGATGAAAGTGATAGTGAAACAACTAAATTTGCTCTTATGGGTGAGGAATAAAGATATCAAATAGAGGCAGAATTTAAGAGGCTTATGGACAAAATTAGAGATCAACAAGATATATTGGACAAAAGGGAATGTGCCTTCAAAGAAGAAGTTGCCAAACTAAAAGCTCAACTAGAGGAAGGAAACAAAGTAAGGAAGCAATTCAAGGAAAAGGAAGATCAATGTCAAAAGCTGCAAGATGAAGTGACATCATTAAGAAATGAAGTAAATGAAAGGAGCACAACAATTAAGAAACTCAAAGATAGATCCAATTACTACGAAAGTCTTGAAGCTAAGATCCTCTCGCTAAAAGAAGATCTTGAAAAATCAAATAAGCAGAATGAAGAACTACTCCAAGCTCTTGAAAAACAAGAAAACGAAGTTCTTGAATTAAGGCAACAGATGGAAGAAGGAAGAAAAGCTAAAGAATTCATGAAGAACCAATATCTTGAAAAGGAAGAGCAACATTAGGTTGAGGTAAATATACTAAAAGGTAAATTAGAAGAAAAGGATAAGCTCTTACGATTTCAAAATAGCACTAATATCTTGGATGATATTCTTAGTAGTCAGAGGTCTCATACCATCAAAAATGGTCTTGGTTTTCATGAATGTGTTGAAGGTGAATCTAGCTTACAAAGTAAGACAAGGAATTCTAATGCAAAATCTGAAATGCTCAACAAGGAAATGAGAGGTCAATCACATCAACAACCAAGGAAAGAAATTCTTCAAAGAAAATCTTTCACTCCTAACTATGCAAGTGATATTCGGTCATTTCCATAAATGAATAATGTTGAATGCTTTATATGTCATAATATTGGACATGTTGCAACAAGATGTGGAAGGAGAATGGTTCAAGACCATCACGCAGAAAGATCATTAGCTTCCAGTTACTTTAAGGGATATTGTTTTTCTTATAATATGTTTGGTCACAAAGCCATTGACTACTATAGAAGAAATATGAAACATGTAAGATGTTATGCATGTAACAATTTTGGACATATAGCAAAGGAATGCAGGAGGAAATTTCAGGCACCATACCAAAAGGAGAAAACATCATCACACTCAAAGATATGGAAGAAGAAGGAAGTACAATCAGAAAAATGTGGCATGGCATAGTGTACAGACATAATAGACTCAGGGGGAGCTGGAAGTGTGAAATTTCAACGTTCTAAATCTCATACGCAAGTTTCCTGAAGACAAGTCGCGTATATACATGAGTTTGAAGCTGCACAATTGGGTATATGTGGTTTGAGAAAAATGCAGTGGGACAGACTCAGAAAAACTGATTTGATATGATTCAGAGAATTATCAGTTATCCTCTCTATCGTGATGATAGATGACTACAGTCTGTGGATTTTCTTTAGAAGTGTTTTTGATCCTAACAAGTTGTTGATAACTTGATGTATATCTGACTGATGATGATGCCTTGATACTTCTTACTAATATATGCAATGATCAGATCTGACAGTGAACAAGTGGAACAGGTTCAGGGGGAGAACATGCTATGCTTCTAATAAAGCATTGTTGGCATTATGTTTAGAAGCCTTTGGTACCTAATCAATGATCATGATGCTTATGTGGCTAAAGTTTCTAAATGATAAATCTTGCTATGTGACAGTTATGAGTTACCCATGATGAAATCTCAGATGATACTTGTATGGATTCAGATCAGATTTGTGAATGACTTTTTGATGATGCATATAGTACATATATGTTTCTTACATGGTGATATTCATAAGGACAAAGAGAAGTACAAAACTTCATTATATGATGATGAGCCACTCATTTCTTTTATGTTGTTGTCATCATACCTTCAAAGATGCATAAAGTTCATATGGTGTAGCTATGATGTAGGATTTCCATAGTTCTTGGCTCTCACATGGTTGAGGATTGTTGTTGTTGAGGATATCAAGAAATCTTGACAAATGACCATGAGCTCATGGTGTGCTAGATACATATTGCTATTGACAAATATTGTTGGTTGGGCAAGAGAATGGTGTTATTGCAAGCCTCATGAAGACATATATATTTGAAGACATGGATATTCGAAGACATGGCTAACTTAGTCACATAATGATGATGATTTCTTACCTTATGATGATAGGTTGATACTCACATATGTTGATTATCATGGCTAATACTTATCAGATATGGGATGCTCCCTAGTGATGATACATGATTGATACATTGAAGGTTCTTGTCGAAAGATCATGCAGTTCTTGATAATGACGTTATGATCATGGATGATGTCTATGGTATTTTCATGTACATATGATATGATGTGAATGATTTAGTGCTACTGCTTGGAGATACAACATTTGCTTAGTTGATTCATGAAAGGTTATGGAAACGAAGCAAGTTGATCTTGATGAGATCAAGAGGATGAGTTGATATCTATATGTAGACATACTTTGTTACAATTTGATGATATTTACACTGTCATATCTTGGGAACTAACAATGGACATATACAGGTTGCTAGTCTGGATGTTGTTGATAGATGCTTATGGAGTAGATCATACATGGTGTAAGATAGTTGTTGAAGACTATCATGGTCTTGTTTAGATATTTGGTCTCTATTATAAATGTCATGTAAAGATCATATCAAAAACCATGATGTAATAATTTTTCTATGTCTGTTGTAGTCTTTTGATGAGTCCCTTTTGGTCCTATGATGTAATTTGTACCCCCTCTATGCATGGGAAGGATGATGTAATAATTTCTATATTTCAGTCATGTATAAACAATCAATATATCCCACTTAGTTGGGTGGATAAGTCAAGTTTGGTATATCCCCACTTGGTTGGGTGAATGGATGTATGTATGAGTCATTGATGATAGGAATGTCAAACTCACATAGTTGAGTTATAGAGTCATGTTTTCTTCTTGAAAATATTTGCAGACTCTGCATGTGCTCAGGGGGAGCATGGATGATACAATATATCTCAACATGAACAAGGGGGAGTTTAATCAGAGAATTCAGCATGTGCTTAGGGGGATCATGATCAATTTTTATATTTAGCTATTTAGATATGGAAGTCTTGTTTTTGGTCAGCCCTTTTCCCTTGATAGCAAAGGGGGAGAATATCCTAGTCCACCCTTTGCCCTTGATGTCAAAGGGAGAGAGTATTTTGGTGTTTCTTGTTATCTCTAACAGACTCTACAACTTGCAGAAATCAACACTGACATGGTTTCCATCAAGTCCAAAGGGGGAGATTGTTGGCATTATGATGCATGTGTTGTACTTGATGGTAACCCACTTGTAGCAGAACAACTCACTTGTATATGGTAACTAGATGAATCTACAAAAGAGATATCAGATGTGATAGAATGCGTGACAGTTGTGTTTACAAATGTGATGAAATGCAGGGCAGTTTCAAGGAATCAGTTTAGAAGGCAACTCACTCAGATGAAAGATCATATTACATCATGATATCAACAAGAATTACAGTCTATACTACAAAGAATGAAGAAAGAGAGGTATACACAGGTTCACCTTGACCAAGCCACGTATACATGCAAGTTAACAGAAAAAAAGCAGCGTATAACGTACACGCGCACTTTCACAGAAGGAAAAGCGCATATACCTTGGGAAACTAGGTTTTTGGTCCGAAGTTGTTGGTCCATGGTATTTTGATCCATGGTATTGGTCCAAGGTATCTAGTCTGAGGTATTGACCCTAGGTATTTGGTCCAAGGTATTGGTCCTAAGTGGTTTTGGTCCATGGTATTGAGAAAGGCCAAAAACTATAAAAGGAGGAGAAGATCATTAGGCCAGTGAACACAAGCATTGAATATCTGATGAAGTGTGAGATCTAGTATGCAGGTTATTGGGTTATGGTGCATTGATTGATCTAAACCAAGGATGAACCTTAGCGGTTGATGGAGGACAAAGATCTAACGACGGATTGGGATCTTAAGGCTTGGAATGAATTATCTTTATATGGTTTGATCATGTTTATTCTAGATTTGTATACTGACGCATGTGTTGTTCTATAAATATTATGAACTGGGTATAACTAAAGTCTAGAATAGCTGCAAAATTATGAATGAATATTTGCAGATGTATACACT
The DNA here is from genome assembly GCA_031772625.1 of Pinus tabuliformis. Classification (NCBI taxonomy): domain Eukaryota; kingdom Viridiplantae; phylum Streptophyta; class Pinopsida; order Pinales; family Pinaceae; genus Pinus; species Pinus tabuliformis. Next base: position 861,203,733 of record CM062817.1, on the reverse strand, counting down.
GGTTGACAATGGTAAAAGCGCGTATACATGCAGGTTCGACACATCTAAGTAGCGTATACCTTATGAAATATGATGTTTGAAGTTACAGTTGATTGTAATGATTGTCGCATCTATGTGAACTATTTCGCTTGATGTTAGACAAACCTTTCTCATCTATGTGTGTCTCCATTAAGGTAGTAATATTACTTCTCTTTTAGAGGCTCACTTTACTCCCCCTTTGTAGTGAAAGAGCCTTGATATATCTGTAATCAAATATTCACAAGGCACACTCTCTTGCTCATTCAACATAGTTACTAATCAAACGAGAAATTTACCAATTACCCATTTTTTTGAGGTAGCAAACAAATCACCCGATTTTGAAAACTAGTTATTCATAATACACTTTTTTTTTTAGTATATTTTTGGCATTTTAAATTTTCTTATGTATCAAGTATGAACTCTTTTTTTAAATGTTATTGATTTTCAAAACACTTATTGTCCAGCTCAGCTATGATGCATTCACTTCAAACATATTTAGAAACTGTTCATTTCGGACTAGATTCTGGGCTTATTATCAAATTAATTCAATGAAATGTTATTTGAATGTCTATTGAGAATATTTGACATGAATCAAGTATGAGAGAAAGAATGTAAATGAGTCCCAATCCCGAACTACCCAATTTTAGATCTGAGTCTATACTCATATTATAGAATGAATATGTTGATGATCTTTATCCAGCATCCATGGTTGAATGGTTAAAGCGCCGCTAATTTTCAAAAGTGTTGATACAGCATCAAACCCTGTTTTAAAATGTTTTTTTTAATGTTTTTTTAATTATTATTTTTAGATTTTTTTACACTTTTAATTTTTTTAATTTTTATTTTAATGTTTTTTTTTTCAATTTATTTTTTTAATGTTTTTTTCTATATATATAAGTTTAAATTTTTTATTTTTTTTTAATTGTTTTTATAGTTTAAAAAAAGCTATATATATATGTGTGTGTGTGTGTGTGTGTGTGTGTGTGTGTGTTTTATTGTGTTGTTGTTGTTGTTTTTTTTTTAATTTATCCCATTAATATTATTTATTGATTTTTTTTTTCTTAAATCATGTTTTTTGGAAATAAATGTTTTTTTTTTTGGTTTAAATTTTTATCTCTTATTAATTAATTTTGTTTTTTTAAACATTCTTTTATGTTTGACTTTTTTTTTCTATATATATATATATATTGTGTGTGTGTGTTTTTTACATGTTTTTTTTAATTTTTTTATGTTTTAATATATATTTTTATTTATGTGTTATTATCTTCTAATTTTTTTTTGCTTTTTTTGTTTGTTTTAGTTTTTATTTTTTCAATGTTTCTATATTGTGAATATATTTGATTGGATATATATATGTCAAAATACAAAATATGTAGAAGTAATAAGTTTAGGAGAACAATTTTTTGTTGAGCCTTTGTGGTCGATAGGATAAACCATAAGTTTTATTTTGGGTAAACTTTGTTTTTCTTGCCCACTTTCAATATGTTTATTAGTTTCAATTTTTTCAATATTTCTATATTTTGAATATATTTGATTGGCTATATATGTCAAAATAAAAAGTATGTAAAAGTAATAAGTCTAGGAAAACAATTTTTTGTTGATGGTATACTTCATTTGCGATCAATAATACTTTGGAAATGACAAGTTTTTTTTTATGCATAATTTGTTTTCCCACTTTCAATATGTTTATTAGTTTCGATTTATTAAATTCAAAAGAAAATTATATATATATATATATATATATATGTGTGAATAATAAAATATAGTTTCTAAAAAATAATTTGCAAATTTCAAAATCTTAAAATTTTTTAGAAATAAAATATTTACACAAGTTTAACTAAAAAAAAAAAAAATGTTTCAATGCAAAGAGTATCAAGAACTCCAAAATCACATATAAATTCTTTTGTTTTGTAAAATTGTTCTAACTAAAGTGTTTCCTATCCAGTGACTTCAATATATTATATAAAAAAGACATTATATTTAATAAATTGTTATTAATATGATAAACTTAAAAAAAAAAAAAAAAAAAATTAATATAAATTAAATGGTTATAATTTTTTAGAAGAATATTAACACCATGGTTGAAAATTGTTGGAATTTTAAGGCTTTTCATAGAGGTGACATTTTATTTTCAATGCCATGCTTGAAAATCATTGGAATTCTAAGGCTTTCTAGAGACATGATATTTTCTCTTTATCTTTGATGCCATGCCTAAAAATTGTTGGAATTTCAATACTTTTCAAAGACCTGATATTTTATTTTTAACATCATGCATATCATTGGAATTTTAAGGTTTTTCGAAGTCATGATATTTTATCATTAACGTCATTATTAAAAGATGTTGAAAATTTACCCAAAAAAAAGACTTTATTCCAACGTCAACACTTTTCATTTTCAGGTGTTTTTTGCACAAATTAAATTGGATTTTATTGGTTTTTATTTCCATTTTTAAAAAATGTCGAAAAAGTACCCTAATTTTTTTTTTGTTATTCCTGCATCAACACTTTTCATTTGCAAGTTGTTTTTTCATGTTTTTTTGGGGGTTTTTTGGCTAGAGTTCTCATTTTGAGGTAATAGTTCTCGTTTGATCAGTAACTTTGTTATTCCAAAAGTACATGTGCAATTCTCTCTTGTGTTAACTGCTAAATTCAAATCATATATTTAAGTAAATGGAAGTCAGACCATATTCCGGATTGGACTCCTACACCAAATGTTGTGAGGTCTAATTGGACCTTATATCAGGGAGATCCCCAGTATGTTGGCGATATCCAGCACCGTCAACTGTCAGGCACTATAAGGAGGAAAGCCAGTTTTTTATGGTTGATAACTATATACATCTTAATTATTCATCCTCTATTCAAGGTAGAAATATTATGAGCACCATTCCAACTCCTATTCCCAAAGTAGGAGGGTCTTCTCAGCCTATTCTGGAGTTGGCATACGAGGTTACATACAAAAAACTCTAGGCACTTCGACCTATAACCCACAAATTTGAAAAAGATATTGTTTTACTTCCTGTTGACAAAATCTGTCACATCACCCCAAGAAGAAAGAAATAAGGTGTACTGGTGTATTAGTTGCAACATTGGAAGATTTGGTTTTTTCTAATCTTGAAGAGTTAGTAGAGTCTTCTAAAGACATTGTTCAGCAAGAGCCACTTCCACCCATTAACCAAGGGTACGAGGAAGACATTGTTCTTTATAACAAATTTTTTAACGGTTTAGATAGTGAAGGAGAAGGCTTGTTAGATTCTGAAAAGGAGGAGGAACCCAGAGACGAAGAAATGGATGACCAAGACTTGGATTAGATGGCCCAAGGGCCTCTTTCTCTTCCAGATAATATTCATAAAATTCCTAGACATCTGGAAAAGTTATTATCAAATTTTGATCCAAATAAGAAGACAAAGGCAGAAGATCACATCAAAGATTTCTACATACATCTATGAATGTTGGAGGTACGGTACAATGATGTTCCTTGTAAGCTTTTTCCTTTTACACTACAAGGTAGAGAAACATCATGGCACCATATTCTAGCTCTCAAATCATTCCATAGTTAGAGGGAGTTCAAGAATTTGTTTTTGGAGAAATTTGCTAATGACAAGACTCCCACCATGTTATTGAAAGAGCTCAAAAACAGTGAGATGGGGAAAAGGAGAAATTAAAATATTTTAATCAAAATTTCAATCACATATTGAACAAGTTTCCCCTAGGCATGCAACCTCACGATTCAATTATTATTGCTTATTATATAGTTATCTTGCCCACCAACATTTCTTCTTTTGTCAAGCGAGTTGCAAAGGAGACATTGGCTCTCAACTTTGCAAGAGAAATCATTGTGGAGAAAGACTTGCATGCTATTGGAGTTATTACAGACAATGATGAATTTGAAGACTCCAAGGAAACTGGCAGAACGTATCAACCTTATTCAAGTAAGGTAAAAGAAAACGATTCGTTAGATATTGAAAGTTTGACCAAGATAATGAAGGAACTTACCAATGAAATTTCATAATTAAAGAGAAGGTTAAGCGAGACTTACACTAGTAGAAAGCCCCCAAAGTCTTTTCCAATTTGAAGGAATAATAATAATAACAACAAAAATCATCTGGCCAAATCTATCAAATTTTGAATGTTGTGTTAAATATAGAAAGTATGGGCATGGATACTTATTGATCTTTCCACCAAGAATATCATTCAGAGAAAACATGCTTATAGTGGAACCACAACATGAATGCTCTGGTTGCACACATTGTGGATTCCTTACTAGGAGATGAGCAGTGATATTAGATAGAAGAAACAAATGATCCTATAGTAGTTGAAGAAAGTATAGATATTGGACATGCGGTAAATGCATGTGATTGTATTCTCAACATTGACAAGAATAATGTTGAAGAACCACCACAAAGTGAAGCCCCTCCTCAGAAAAAGAATGGTTGATATATAACTTGAGGAGTCAAGAGCCTAATTTTGAATAGGAGGTGACAAGACAAAAATTAAAAGAGAAATTGTTAATAATAATCTCACCATCGATCAATCCTACTTAGAATGCACAAAACAAGTCTGGAAATGCAACAACTTCTAAGAACACTTCCATCGTCAAAAAAAGTAAGCCCATTACTCTGGAAGTGTTAATCAAAGCTACTCCTCCAGACACTTTAGCACTACCTGTTAGAGGTAAAATAATTGATTATAACATAGTTGAAGATTTAAAGAGAGCTCACACCAATATTTCTATCTATGAGAGCCTCATGAAGATAGCAGGTCGACGTGAACTACTCGTCGAAGCCTTTTCAAAACCTTCAAGTGGCAAAGCCTCTTCCTCTCAAAAGGTGTCTGGTAAGTCTTCTGGTTCCCTTCAATCAGTGGTTAATGTTGTAAAATTAGATGCTAACACTCCCTACCCTCCTTTTTTTAACCTTTAAAATTTCCAATTACAATGTCCATAATTGTTGATTCTGGTGCATCTATGGACGTAATGCCTATTACCAAGAAAATTAACACAAAATGGGTTAAAACCGATGCACAAATAATTTAGTTAGACGGATCTCTTTTCCTAAGTAGAGTCTGGTCTAGTAAATTGCAAGGGAATTTTACTACAAATTGGTCACATTTATGGCTTCCATATAAGGCTAGAAATAACTAGGTTCAAGTAGAAAGTGAACCATACATGAAATACACATTGACACCACTTGAGGGCCATAACGCGTTTATTGCCTTCGTAGATTTAATCTTTGGAAAAAAAAAAAATTAGAAACTGATCATGAGTATTATCAAGCACAACCATCACCCATCCCACCACATACACAGTTGGAGATCCTTCCTTGTTCTCCAACTGGTCCAAATGAATCTTGTAATATAGATGTACATATTAAATAATAATAATAGTATAGGAAGTGGCTTAGTATTTAATAATATCTGGACTCTATACTTCGATGGTTCAAAGATGCAGGATGGTTCTAGAGCTAGTTGAGTATTTATAGACCCACGTAATAAGAAGCATATATTGTCATGTTGTTTAGAGTTTGAGTGTACAAATAAAAATTTCAAATGTGAAGAACTTGTACTTGGATTGAAGAAAGACATTAATCTAAAGGTAGAGTTTCTCAAGGTAATTGATGACTCAAAAGTGGTTATTCATCAGGTATGAAATATTATCCATTATGCTTCACTAAATCTTAAAAACTACTAGTAGGAGGTATGGATTTTAATTAATTATGTTAAATATTTCAATATTATTTATGTTCCTAGGCTTAGAAATGATGTTGCAGATGCATTAGCAAATCCAACTGCTAGAATATCACCATTGATAAATTGTTTTTCTATTGAGATTATAGATAAACCATTTGTGCCTGATAATGTCACTAATTTTCGCATTTTCGATGATGACTAACAGTTATTGAATTTGATGGCTAATTCAGACGTATTCAAAGATGTTACCATAAATGAGGATGAACACGATAAGATTTTGTGGGAGGTGTCTAATGCAATGAAAGGTAACACTATGCCTAAAGGTGTGATGTCCCTAGAAAATTTATATGACCTAGAAAAATGGTTTAGAGGACTAATCAATACCAAGACTCAAGGCTCAAAACTATCATCTGAACAAGTCAATATAGGAACTTAAGAAGATCTGAAGTATGTAAGCCTTAGTACATGTTATTCTCCATAAGAATGACAAAAAATCATCTTCTTATTCAAACAGTATCCTGATGTGTTTTCATGGACATATGACGAATTACATATATATTATACTCGTATTATTCAACATGTTCTTCCCATCAAAGAAGGGCTAAAAGTTTTATAGTAGAAACTAAGGAAAGTTGATCCAATGTTAGAGCCCCTCATCTAAAAGGAATCGAGAAAGTTGTTGGATGCTCACATCATTTTTAAAGTTAGACATTCCACTTGGTTTTCCAATTTAATCCTAATTAGAAAAAAGTATGGTGAGATAAGGTTATGTGTAGACTTCCACAAGCTCAATCGGGAATCTAATAAAGATAACTACCCAGTTCCATCCATGGAATAGATCCTCTGAACAGTATATGGGTCTGAAATTTTCTTGCTACTAGACCATTTTTTTGGGTATAATCAAGTGCTAGTGGCGGAACCAAATCGTTTGAAAACCACCTTCAAGACCAAATGGGAAACATTCACTTTTAAGAGAATTCCATTCGGGCTTATCAATGTCAGTGATACCTTTCAGAGAGCGATGGAAAACTCTTTTCATGGCCTTATTGGTCAGAGTATAATGTTTATTTGGATGATGTTACAATGTTTTCCAAAAGATGATCAAATAATTTACGTCATCTGAAACAAATATTTGAGTGGTGTCATAAGTATGGGATTTCTCTCAATCCCAAGAAAAACATCTTTGGTGTGCCGGAAGGGACTCTTTAGGGGCGCATCATTGCAAAAGTGGAATTAAAGTTGATCCAGATAGGGTCAAAGCTGTTAACCAGATCTCATTCCTAGTGAATAAGAAGGTGATGTAGTCTTTCTTAGGGAAGATTAATTTCTTGCGAAAATTCATCTCTAACTGTGCTCAGATAGTTAAACCTCTATAAGAGATGATCAAGAAATATTCAACTTGCAAATGGGACAAATAGGGGAAGGATGATTTTTCTCACATCAAACAAGTTATCGCTGATGCACCTGCATTATTCAGTCCTGACTATGGAAAATATTTCCTTCTTTATACATTTTCTTTGAATTCATCTATTTCGACCATCCTTACTCAAAAGGATGTTAAGGGAAAGGACGACCTATTTCTTTCATGAGTGCTGGCTTATAGGGTCCATAACTAAATTATCCTGCCATTGACAAACAAGCATGTGATGTATATAAGGCAATCAAATATTTCAGGTTCTATCTTCTAAAATCTCACACGATCATTTTTGTGCCTCACCTAGTGGTAAGAACACTCTTTGTGCAGTAAGAGTTCGGTGAGAATAGGGTAAATTGGATGACCTGCTTACAACAATATGATTTGGAGTTTAAACTAGTTCATACCATTAAGGGTGATGGCCTCCTTCAACTAGCAGACAAAGCAAGAGATGCTCCTGAGTAAGGTATTTCAGGTTGGGAGTAGGAAATTGAAATATACAATGTTGAATAGGTTCATTGGTCCATGTCTAAAATGCCATGGTATTTCAATATATGGAAATTTCTAGAGTATATCACATTTCCCATGAATTTATTGAATAAACAAAAGAGTGAAATTCGCTTAAAAGCTCTATCCTACCAACTTGTTCATGGAGTGATTTATAGAAAACACCACAATGGTGTCTTGATAAAATGCCTTGAGCCACAAGACATAGGGAAGGTATTAGAGACCTGCATAATGGACCAACAGGTGGTCACTATGTGTGTGACACAACTGCACATAAAGTCATGAGGGTTGGTTATTATTGGCCCACTCAATTCAAATACTCTCACGCTTATGTCTACAAGTGCCCAACTTGTCATAGATGTGTTGGTCGAGATCAGAAGTTAGTCGCCCCACTGCTACCAATACAAATTGAGGAACCATTCCAATAGTGGGCTATAGATGTTATCATATAAATCTTTCCACACTCGTTAAAGCAACACCGGTACACTCCCATAGTGACAGATTATTTTACTTGGTGGTTAGAAGAAATTCCTTTAAGACAAGTAAACAACCAAGAATTCATCCACTTCTTATAGCAAAACATTATAACCAGGTTCAAAATTCTGACATCACTTGTCTTCGATAATTTGATTTATTTTTCTTTGTTAAAAATTTATGAATTCGCATTAGAAAATAGGATTGTATTAAAGAATGCATCTAATTATTACCTGCAGGGAAATGATTTAGCCGAATCGACAAATAAAAATCTCATCTACATCATCAAGAAAACAATTTTCTATGAGGAAAGGAATTGACAAAATGCTTTGACCAATGCATTATGGGCTGACGTGTAATCCCTAAGCCTTTCCTTAAGATCTCATCGTACTTTTTTTGTTTATGGTGAAGAAGTTATTTTGCCCCCAAACATGTATCTCCCAACCTTGCAACTCTCCCAAGAGTCCCAAGGTAGACATTTCCCTTTGGTTCAGTGAAGGATAGATACTTTACTTAAACACCAAGAATAAAGGCTCAAAGCTAAAGAAATGTTTTTCATTCATCAAAACTATGTTAAGTGTTGATTTGACAAGAAATATGCAAGGGATAAGAGTTTCGAGATGGGTGGCCTAGTACTGAAGTGGGACAAAGCCCACTAGTATAAATAAAAACACACAAAGTTCTGACCTCCATGGATTGGCCCATTTACCATCAAAGAGAATCTTGGTCATAATACCTTCAAGCTGAAATCCTTAGATGGGAGGATTGACCCCCTTCTCGTAAATGGCCAAGATTTGAAGCAATATTTTTAATAGCAGCTACAAGTTGTGTTTCTTATACAATTTGTCCTTTTATTTTATTTTTCTCCAGTGTCATTCGTATTTATGTTGGGTCATGTATTCTTTTGTGTCTTGGATGTTGTACATAAATAAGACCTTGTGTGAAAAGTGTTTGGCTCAAAAGGAATTTATGGTGGAATAAAAGGAGAAAATGTGATAACCACAATGCTTGGCTATTTGTTTGTTCTTCTTATTTGTTTGGGAAGATGCCATAGGTTGATCTAAGTCTAGATGGAAAATACGATACATCCAAAAGGAAAACCTTAAGGGAACCTATTATATTTGTGCCTATTCTAGTATCCAAACTACTCAACTTGGTGTAAATCTACTTGTGTGTTAACGCTTGTCTAATCTAGTAGCGAAAGGATGAGGGGAAAATATAAAGCAAGAAAACCAATATCAGAGGTTCTAAAATTCTTCTATGAAGGGGAAACCTCCTTTTCTCTAAAAAATTTGGGATCCCTCTTCCTCTTTTTGAAATAATAAGTGCCAAAGCACAGTCATATTAAATAAATAAGTAAAGAGTGAAATAAGAGAAAGGATTCCTGCATAGGAAGGTTAAGAAAGTGAATTTTTTAGGGTACTGCCTGGGCCTGCTGGTAGTGGAGCAACACTAGAGATGAAAAAATCATACTATGAATATCATAAATTGGCCATGCACATTACCCTTTCCCAGATTGAAACAATTGTGATATGGCTTATCTTTTGTTTTTTCGAACTAAGTTAAAGAGAATAAGGTACTATGTATATAACCAGGTTAAAAGGGGGAAGTTAAGGCAATCCAATTGATGAATCAATACTTTCTGAAGGATTGATCCTTTAACTAAAAATATATTCCTAAGCAGAGAAGCAGAAGCTCTCCTAGTGTGTCAGAAAGTGTTGTTATTGCTACAACGCCCTCCAAAAATTTCACTATATTCAAATTTTGGAGCCTACTTCACTATTGTATCTAGTATCGCCTTGGTTGTCAAGTGTTGTTTCAAGTTATTCTATATTTCTCAAGTGTTCTTGATCATCCTGATGTCTCATCACACCAATTACAACATATTTTGTGTACTTCATGGTCGTAACACCTTCGTTGTTGTAAAACGACAATTTTTGGTTGCATTCACACACACTTCATCTATCATACTTTGGGAATGTTTATAAAGAGGCATTTTGATGTCTACTTATCATTGTTCAAGATTTTCTAAGTCTTCTTCATGAGTTGGTATGTGTCACACTTAATTTCATGTCTAAAATCAATGTGTTATCCCCTTTTCCTATCTTCTAAACCTAAACAAATATTTTTTCAAAGCAAACCCATTAAGACAATGAGTGCATCAGCATACTCTGAAGCCTTGATTAAGAATCCTTCATTGTTTAGAAATGCACCTTGCACCCTCCAAGAGTGCATAGTGCGCTTCTAAAGCATATTTCCCCTTTCTTATCCTAAATTGCGCCCTTTGAAAAAGCTAAGTATTCCTTTGAGGACACTGTCAAGCCCCAAAATTGTTGTATCTAATGCATCTTTTTTCCCATACGATTCCTCGCTTATTCCCTTGTTTTACCAGTTTATGGAATTTTATCTTTCACTTATACATTCTTTTGATGCAATAGAAAATATTTACATTTTGTTTTCATTTTATGCCTTCTTTATATGAATTTATTAGGAATGATGTTCATTAAATGTTGTTAATGCAATTCCTCCACTCCATAGAGATCCTACACCAAAACGGAAGTATATGGGGACCACTTGATCATCTGAGCTTGCCACGGAGAAAAATGATAGATGAAATCTGTTCAGAACTATTTTGGATCCTTTTTTATAGTCATAGGTGTACTTATCTTTCATTGACTTGTTCATGCACTAAAGAGCAACATTCCTACACTAAAGAGCGACCAATTTGGGATTCGACATATCAACACACTTTCACAGAAAACCAAGGAATTGTTTTCTCCAAAATAATTTTTAACACCTCCAGATGAGTTGGAATGCACCCAGGTCGTACGTGTGGGTTTCTAGAAGAAAATCAACAAATCTACTGAAAATTGGCATAATTTTTGAACTCCCAACTTTGACCTTGATCTACATAGAGTTGGAGGTGAATCTAAAAAATATGAGCATTTGGGTTTTTTCCCAATACAGAAAATTATCTAAAAGCTAAACCATTTCCTAAAATTCACTATTTTTAGGAAGATCCACAAGGTTCTTTGAGGTAGTTTTGTAAAAAATGCACAAATTTCCATAATTCTAGGATATTGCCCAAATTTGCAAAAAAATGGAAAATTTTGTATCATATATATATTTCCTTGATTGGATTATGTTCAAAATGTTTACTTGAGTATAATAATGACTAAACACAAAAATTTCTTGCACTGAATGTTGTGACATTACGACTGCCTATAGCTTGCTTCTTTCCAATGTGACTAATTAGATTATTATACCCTTGAATTAGGGCTTACAAACATATAACCTTATTATTTTTGACAAATTTATAGAGCTACACTAAAAAAAAATTCCAAAAATAATGCCATTGTAAATTCAAATAGATGTACGTTTCATTAAGGTTGGCTCCCTGATTTGCATAGGCTCACACTGTGTATTTTTATATGCCAATCTCATCATAGAACCTACACAAAGATTCTTGTCTTCTTATGCCACTTACACATGTCAACGAATTCTATCTTGATCAATGGTGACTATAGCTTTGAAGTTAATTCGAATGTGCCTTTAAGAGATTCAATCTAGGTTACTTTTTCTTAGAATTAGAATATGAGGCTTGACTCCCTTTTCAAGATGATTGATGCTTCAATTTATGTCCTTTTGAAGCGTGTTTATGCCAAGAACAAGAGGATATCTAGATGTTTTTCTTTATAAGGCTAAACTTACTCCTTATATATTTCCAATTAGGCCATTATCATAGATTTGATTTGAGATCAACGAGAGAACTGATCTGCACTTGCAATATGATAATCTAAACAAGGAACATGCTCAGAATTTTGATGTCTTGATGCACAGGTGTAGATCATGGTTTTGGAATTCTTTCAAGAATACTTAACCTTAGAATGAGGTGATAAATACCCTCGATCTTTGATATTTTTTATGCATAGTCGTATCCTCTTCCAATAGTGCTTTCAGCTCCCTTTGAAAAGGTTACAATGGTGAACCTTCTAGGGATTCAAAAAGAGACTCATTTACATGCCTTCCAACTTGAGACCATGATCACTCAAAATTGTCCAGAACGAAGGCTCGATAAATGAATTTAGGATCCTTTCAGACGCAGGGGAAATTTATGTCTCAATCCTCTTGTAAGAATATTAATTCTTAGAATGAAACTTGGCCTTGAATTTCTATGCACAGGTATAAATAAAGGTTCTCAGCCCTCTTGAAATCAGAAAGGATGACATTATTCTAGGATTTACAATAAAGGTTTATTCTCAGAATAATTTAATAATACTCATAACATTTTTAGGAATATTTGACATATTTCTAAGATGATAGGTAATAAGTAGAGCGTATGACATCTTTTCTTGACTATAGTGGCATGAAATTTTGAAGACTTCATATGTTGTAAAATCACCTCTTACCTTTGCTTACTTTGTCAAGATTCTTGGCATTCCTTGAGCTCCTCAAATATCCTTTTGATCCATCAAGATCAAAGTCCTTAACCTCTCTCACTTCTTGAGTAAGTCTGAGGTTATGTCACAAAGAAGAGGACTAGTAGAATGAGCAACAATGTAAACTTTGAAATGGAACTATAAACTCAAAATGGGAACTTTGGCCAAAAAACCTTGAAAAAACATGGAATAACACCTTTTTTTCTTGAGTAAATTTTCAACATGTTTTGGTGGTGAAAACCAATTTCTTGGGCAAAAATTGTCCAAAAAACACCCTCAAAACAAAAAGTGTTCAACATTTCAAAATAATGGTGTAAAATATTTTATCATGACCTCAAAAAATATTAAAATTTAAAAGAAATAATGATAACATAAAACAAAATAAAATAAAAATAAAAATAATTAAAACAATGAAAAAACACAACAAAAAAAGTTTAAAAAAATAACAAAACATAAATTAAAATATATACTAAAAACAAACATAAAATAAAAATAAAAAACGAAAATAAATAAATTAATTAATTAAATTAAATTAAAAAAATAAAATAAAATAAAATCAATCAATCATAAAAGTGTAAAAAAAAAACAAGAAACAAAAACAAAATTAATGATAAGAATTTAAACAAAAAAAGAAAAAATTATAAACAAATAAACAGCAAAAAAAAATATTCAAAAAAATGGAATATATCTATCTATATATATATATATATATTCTAAACCATAAAAAAAAATTGGCAAAAGGGAAAAAAAAAAAATATGGAAAAGAAAAAATAACTTTTAAAATAAACTAAAAATTAAGTAGCCAAATAAATAAATAAAATAATATAAAAATAAAAATAAAAATTAAGAAAAAATTAAAAATTAAAAAAAAAAAACTAGAAAATTAACAAAAAAAAATTAAAAACTACTAAAATTGAGATTAAAATGTTCATTACTCGAAAAAAATATAAAAATGACAAAAATGAAAAACAAAAAAATGTTAAAAAAAATTATCTCATAAACCATAAAAGAATTTGGAAAAAAAAATATAAATAAAAAAATAAAAAATATATAAAAATATAAAATTAAGTAAGCAAAAATTAGAGAAATTGAAAAAAAAACATTAGCAAAAACTAGGGAAAAAATAAAATAAAATAATGAAAAAAAAATTAAAAATACTAGTAAAATTAATATTAAAAAAACAAAAATTAACTCAAATTAATAAAGATATATATATATATATATATATATATATATATATATATATATATATATATATATATACACACACACATACACATACACATATATATGAAAATTATTTAAAAAAACCAAAAAAATTTAACATTTAAATTTTTTTTTAAACAATTTTTTTTTATTAAAAAAAAATATATTATTATTAACTTTTTATTTAAAACAATTTTTTTTTTCTTATTTAAAAAAATATTATTAAAATTTTTTTAAACGAATTAAAATTTTAAATTTAAAACTTAAAAATTAAAAAAATTATTTAAAAAAAATTAAAATTTTAAAATTTTGTTTATGGATTTTTTTAAAAACATTTTTTATTTAAAAATAATTATTATATTAATTTTTTTAAAACATTTCTTTTAATTATAAATTTTAAAATATATAAATGTTATTTAAAAAGAATTATAAGTTTAAAAATTTTTAATTTAAAATCATAAAATATATTAATATTGTTTTAAAAAAATTTAAACGTACGAAATTTTTTATTTTTAAATTTATTATTTTAAAAAAAATAAAAATAATATTTTGCTCGCCCCCTGGCCACCCGTGGTGGCGTGGCCATGGGCGGAGGGTCTTGCGTGCAGGCACTCCACCCACGTGCAGTCGTCCCTCCGCCCCTAGCCACACCACCATGGGCGGCTGGGGGACGGGCATCCGATTAAGCCCTCTGCCCATGGCCGCACCATCACGGGCGGCCGGGGGGCGCGCAAAATAATTTTTTCTTAATAATAAATCTAAATTTAAATTTAAAAATTAAAAATTCCGTACGTTTAATTTTTTTTAAATAATATTAATATATTTTATGATTTTAAATTAAAAAATTTTAAACTTATAAATTTTTTTAAATGATATTTATATATTTTAAAATTTATAATTAAAGAAAAATTAATATAATAATTATTTTTTAAATTAAAAAAAATGTTTTTAAAAAAAATCCATAAACAAAATTTTTAATTTTTAATTTTTTTTTTAATAATTTTTAAAATTTTTGAATTTAAAATTTAAAATTTTAATTCGTTTAAAAAAATTTAAAATTTTTTTAATGAATATATATTTATTTTTTTTATATATAAGAAACAAAATTTGTTAAAAAAAAAAAGTTAATAATAATAATTAAAAAAAAAAAAATTAAAATTAAATGTTAAATTTTTTTGGGTTTTTTTATATTTTAAGTTTTTTTTGTTTTGTTTTGTTTTGGCTTTTTTTTTTATAATTTGAGTTAATTTTGTTTTTTTAATATTAATTTTACTAGTTTATATATATATATATATATATATATATATAGATATATATATATATATATATATATATATATATACATATATATATATATACATATATATATATATATATACATATATATATATATATATAACTAGCTTGTTTTTATTTTTTATTTTTTTCCTAGTTTTTGCTAATGTTTTTTTTCAATTTCTCTATTTTTTACTTACTTAATTTTATATTTATATTTCAAGTTCTTTTATGGTTTATGAGATAATTTTTTTTTAACATTTTTATTTTTCATTTTTGTCTTTTTTTTATATATTTTTATATATGTTTTTTAAAGACAATTATTTCATGTGGATTGAAAATTTAATTAACGATGTATAAATATGTAGAATATCAAAAATGCAAAATATCAACCTTCTTTAAATATGCAAAACAATAAAAACCTCACTACAAAAAAATAAAAATAAAAATAAAAACAAGAAAATATGAAGAAGACCACTTCCAAAGTTATTAAATTTACAAAATATCTATTTACATTTCATACATTATAAAATTAAAAGTAAAAAAAAAAACCTCGTAAAAAAAGGGCATGGTGTAGAATTACCACTTTTTAAAATCAACATCAAAATCACTACCATTCTAAAATGCAATGTACATATAAAAAATTATAGTGCCAAAAACTATGCTCTAAAGAAAACGTGTGTGTTCTGCATCACCCCTTTTCAAAGTTTATGTTGTTGAGCCCATAAATTCACTTTCTTGTTTGATAGGTTTGTTCTAGGGAGAGAATGTCTTCTAGCTATTCAGTCATCAAGAAAAGTAATTATATCCCTCCAAAACCCCTTTCTCTTTTCTATGTATACTATTGACCTTATCTCTACAATTAAGGTTAGTAATTATGCCCAGATTTTTGTTTTTCTTTCCTTCATGAATTTGGACTAGGGAATTCACTCTTATTTAAATGAGATGGTGCCAAGTTGATCTTATTTTCTACCCCCACTTCAAAACATAGCTCTACTACCATGTTGAGAAATTTATGGCAGAGAATTAGGTTAAATAATAACTTTATTTCTCTTTAATATTTGACACTTTCTTGAGATTTAGATCCTTGCATGGCTTTGGTTACATATTAATCTGATGGGTCAATAATAGATTTATATCCCAATACAATCATCTAAGATTCATAGGTTGGTCCATCTTGGCTAACACATATAGCCCAGTGGATCATCACTTTGGTCCAAACAAATAAAGAGATAGGTAGGGTTAGGCTATACAGTAAGGACGTGCTATCCCACCTAGGCTTGATAACCCATGTTCACTAACCCCAAATATAAGGAGGGTGTCGAATACCATATATTTGATAAATTCATGGTATAAGTTAGTTAACTCTACCAGGAACACCAAGAGCCTATAATCAGATTCTCATGCTAAACTAAACCTTTACACAATATGTGCCCATGATAAATCAACCATCTACTACTTTGTATCCCTATCCCACTCCACCATACACTACCACACTCCTAATTTAGGTGTTAGCTACTCCTGCTTCAATGCCTAATCACAACAATTTGTAATTATGATGATAATTTAAGTACATATGTGTGTAATTTCCATGATGGGACATATGAATTTTCCTCCCCACATTGTCCATTAATGATTATAACCTTGAATTGGCTAGCACTAGTCTATCTCATCATCTCAAAATGACCGAGTAGATGAAAATTTACATTTTTTGTCATCATCACTTCACATTATCTCATAGATTACCCTTTCTACAGATTATATCATGGGTTAGGTAGACAGGATGGCTTGCTATAAATTCATGCATATAATTTGTAGAAGGGGTCATCTATGAGACAATGTGAAGTGATGATAGTAGACATGGTAAATTTTCATCTGTCAGGTCATTTTGAGATGATGATGACAGAACAGTGCTAGTCCATTCAAGATTATAATCATTGATGGGTAATGTGGGAAGGAAAATTCATACATACCATCATGGACATTACACTCATATATACTTAAATTGTCATCGTAAATTACAAAGTTTCGTGAATTGATAGCTAATATATGTTAGAATTTTATTAGACTAATATAGATTAGAAAATGCAACCAATATATATATTAGTTATAAAAAATATAGTAGAAAATATTGGATGTGTGAGAATTGAAGCCTTCCATTACACTAGCTACTACAGATCTAGTTATGTTCTTAAGTTTGTTAAACTTTAAAAAAAACTAGAATAGTTGTCTTAAAAACCTTGCTAACAACTTCCTTGTTGATGATAGCATCACACACCACTAATTTTTCATGCCCTTCAACCCAGTTCACAGTTGTGGGTTTCTTTTATGCACAGAACTTTCTAGAAAAACACATTAATATCCATGTCATGAAATTCATTTTGAAGAAAATCCAAAACATTATTCATACCCTTAGATACCATACTCATCCCCATAGCATGCTTAGTTAAGAAATTTGGTTAAATAATTATGTAAATCCTTTTTTTATTTATAATGTGGCCTAATAACTTGCTATTGAAAATATCATTTAATAGGATTGAAATAAATTCTATATAACATGTCTTTTAAAGTCTCCCCTAATGTGTTTCAAGTGAGATTCTATCAATTTTGAATAGATTGTTAAATATCTTTGATAGTTAGTCATCATGTTTCCAATCAAGTTCTTAAAATCATGATCCATTTCCCTTTAAAAAGTGGCACTAGCATTCATTATCCCAAAAGGAGTTTGAACATAACCATATGTTCCCTAGGATATTGTGAAAGTAGTATGGTGCCCATCTTATGCAACAAGGACCTCAGTATACCATAAAGAAACATCCAACATGGAAATTAATATAGATAAAGTTACTTGTTGCAACAATAATTCCATGTTCTAAGGTGATAATTATCCTCTGATGGTGCTCATATGGGATCTTTAAAGTAGACACAATGGTGGAATTAGTTATTCCTTATTATAAAAAATGCTACATTAGAAATCCATTCATGATGACAGACTAAAAAAATGGTTTGAATATTTCTATTTTCCAAGCTTATCAACCCTAACCAAAGGCTTCATTTTTTGATTAATCACCCTAGCCTTCAACCTATACGGTTTGGAATAACATGTTACATAATATTTCTATTGTACTCATTGTTTAGAATTGGTAGCATAGGTGTCATAAATCCTTCTTCTTATGTAGGATTTGAAATGTACGGAATATAGAAATCAATAGTCTTTTTATAACATAATATTAAAACAAGAACTTTCTAGACTCTACCATGAGAGAATTAATAACATGACCAGAAAACACGATCGATACAAAGTAATATGAAGCAATAATTTATTGATAGTTGGATGAAGTGGAAATGATCCACAAAAGAGATACTAAGGAGAATATATTGAGAAAGATGGGCCCTCCCCTATCCTCCAAAGGAAAGTTCTTATGTCCTTCTTTTGATATCTCTCTCTCCCTTTCAAATAAGCTTTCTAAAAAATTCAATAGAGAAAGCTTGCAAGTTCACAATGTTCATGTAATCAAGCTTCAAAACATGAGTGAATCCCAACTATATTTTAGTAGCATGGAAATGTATTTCTTCTCCTTATTGAATTGGTCACCCAAGTCATACATTTATAAAGTTTCTTCAATACTTCATAGTAGTTGGATTACTGAATAGAGGTGTTGGTATTTCATCTTTGAAATCAATATGATGTGGCCATTAAGAAAGCAATAAAGCCTCATGTAAATCCGTCAAATTATATTTTCCTTTTTAATGTGCAAAAAACCATTAGATATTCGACGATCATTCCATCACATATTCGACCCTTATCTGATGTGACAACTGTTGGATATTCAAAAGACAACTGAAAAAAGGAAGCGTCAAACATACAACACTCCCTTCGAACAAAAATGTTATATTTTCGATTATATGATGCTAAACCATTTGACTTTCTAACCCATACCAACAGAATGATGTGTCTGAGATATAAAACTCACATCACACTAATTTAATATAACATCGATTATTCAACGCTGAAACATGGAAATTTCTACTCCATACTAATGGAAGGAAGTGTCAGAGATATAACACTCTTGTCACAACATAGTTATTGATCAAACAAGAAAATTACAAATTACACATTTTTTTGAGGTAGAAAAAAAAAACACCCGATTTTTAAAAGTGGCTATTCAAACTAACATTTTTTTTTGTTGAGGATATTTTTGGCACTTAATTTTCTTATGAACACTTTTTTTTAGATGTAAGTGATTTTCATGTTGATTTTGAAAAGTGTTGATACAACATCAACCCATTTTTTTAGAGGGTTTATTTTTGACACTTCATATTTTCTAATGTCTTCTTCTTCCCTGAGATATTTATTTTTAAGTGTGCTTACGATGTTGTTGTTGTTGTTGTTGTTTTTTTTTTTTTTTTTAATAAAATCTTCATTTTTTCAAATAGTTAAAGAAATTGAAAAAGGGTCAATATTTTAAAGTTGAGATTTTTCCATATGTTTATGCATTGTTAATTAATATTTCAATGCACCTCAAATAATTGTTGCTAAAAAACCAATATTTTTAAACATATGACAAAAAAATACACATTTTCAATATAAATACAATGAAAAATATACATTTGAGACTTTTTGTTAAAAATGACATGTTAAATAAATTATTTTTATGGGAAAATATTAACAAAAAACTTTAAAAAATAACATTTTTTATTAATTTTATGTCAAAAAATCATAGTAATCACTGTTTTTTTGCAAAAAATAATGATTCACATAAAAATTAAAGTGAAAATTAGATAATACAAATATTAAACATATAACAACAATAATGAAATACTCATTCTTCTCATAAAATCTCAAAGTCCTAACATTACAAGTAAAATTGATGAATAACTCTCGAAATTGAGCTTTCTTTGCAAGCATAACTTAAAATTAATCAATAATATCAGCTAATCCATGTTCAACATCTTCTATACCTTCATTAATACCTTCTTCCACAATATTTTCTGCTTCAATTTAGTCATTGTCCTCTTATAATGGATCTTTCATGTCTACAAATCTTCTAGAGTGTCTTTTTCCAATCATTGCATATAATGGTGGTTGACGTTCCTTTGCCCTTTTTGCCACACATGATTCATTAAAATCCCCTTTCATCAAATCAAATTCTTGCATTGCATCTGGAAGAAATTGAAGAGCATTAAATCTTTGTTGAATAAAATTGTGTTGTAGTGAGTCTTTTTCAATGGCAATGCAATTTCTTTCTTTTTCGTAGGCAACATGCTAGCATTGTACCTAACCATCAAGCACAAAAGAAATAATTAAGTAAATTAGTATAATACCATCATATACATATACATATACATATACATATACATATACATATACATATACATATACATATATATATATATATATATAATAAAACTTACCTGAACCTGAGAATAAATCCAAAACCCAATCTCCTTCATTTGAACATAAATCTGTAAGATAGTTAATCAATGCTTGCAGTTTTTTATAAATGTGAACTATATCTCATTTTACATCTTTATCCTCATATGTTAGCTTTCTTACGACAACATCATGAACCAGTACCTGACTATGACTCTTTCCATCTACTTGATTCAAAAGAATATGCTTATACCTATCATCTTCTGTCCAAAATTTAACATGGATGAACTCACAATCATTTATAATAGCCTGATCTTCGGAAGAAACAAGATTTTACTTTTTCATTTAATATGACATACTAAAAGTTCAATTAACTTTTACATAAATAAAAAAATTTAACATTAATCAAACATATAATTTAATGTCTTACCATGTAAGCTACATCCTTGAGTTTTCTTTTCCCTTGAAGCTTGTTAATAACATTGTAAATTGTGTGTTTGAATGAAATGTTAGAAATCTCCAAAGTGGTGATGTTGTGACTCCTTGAAATCCTTAACCACTTTACTAACATTTTGATAAGTATAAGGTTCATTATCATATCCAATGTCTAGGAAATTGAGACCATAAGGAATATCTCCAATAACTAGGGCATATTCCCTTTTAGGTATGAATTTTGAAATGTATTCACAATCACCTTGTATTATTTGATATTGGATAGTGTTGAGCTCATTCTAAAAGAAATGAGTAAGAGTAGGATCAAGTTAAACATTCCTAAGATATTGCTTTCTCAACCTTTCCATCTTTATTTTTTTAATAAAGCTTTTGAAAGTACTTGGAAATTCATCTGCATCCTTCTTCGACATTTTTAATGAAATAAAACATATATATATATATATATATATATATATATATATAATATATATATATATATATATATATGTACAAGTAATAAATTAAAAATAGTTTACATATGAATAAAATGAATGTATAAATCAACATATCTTATTGAATGCAAGATAAAAATCTTTCATTGTTGCTATAGAATTTGATTCTAGGTAGCTGCATACAACATCATTCCAACTCTCTTCCTTCAAAATTTTAACCATATGTTTTTGTATTTTCGTATAAATCTTCTGACTAAATAAATGAAGTAAAATTTTTTAATATAGTGATATGTATAAAAAAATACTACTAACAACAATATGATATATTTAAAAGAAAATTATAATCCAAGAAAAAAGTAAAAATAATTCAACAAACTTACTTTTGAAATTATGTGTCCACTTCATCCATTGATAATTCCCCTGACTTTATAGGGCATAGTATTTGACTAGTTTATCATCCTTCACTCCTTTCGTTATTCTCTAAGGTGTGATAATCATATCATTTGGAAGTTGCTTCATTTCAGGGCATGTCTTTCTGTTAGTACATATTATGGGTTTACACTTTTTAACCTTTTGATTTTTTATTGAAATATTCTCCCACTGGTCAAAAATCTCATCAATCAATTCTTATATCTCCCCAATTCTAAATTCCAATTGAAAAATGTTATCCATGTCTCTGAATAAATGTGAATTTATTTTTCCACCTTTTGAATTGATTTTATCCTCAATTTGATAATCTATTTCCATTAAACATTCCTTCCGAAAACTTAGACTAACTTTTGTCTTATCCCCACTACATTTTTCTACAAATTCATTATGAATAAATCTGACCCTTTGATGAAAGTCATAGACATTCTATACTCATTATCTGCATTATGATCCCATGCCAATAACTTTGCTTCAATTTCTGTTAAACCAACGTAAATGATGCATCTCATTATTTCAAAAAGAGAGTTATTGGGATATTCCTCAATCAATTGTCTTTTTGCCTCTGCTGAATGGTTCCCTCCAATTACATAATATTTATATTCAAAAAATCATGTCCTATCAAATTCCTATTTGTTGGGAACTTCATTTGGATCAATAAGAACCACATAATCCACCACATGCACATATGGATTGAACCTAGACAAGTTTTCAGATTATGCACATGTAGGTGATGTGCCTTTCTAATTTGATATTGAGATTGTCCTTCATTTGGCCTATAGAATTGGATGACATTAAGCTGAAATGTTTGGCCACCATTAATTAATTTATTCTTCCTCAAGTGATCTTGAATGGCATTTTGTTTTGTTTTAATAATTTCATCCTCTAACTCAACACCTGGTGTTATGATTTCTCTTCTTCCTTTGGAGCTTTCACTTTGTTCTTCATTGTTGCCCATGATTTTTATAGATTGACCAACATTTGATTTCTTCTTCTTACTAGTTAACATATCTTCTTCTTGATAAACAAGCTCTTCATCATCAGCTGGAAGAGAGATATCCATGGCCATTTTTCTTTTTGGTGTTTTATTTCTTTTCTCCTTTGCAACAACAACTCTAACCTCCTCCTCACTAATGGTAACATATTTTTTAGCTTCAGCTTCCACATCTTCAAAAGCAACATGTTTAGCTTTACTAGATTGACCTGCCTTAATGATTCTTTGTTGATCCCCTATATGTACTATTGCAGTGTCACGATTTATTTCTCTTTGCTTCCTTCTCCTTCTTCTTTTGTCTCCATGTGGAAACCACTGATCACGATCATAATATTTGGCTCCATATAATAAATACCCTCCAACAGGATTGAAAGACTATCAATAAAATCTTATGAAACACAATACATATGTCAATGAAAATTAATTTATAAAAAAATTAATGATCCTTACAATAAATTTTCATAACACATAAATATAAATAAGCATACTTACAATGTTATTTGCAATGTTTCTTGCGATTTATTCACATAACTGTGTATATTCTTCATATGTGTCATACTGGACCTTTGAGACATGATATCTAACCTTTTCACGTGTATTGGCCAATCTTGCAAGAACATAAATAGTGTTTGTACTCAGCACCAACCATATGTCTTGTACACTACCCATCATCTCATATGATTCACCAAAGTTAATCATACCATAATACAAATAGATATGTACACCATTATCGGTTTCATTATCTTTAAGATGCCATGAAAAAATTATTTTATTTATTTCTTGTGCATTCTTCCATTCTAAAATAAGCTTGATTATACCCACTTGACTTTTATTACATTTCTCAATTCGGGTGTGTTCAATAGTATCCATAATGCGTCCAACAACAACTTTAGATGATGCAATTGTTGTCCTTGGTCCAAAAACATTCACAACGATCTTCTTTGATGTCATCTTCCAAATATATATATAGATATTAATTTAAAAACACATATCTTAATTAAACGAATTTTATTTTTTTTAATTAACAATATAATTTTCTTTAAATCAATAAAAATTACAATTTAAAAATTAAATAATGTTTTTTTAAACTATATAAATATATATTTTTTAATAAGTATATATATTTAAAAAAAATCCAAATTAAAATATATATATATATCTCTCTCTCTCTCTCTCTCTCTCTCTCTCTCTCTCTCTCTATATATATATATATATATATATTAAATCTATAAATTTAAATTTTAAAAAAATAACCATATATATTTAAAAAAAAAAAAAAAAAACATTATAATTACTTTTTAATTTACAAACAAATACAATTTTAAAAAAATTAAATATAATTTAAACCTTTACTGTTATATATATTTTCGAATTAAAATAAAATTTAAATTTAAATCAATTATATATAATTTTGAAACATTTTTTTTTAATTTAATTTTAAAAAAAATTAATTGATTTTTTTAAAATAGGGGTCGGAGGCCAGTGGGTGGGCCTGCCCAAGCCCAACAGGCCTGCCCGCCTGTCGGTCTTTGATGTGGCTAGGTCGAGGGGTCGATTCCTAGAATAGATCCCTCAACCTAGCAGGGGGCCAAAGGTCAGCGGGCGGGGCTATCGGGCCACGACAGGCCCACCTACCAGCCTCTGGCCCCCGGTTGGGCCAAGGGGTCGATTCTGGGAATTGACCCCTCAACCCAGCCAGGGGCCGAAGGGCAAGCACTGTCGGGGCTAGAATCGACCCCTCGGCCCAGTGGGGGACTGGTGGGCAGGTCTACCTGGGAATCGACCTCTTGATCCCGACTTTATATATATATATATATATATATATATATAACACATAAAATCATTCTTTTTTAATAAAAATAAGTTTTTTAATCATATATATATATATATATATATATATATATATATATATATATATATATATATAAAATAAAAAACTAATGTCTTTTTTAATTTCATATATATATATAAGGTTTATTTTTAAATGAAATAAAATAAAATAAAAATAAAAGAATATACATTATATAATTTTTTTTTTTAAACATAGTTTTTGCATGTTCATATATATATATATATATATATATATATAACTACTTTTTTAAGGGGATTTTTTTTCGTGGAAGAGGACAACAACCCTAAAAAAAATTCTATTATTCTCCTAAAAATCCTACAAATTTGAGTTTTTCTTATCTTTCTCACTATAAAATATAAAAATAGGGTTTTTTATGCGGTTTTTTCCATAAAAAATGATATTGCAAAAAGAAAAAGAAAAAAACAGTAAAAACATTTAGGTTTGGAGCATGAAAACCATACAAGAATGGATTTTCCCGAAATTCATCTTTAAATGGTCAAAATAAAAGGAAAACTAACCTTTCAAATGTGAAAAACTCCCATTCAATGTGTTATCGATGCCAATGCAGTGCCTCCGCAAAATTTCTCCAAACATTTTAACAAAAACTAGAAGACTTGATGTGATGTGATGAATAGAAACAATGATTGTTATTATATAGTGAAGAATGTGGGATTGCTTTAGTGTTTCTCGAATGTGGGATTGAATTAAAATTAAGAAAATTAATTCGTAGTTAATATTATAGGTTTAGATTAACTTTTATTGAATGTCAGATAAAAAATAAAATATAAAGTATAAAAATTAATTTAGTTACACAGTCAATGTTAAACAATTGAAATGAAAAATTATTTTAGTTTCGAAGGAATGCATTAAAAGAATATTTTTGTGGATATCTTGAATAGAAAGTGCGGTGAAATTTTTCAATCCCAAAATTTTAGTAAAATGTTTTCAAACACATTTTAGATGAAAATTTTGGAGGGAAAATTTTTAGCGAAAATTTTGTGGGGAAACTTTAGAGGGAAAAATTTTAGCGATTTTTTTTGGGAGGAAATTTTCAATCTTTAATCAATATATTGTCATAGGAAGAGAGTTCATTTGTATCATTCAACATCGTCTACTCGAAAGTCATGGATTCCTTTGATAGTGAAGTTTCATTTTCTGTAGCATCAACTTTTTTGTCACGCAACAACTCTATTCATATTGATGAACATAACAGAAATTCGTTCACTTTTAATAGAGTCAAATTTTCCACCTGCTCCTAATCCTAAGGATGATGAGAGCATCATTTATGAAGGGCAGCAAAAATATTTTTTTGTAGATCAAGTGTCAATTATTCCACTTATTCATAATCCTAAGGATTAAGAGAGCACCAGTGATGAAGGGCATGATGAAGAATTTCCAGAGTCAAAATTTCCACTTAGTCCTAATCCTAAGGATTTTGAGAGCACACTGATGAAGTGGGGGATGAGGAATTTCCAAAGTAAAATTTTCCACTTCGTCTTAATCCTAAGGATTATGAGAGAACCACTGATAAAGAGTTTCCAATAAATAGAGATTCAAAGCTTCCACTTAGTCCTAATCCTAAGGATTATGAGAACACCAGTGAGGAAGGGGAAGGGGAGAATGAAGAATTTCCACTGAATAGAGATTCAAAACTTCCACTTAGTCCTATTCGTAACGATTATGAGAGCAGCACTGATGAAGAGAAGGATGAAGAATTTCCACTAAATAGAGATTTAATGTTTCCACTTAGTCATAATCCTAAGGATTATGATACCACTATTGATGAAGGGGTGGATGAAGAATTTCCTACAAATGATAATTTAACTAAAAATAGAGAGTCATATTTTCCAATTAGTCATAATCCTAAGGATTATGAGAGCACCAATAATGAAGGGGAGGATGAAGAGTTTCTTGCAAATTATAATTTTAGAGGCATGTATGTGAATAATGCATTTTCTCTAAGCGCGTTTTTCAAAGGCATTCATGGTGATGATTAATTGAATCCTCGAAGGGAAGATTTCAAAAGCATGGATGAAGATGGTAGTGAAGAATTTTCTTCAATTGAGGGTGGTATTGAATGTTTTCCAAGCAACGATGGTGATAAATTTCCTAACTGCGTTCAGAATGATCATAGTGAGTATAATATTCCTCCTAATGGTGATAAAATTGATTTTAAAAAGGATAATTAAATGATGAAGACATTGCAAGAAAATATTGTGTCTAAGAGTAGGAGTAGACCTTTTCATATCAATCTAAAATATTCCAGATATACAAGGCTTAGGACAACATATCTCACAAGGAGAAGTTTTATTAGTCGTTTTATTTCAAGTGAATGTTGTCCAAAGGATTGCTTGAAACATATGGATTTCAAGTTTGCTATGAAGAAAAGGAAAAGATATTTGTCAATGAATAAAATAATGCAAAATTGATATTTAATGGGTTGCATGTAATCTACACTAGCAGGTTATGATTATCATATTGGGAATGTATTGCTCTATAGAAAGGCTTTCAAAATGTTGCATTCAATTGATAATTTTTGTTTGTCAAGAATCCAAGAAATGTTGGAAAAGGATCCCACATATTATTCATAAGTACATTATAAAAGAGAGGTTGGGCCGTTAGCAAACACTGCAATTTCATCTCTGAAGTACTTCTTTTCAAAGCATGGAGAGTGTATACCAAATAAAGACACAATACATATTCCAATGATTTCTCGAGATGAAAATCTACAACTTATACAAAGAAAATGTAGAAGGTTCTAAAGGAGTTGGTAATTTTATTACATATTCGTATTTTACAAGGATATGGAAGAACGAATTCAACAATGTTTATATTCCTAAGAAAACAAGGATGGGGGTTTGCAATACATGTGTTTCTCTTAAAGAAAAAAGGGATAAATTTCAAGGGGAAGAAAGAGGTATGCATTCATAACATTGTTTTAAAAAATTTGATAGTTATAAACTATGAAATATATTTATTAATAGGTTTCTTTTATTTTATGTGCATATTCCGATGTCAAATCACTTCAAGAGCATCATAATCAACAAACAAGTGAAAGGAATTTTTGTTATCAACATCGAAATAAGTGTTATGATAATCCAAATAAATATTTGGGTTTGATAATTGATGGTGTGAACCAAACTAATACACATATGCCACATTTTGTCTGCACACCAAAAAATTTACGGGAGAAAATTTTTATTCAGTTTCACTTGTTTGGTTGTATGGTATTTATTAGGTCCCTATACTACTAGTATAACCCCTTATTGTTATTAGTGCAACCTGCTTATTATATTTTTGTGCCCATGTAGTCCCCATATTGTTATTATTGTGCCCCATAGAAGCCCATTATTGTTATTATTGTGCCCTTACATTATTATTGTTATGTCAACTCTGATTACATTATGACCCCTTAGACTCCTATATATAGAAAGGAGTTCTTGTCATTTGTATCATCTAGGAATTTTTCATTTATGTAATGTAAAGGAGGTTTCCCCCTCGAAGAGGCTGATTTTTAAGGCATTGATATTTCTTTTCTATCCTTTTGTGAGCTAGTTTCATAACATTTCATATCAGAGCTTTGGATTCTAGGGTTTCGTTGCTCCAAACATGACAATGTGGAATATTTTCTATAACATTTTTTCTGCAATGTTCAGAAGTAAAAAACAAAACCTATTTGATCCAAAATCATTCTGAACCTCGAGTCCAGATTTCCGATCTTTTCTCGCTATATTTTCAGAGATATGACCTGAGGAAGTTAGGGTTTTGCAAAGCTCTAGAATTCCATCTCAAACAGGTCATCGTGGAATTTTCGCTTTAATTTGTTTTATAGGAAGGTTCAGACTCTGAAATTAAAACCCACTTTAGCCGCAATCATGGTGATGCTCGGGCCCAAATTTCACGTCTTGTTTCGCTATATTTTCGGAGATATAGTCCAAGACATTTAGGGTTTCTGCAGGCTCCTGAATTACATCCCAAACAGGTGACTTGGGGAAGATCGTCATAACTTTATCTCTGAGCATCATATTGAAATTTCGTAGGAAGTTACAAAAAGAGGACGGAAAGGGATTTTTTGTGTATTGTTTTTAGGTCTAAATGTCACAATAGTAACACATGGGACTTCGTACAAGTTCACTCTACTAAAACAATATATAATCAGGTCAGCTTGGGATATTGGGCATAACGCTTTCTTGGAGAATCCAATATCGATCATATTTGTGCCATTAGAAAGAGGACGCAGAGGGCTACTGCATTTCGAAATTTCAAACCTTGGAGATCCGAAATTACATAGTTACAGTTGTTTCAAGATAAAGTTGCTAAAATCAAGAAAAGGCGATATGAGAAATTTTGATGGCAAGGATTCGGTAAATTGGATACTGCAGATGGAACAATATTTTGATCTGCATGAGGTGCAACTGTTACAAAAGGTATGTATTGCATCTTTATATTTAGAACTGAATCAATTTTTATGGTATAAAGGGATTTGTTCTTGTAAACCACTTGTCATGTGGTCAATTTTCACAGAGGAAATGATAGCACATTATGAGGATAAAAATAGCAACACCTTCTTTAGCCAATTGATAAATCTCAAACACAAGGGTTCAATGGCAAAGCACATTGAGGAATTTCAAAAATTGAATATAAAGGTAAATGATATTCCAGAGAAGCAGAGGATTGATGTCTTCATAGGGACTTTAAAAGATAACATCCAACATGAGGTTCGCCTTTACGAACCTGATTCATTGGAGAAGGCATACATGTTGGCAAGAAAAGTGGAAAGTAAAATTATGGCAACAAGGAAGTCTACGGGGGCAGAGCCCCCCCTTCGTTGCACTGATTGCATAACAGGGGGGGGTCACAGGAGGTTTGAGGGGTGCAGGTAACCCCACTCTATGGGGACCCTATATTAGGTTGGGCGGACCTACCTATGGTTTTGTGCATGATTTTCGCACATGGTTTTGAATGCGATGGTTTTCAGTCCATAGTTTTGGACGCGATGGTTTTTCAGTCCATGGTATTGGATGCTTAAACATGTATAAATATGTATTATAACATTGAAAGGAATAAAAAGAAAAATCAAGCTGGTAGTCCTGGTTTTGGGATCCAGGGGAAAATCTTTATGTATATGTGTTTTATGTGTTATGCTCTTGCATTGTTTATTTTTTGTGTTTTAGAATTCGTATGCAGGTAATTTTTGTATAGGGTTAAAACCTACATTTGGTATCAGAGTTGTTCTTACTTCAAGGGGACGTTATTGTTGCTGAGGGGTTTTGCTCGGGCCTGTGGTAGACCATGTTCAGTGGGAGATCTGCGGGATCGATTTTGGTAGTGAAAGAAGATGGCGAGCAGTGGAAAGATAGAGATCGAGAAATTTAATGGTCAAAGTTTTGAGTTCTGGAAACTCAAGATAGAGGATCTGTTGGTGGATAAAGATCAGTGGATCATGGTAGATCCGAGTAATAAACCAACAAGAATTTCTGATGAAGAATGGAAGAAGTTGGGTCGGAAGGCAAAGAGCACAATACAATTGTGTGTCTCAAATTCAGTATTGTTGAATGTATCAGGGGAAGCTATGACAAAGGCTTTGTGCGACAAGTTAGGGACTTTGTACCAATCTAAGTCTCTAGTGAATAAATTATTCCTATGGAAAAAGTTGTATAACCTTAGGATGAAAGATTGAGACTCGGTGACAGAGCATCTAAATGCGTTTAATACTGTGGTAAGTCAGTTATCATCTGTTGATATCAAAATTTCAGATGAAAATAAGTGCATTAGTTTGTTGTGTTCTCTACCTGATTTGTGGGATAGTTTGGTTATTGCAATAGGTAGTAATGCAACTACCTTGCATTTTGATGAAATAGTCTCATCCTTGCTAACGGAGGAGATGAGACGGAAAAATACGGAGAGCCAAAATGGTGATGCCTTGTCTATACGAGGACGATCCAAGAACATAAACAAAAATAAGTCATTGAGTCGGAGATATAAATCTCTAGGAAAACCTGTAAAGATGGTGTATTGGAAATGCGGTAAGGAAGGGCACTACAAAAGGGACTGTAAATCTAAAGCTCCTGACAAAGGAAAGGGATCTGATGATGCTCCTTCTGCAGAGGTGAAAACCACCTCAAATGAAGGTGGGGATGTGTACTTGGCTTCTTCAAGTACACATGTAGATCATGAGGCATGGTTGATTAACTCAGGGGCATCCTTTCACTTCACTCCCCATAGAGAGTGGTTCTGCAAGTAGGAGAAATACGATGGTGGTGATGTCTTCTTAGGGGATGATAGGAAGTCTAGAATCGTTGGTCACAGAAAATTAAAGTTGAAGATGCAAGGTGGAAGGGTTAGAACACTTCCGGGTGTTCTGCATATTCCTTCATTGGCCAGAAATCTGATTTCTATAATCAAGCCGGATGATGCAGGTGTAAAAATAGTGTTCAAGAAGGATACCTGCAAGATGGTTCAAGGAGCACATGTATCAATGCGGGGAGTTCAAATTGGAACTCTGTACAAGTTGCAGGGTACCACTGTTATTGATGGGTGCAAAAGCTCTGTGGTTCCCGAAATTGGAATAGAAAATCTAGTGGTCTCTGGAGAGAAGACCATGGTGTGGCATCAAAGGCTTGGACATATTGGAGAGAAGGCCCTTTGAATACTTCATGGTAAATGAATGGTAGAAGGTATGAGTAATACCTCTCTAGATTTTGATTTCTGTGAAAATTGTGTATATGGGAAGCAGAATCGGGTGAGTTTCCCCTCTGGTGGTAAGAGGGAGAAATAGATATTAGAACTTGTGCACAATGATGTGTTTGGACCTGTGAAGGTTCCATCACTGAGTAAGTTTGTGTAATATGTATCATTTATAGATGACTTCTTAAGGAATACATGGATATATTTCCTTAATAAGAAATCTGAAGTCTTTGACAGGTTTAAATAATTTAAGGCTCTAGTGGAAAACCAGACAGAGAAGAAGATAAAGGTGTTGAGGACAGATAACGATGGAGAGTTTTACAGTAAGGAATTTGAAGAATTTTGTAAGAAGTGTGGTATAACATGACAGAAGACTACTCCATATACACCTTAGTAAAATGGAGTTACAGAAAGAATGAACAAGACGTTGATGGAAAGGGCAAGAAGCATGCTCAGTGGTGTCGGGTTAGGACAGGAATTCTAGGCAGAGGTGGTGGAGACAACATGTTACCTGGTTAATAGATCACCTTCATCAACGTTGGAGGATAAGACTCCACAAGAGGTATGGACTGGTAAGAAGCCCTCTCTTTCACATCTGAGGGTATTTGGATGTGATGCATATGTACATGTTCCAAAGGAGAAAAGAACCAAGTTGGATAGTAAATCTGAAAAGTGCATCTTTATTGGGTATAAGGATGGTTTAAAGGGTTATAAACTTTGGAACCCAGTAACAAGGAAGGTTGTGTACAATAGAGATGTGGTGTTCAGAGAGCTGAAAGATGTTATTAAACATGAAGTCCAACCAAAGGAAACTGAGAAGATAGAGTTTGAGCTTAAGGAGGAAGAATCAGACTCTACAGGAGAGGAGGAATCAAAAGATGAAGAGCCACAATCTCTAGGTGTGAGAAGATCAGCTCTAGAAAGAAGGCAATCGAAAAGGTATAGTCCATCTGCTTTCTGTTCAAATTTTGCTTTATTTATTACTGACAATGATCCTAGAACTGTGAAGGAAGCAACAGATTCAAGGGATGGCAAACTATGGAAAGAGGCCATGGTTGATGAAATGGCATCTTTGCACAAAAATGAGGCTTGGGATCTGGTGGAGTTGTCGGCTGGAAGGAAAACCATTGGCAGCAAATGGGTGTTCAAGAAGAAGACAAGCACAGAAATAAAGGTGGAGAAATACAAAGCTCGGTTGGTAGCAAAAGGTTATTCCCAGGTGCTGGGAATTGATTTTGGTGATATTTTTTCTCCTGTTCCCAAGGTAACTTCTATTAGATTACCTTTATCTATTGCTTCTGCTTTTGATTTTGAGGTAGAACAGATGGATGTAAAGACAACATTTGTTCATAGGGATCTGGAAGAGGAAATCTACATAAAGTAATCTAAAGGGTTTGCGGTGAAGGGTAACAAAGAACTGGTATGCAAGTTAAATAAGTCTCTTTATGGGTTAAAACAGTCACCAAGGATGTGGTATCAGAAATTTGATACATTTATATGGGGACTTGGCTTCACCAGAAGCAAAGTAGATCACTGTGTATATTTTAAATTAACTGGTGACCATGTTATTTATCTGGTCTTGTATGTGGATGATATGTTGCTGGTTGGAAATGACAAAGAAATTATCCAAGATTTGAAGACCTAATTGTCCTCCAAATTCAACATGAAAGATCTTGGTGCTACAAACTATATTTTGGGCATGGAAAATAAAAGATACCGGGAAAAGAGGAAGCTCTAGTTAAACCAGAGGAAGTATGTCGATACAATACTACAGAGGTTTAATATGCAGGATAGTAAACCAGTGAAGGTTCCTATTCCTGTAGGTGTGAGGTTATCTGCTGAGTGGTGTCCCAAGACATAAGAAGAGGAAGAGGACATGTCCCATGTTCCATATGCAAGTGCAGTCGGTAGCCTGATGTATGCAATGGTATGTACTAGACCAGACATTGCACATGCAGTGGGAGTACTGAGCAGGCTTATGTCAAAACCAGGGAAGGAGCACTGGACAACAGTGAAGCGGGTTTTCAAGTATTTGCGTGGCACTAGTGATTATGGTTTGTGCTACAAAGGAAGACCAGGATTGGACGGAGTGTTGGATATTCATGGCTTTGTTAATGTAGACTAGGCTGGAGATCTAGATCAAAGAAGATCTAGAAGTGGGTATGTGTTTAACCTATTTGGAGGTGCAGTCAGTTGGATGAGTAAGAAACAATCTGTAGTGGCACTATCAACTACAAAGGCAAAATACATGGCAGCCACTCATGCAAGCAAGGAAGCAGTTTGGTTGTAGAGATTGTTTTCAAGTATGGGGTTAGTATAGGGAGCTATAAGGATAGATTGTGATAGCCAAAGTGCAATTTTCTTGGCAAAGAACCCTGCATATCATTCAAAGAAAAAGCACATTGATGTTCAGTATCAATTTGTGAGGGATATGATAGAAGAGAAAAAGGTGTTGCTGGTAAAGGTGGACATTTTAAAGAATACTACAGATGCATTGACAAAATCTGTGAGCTCTGAGAAGTTCTCTTGGTGTAGAGAAACAATGGGCATTGTAGGGTTGGGTAAATGACTAAGCTCTCTTATGGCCCGCTGTGGAAAGAAAACAACAAGTGGGAGAATGTTGGGTTGTGTTATATTCTTTCCATGACTAGCCCACGTAGTTAACTAGGGGGTTATAAGTGGGGCGGATCCCCCCCTTTGTTGCGCCAATTGCATAGCGGGGGGGGGGGTGTCATAGGGGGTTTGAGGGATGTAGGTAACCCCACTCTCTGGGGAACCTATATTAGGTTGGGCAGACCTACCTATGGTTTTGTGCATGATTTTCGCACATGGTTTTGGATGCGATGGTTTTTTGGTCCATGGTATTGCATGCTTTGGCATGTATAAATATGTATTGTAACATTGAAAGGAATATAATGAAAAATCAAGCTAGTAGTCCCATTTTTGGGATCCAGGGGTAAATCTCTGTGTATATGTGTTTTATGTGTTATGCTCTCACATTGTTTATTTTTTGTGTTTTAGAATTCGTATGCAGGTAATTTATGTAAAGGGTTAAAACCTACATAAATATGGAAGTGTTGTTTCCCCTAGCCTTCCACAACCTACAAGGTTGACACCACAACAATTGGAAGAAAAAAAGAGAAAAAGGGCTTTGTTACAATTGTGATAGAAAATAAATTAAAGGTCATAAGTGTGTTGAGAAGAAATTATTTTACATAGATTGTGAAGAGAAGGAAGAAAAGGATTAAGAAATGTCAAAAGAAGAGGATAGACATGCGAAACCAACCCTAGCGAAATAACAAATGAATCCAACCATATCTTGTACTGCATTGGTAGGAATTACCACTCCTCAAACTCTCAATATAGAAGGAAATATCAAGAACAAGAAGGTTCAAGCAGTGAAATATCATGAAGAAAAGGATCAAGAAACGTCAAAAGAAAAGCATACTCACCAGGAACCAACCCAAGAGAAAGAAGAAAAGAATTTGACCATATATTGTAATGCATTGGCCAAAATTACCACTCCTCGAACTATAAAGATAGAAGAACATATCAAGAAGAAAAAGGTAATAGTGTTGATTGATTCGGGCAGTACCCATTATTTTATTCATTGCAAGATAGCCAAGGAATTGAATTGCTTCCTATATCTAGCGCGAGAGTGTCAAGTGATAGTTGCAAGTGGAGGAACCATAAATTTCTCTGGAAAGTGCCATAATATCAAGCTATCCATGGGAGAATATTTTTTACTTAGCCCAATGCTTTCCATTCAAATCGGTGGTGCTGAAGTTGTACTAGGAATCCAATGGCTACAATCTTTGGGGAAATCGGGAGAGATAATCAGCTCTAACGGCATGACAAAGCTTCTAAAGGAAGAACAACGTGGCATAATGGAAAATTTATGTTCTCTAGATTTTCCCACGTCGAAATCATCTATTTCTCCAGATCTCCAAAAAGTCTTGGACAATCACTCCAAGGTATTTGAGACTCCCAAAGGCCTCCCACCTATTTGTGAACATGATCATGCTATTCATTTTTCAGGAAGTGTTCCTGCAAACATCAGGCCTTACAGATATCCCTTTGCACAAAATAGTGAAATTGAACATATGGTTGCAGAAATGCCAGAGGCTGGTATAATTCAACCTAGTGAATGTTCTCTCTCTGCTCTAGTAGTATTGGTGCACAAGAAGGATGGATCATGGCACATGTGTCTAGATTATATAGAGCTCAACAAGCTCACTATTAAAGATAAATTTCCCATTTCTCTCATTGATGAATTATTGGATGAATTGCATGGAGAAATTTACTTCAGCAAGTTGGACCTTCATGCAGGATATCATCAAATCATAATGAAGATTGGAGATAATCTGGAAACAACATTTAGAACTCATGAGGGTCATTATGAATTTTTTGTCATGCCTTTTGGCCTTACCAATGCACCTTATACATTCCAAGGTTTGATAAATTCCATTTTCAAACCCTTCCTTAGAAAAAATTTGTTAGTATTTTTTGATGATATACTAATCTATAGCAAGTATTGGAAGGATCATGTTCAACATGTTGATAGAGTGCTCAGACCTTTGGATGACAAACAATTATGTGCAAAAACCTCCAAATGTTTCTTTGGAGTACAAGAGGTGGAATACTTGGGTCATATTGTATCTCATGAAGGTGTTAAGGTAGACCCTCAACAAAAAAAAGTTCTCCAACTCTTAAAGGATAACCTCACTTTGGCACAGAATCAAATGAAACAACAGGAAGATCAACATCACAGTGAAAGAAGTTTTCATATAGGTGACTGGGTATTTTTATGAATACAACCATACAAACAAATGTCCCTCAAGCAAGCTAAGAAGGATAATAAATTATCACGAAAGTACTATCATCCTTACAAGGAATTGCAAAAGAATGGTACTATGGCTTACAAATTGGAGCTTCCTGCATGTGCCCCCAGTTTTCCATGTTTCATGGTTAAAGAAGTTTATAAGTGACAAGCTCCGAGTTCAAACAATATTGTCAGAACTTGACGAGGAAGGAAAAATCATATTGGAACCTGAAGAAGTCACGGAAACAAGAATCCAACAGCTACGAAATCGATCAATTTTAGAGTATCTCATCAAGTGGAAGAACTTACCCACTGAAGATTCCACATGGGAGGATGAGAATTTTATACAGAAGCATCCATAACTACTCAAGCGTTGAGGACAACACTTTTTGAAGGAGAGGGGCATGTTAGGTCCCTATACTACTAGTGTAACCCCCTATTTTTATTAGTGCAACCCCCTTATTATATTGTTGTGCCCATGTAGTCCCCATATTGTTATTATTTTGCCCCATAGAAGCCCACTATTGTTATTGTTATGCCCTTACATTATTATTGTTATGTTGGCTCTCATTACATTATGACCCCTTAGACTCCTATATATAGAAAGGAGGTATTATCATTTCTATCATCCAAGAATTGTTAATTTGTGTAATGTAAAGGATGTTGCCCCCTTGAAGAGGTTGATTTCTAAGGCGTTGATCTTTCTTTTCTATCTTTTTGTGAGCTGGTTTCATAATAGTCTTTAATGGGAAGATGTTGCTAAGGGTTTACTTCACAGCTCCAAATATTCATAATGATGAAAATATGACCATAATTATAATCCATGATGCAGTTTCTCATTGGTATGGTATTCTTCCTGAAGTTATGTATCTGCAATTAGACAACACAAGTCGTGAAAACAAAAATCAAGTTCTTTTTTGGTATCTAAACATTCTCATTGATTTGGGAATTTAAGAAAAAAAGAAGTAAAAGTTAGTTTCCTTCTTGTTGGGAATACTCATGACCATATTGATAATATGTTCAGTCTTTTTTCAACAACATTGAGAAGGAAAGATGTTGGGAGCCTACCATCATTAAGTGAATGTATTAAGAAATCATACATTCCATAATTTGTTTTTCATGTGTTGGAAGAAATTATTGACATGTGAAGGTTTATTCTAGGATCGCATGGTGAGGAGAAATGCATTGAACAACTTAATGGCATTAGCTTCCAACATCAATTTTGTATAAAAAAAATTGATGGAAAAACACTTATATGGGGCAAGAAGTATTCAATTGTTGCAGAATGGGGGCCATCACCAGGTTTAGTATTTTTGAAGTGCATTCCAGAACATCCAATATTTGCATCAAAGATATTTTTATTACAATCAATTGCTTAAATCCATAATGCACGAAGGCATAACAGAGATATCAATTATTTTGAATTCCTAGAAGAAATAAAAATATGTAATAGAGATAAATATGAGTACTTTGATGTTGTTGATTTAGTTTGGTGAGAGTCTTTTTTCAATAATCAAAGTGATATGATTTCAACATCAATAAATGAAGATACTATTTTGAAGATTCCATTTATTTGGTCACAAAATATGCCAAATGAACATGAGGAAAGACACATTGTTGAACAACAACAGTATCAATGTATTATTAATTCTCCACAGGTAGAGGAAAGATAAATCTATATTGGTTGTAGAAGATCGTGTGCACAACGTGAAGCCATGGAAGAGTTTTACAGGGGTTATCTATAAGATGTTAAGGAGGGTTGCATGAGAGCAATGTTAGAAGATGGAGATCCACTTTTCTATGAATTCTGGGTTTCCAAGGTTATAAAGGTCATTAAAGAAAATGAAGATATTAAAGTTATTGAAGTACATTGGTATGCCACAAAAACCCACCCATTCAATGGTGTGTACAAGCCAGAGATGATAGTTAATAAACAAATTGGCAAAAAGAGAAAAATAAAGGGTACAAATATAAATCATCACTGCACAGACCTCTTAAAATTGGAGGATGTTGACATACTTGTGTATGACTTCAATTTAACAAAGAGAGGAACTCTTCGCTTCAAGACCATAGATATTTTGAAAAAATTGCTACCAAAAGAAATGATGTTGAGATGGGAGTCTGCTGAACCTAGTCGTAGATCTAGAAGACTTTTGAAACCTGAAATGGTGGGCATGCATGTTGACTAAGATGGGGCACTAGTCGATGAAAGAGAAGAATATGGATCATCTTCACTTGCATCCAGTCATTCATCTGAAGATGTAGATTAGAATGGCATGCTAGAACCTATGAGTGATTTTGAATAAATGTCTAAGACATTTTATGTAAATATTGTTTGCATGGTAACTTGAAATAAATATTTTGACTTCCATATGATCTTACATGAAGTTATGAGTAATTTCTATGTTTGTTGGATTATATGTTTTAATTATGAAGAATTTTCCTCTTTAGAATATCCACAATGCAACAATGAATTACCAAAATAATTTATGTTATATTCAATCTACCAAAGTTGATATTTTTATTAAAAGTAAACAAATATTAGAAATTAATGTTGAATTTTTCAATTATGATGTGATATTTCCATGCTATTATTTATTGTTATCATTTGTTCATATTTTGATTAAAAGTAAAAAAAATTATAAGAAATTAATGTTCAATTTTTAAATTATACAGTGATATTGCCATGATATTATTTATTTTTATCATTTGGTCATATTTTGATTAAAAGTATAAAAAAAAATAATGTTCAATTTTTAAATTATACAGTGGTATTGCCATGATATTATTTATTTTTATCATTTGTTCATATTTTGATTAAAAGTAAAAAAATATTAGAAATTAATGTTCAATTTTTAAATTATACAGTGATATTGCCATGATATTATTTATTATATCATTTGGTATAAGATACTTTTAAAAATGTTGAAAATTTAATGCCTCATTGAAAGGAGGTACTTCATTTTGATGGTTGATTTTTAGGTTTTTGTTGCAATAAGATAATTTGTCTTAGGCTAATATTTGAAAAGGGCTATACTTTTAGCCTTTAAAATAAAAATTACTCTTGGAATAATGAACCTTTCATTTACTGATCAGAACGATCAGAGGTGAAATGGAGGTGAATGTTGCGAGTGATAAGGCGAGGTATGCAATGTTCTTAGCTCTGTTCTGTTGGTCTCTCATAGTACAAGAGATAAGAGAAGCAAAATTCACCAGATGGAAGAAAGAAAATCCGATGGTGTGTGTCTGGGCTTCGACTGAGCAGTGCTTCGACAACAGGGAGGCGTATCTCGAACAAGGACCAGGAGGGTTGATCTGGAGCCATGGCCCTATGCCGAAAGGGTTAGGGCACAAAGGGATACCCATCCACATACATCTGAAAATCATATCTAAAACTTCGTTTATCTATGAAAAAGATGAGGATAATACCCCTTTTACTAATCTATTGTCTAGGGCTAGATCGTAGTGGCACAACTCCTCTATCAATTTTTTCATTAGTATTCTACTGCATCTGAACCCACATAGGTTGGAATCTCTCATCAATGTGATGCTGGGGTCAGATCTTCCCTAATTTTGGTGGAAAGGAAGGACAATATTTTCAATGACTTTATGTGATACATCAGAACTGGGCTCATAGAAGTCATCAAGAGTAGATCCGTGGTTTTTCATTCCACTGTCTACATCAACACCCAATAGTGAGGTATGGTATGTCAAAAATCATAGTTCCCACTTATCGTATTTGGGTTTTCCACTTGATTTATTCACATATTACTCTAGTCAAGGTGGATCTAAAATCGTAACGGGATTTCTGAACGGCTATCATTAGAGCTACCTCCACATACAATTGATCTCAAATTAGCGAGGAATCCACAGTCGCCGACTCTGCCTGTAAAGTAGTTCAAGGTACCAGAACCAAAGAAGTTATATGTTACTAATCTAGCACTTGATACACAAGATTCCATGCATCCAAATGATCAGAAATCAGATCCATATCCAGATCCAAAACTTGTAGATCTTCAATCATCGAATTTGGAACTGCAGAACTATATTCAAATTTTTTTCAAGCCTTTAAACAGAAAAATGACATTGATCTTGGTCCACTCTTCCCAAAAAGTTCTGAAGCTAAATATTTGGAATAAGCTCGGAATTCCCATGAATCAGAAGAATTTGATTTATGGTGGCAAGTCAATGTAGAACAAATGGTTTCTTCAAGAATGTAATGTCTCTCCATCATCCACCGTCAT
Source organism: Pinus tabuliformis (assembly GCA_031772625.1). Lineage (NCBI taxonomy): Eukaryota > Viridiplantae > Streptophyta > Pinopsida > Pinales > Pinaceae > Pinus > Pinus tabuliformis. Next base: position 861,163,433 of record CM062817.1, on the reverse strand, counting down.
CCTAAACCTAAGAATGCAGGGCAGATCTATTGGATCAAGAAACATAAAGAGAAGTGGGGGAATGATAGGATCCAGTCTTCCTAAAGCTACAACACCAAATCAAGGGCATAATAGCAGATGTCTTTCTTTCAAATAATTCCTTAAAGGAAAACAAGCAACAACAATTACTCCAGATCAGACACATAATACCCCTAGGTCTTATATTGTGGAACAACTGAATCAAGTGCTGAAATTGAATATAGTCTTATCAGAAACAAAAGATATGTGTTCCATCTATGAAGCCCTAGAGGTTATATGTAGATTCAACAAATTCTGACCGAAACCAATGGATTTATTCCACTTGATCCTCACAAATTGGGATCTAAATTGTGAGATTCATCTATGTTCAAAAGGATTCTTCATAGTAAATTTTGGATCATTGGAAATATGAGACTATGTATTACATGAAGGACCATGGTTTTGGCAATCTACAGGACTATTTTTATCCCCATGGTTTCCAGAATTTGATGTTGATAGTATCAATAATTTCGGTCTGGGTTAGGCTGTACAATCTCTCCCTTCACTTCTGGAATCGAAAAGTCCTACAAGGTATTGGGAATCTCTTAGGGAGATACATCAATACAAATATGCAAAGAATCAAAGAATGAATCTACATTTTTGCTAGAATATATGTGGAGGTGGACCTCAACAAAGCCTTGTCGGATCACATACAATTGACACACAACAAGCAGCATGCAATATCTAGATTTTGGAAACATGAAATTCAGATGCCGAATTTGTTGACAAATATCACACCTACAAAATACGTGTCCTGATGCAAAGAGAGAGACATGAAAGAAGAAGAAATCAGGAAAGCATCCCAAAGTTTGGAAATTTCCTCCACCAGAAGAGGAAGAGGAAGAAGAAGAACTGTAAGCCTCTTCAAATGAAGGAAATTAGAGTATACTAGAAAATATAGAAAAGGAGGATACAAACGATGTTGGGACATGCATACTTATTCCCATAGTGCAGCCAGAGAAGTTTCCTGAACTAATAGATTTGGGGTGTGCCAAGTGCAATCATGCTTCAAAGAGCTCGGACTTGGAAAAAGAAAATCCAAGGAAGGAAGAAGACAATTAACTAGTTGTCATATCTTCCACGCCATCACAGGGTGAATGGCAGAAACTTGAAAAGAATAAGTGGAGAAAAGTATAATGTATCCTCCTTTTACTATTTTTTTCATGGTTTTATGATCACCATTCATTGAATGGATTGATGAAATGATTCTATATCTACAACATGTAATTTTGTTTTCATTAATAAAATTACGATTTTTTCCTGGGGGGAAATTAATATTTCATTTACTTGTTCACTTTTAAAAAATGTTTCTCATATAATTTGTCCATAGTTTCATAGTTCAAATATGTTAAAAAGTTAAGGTTTTAAATTCCATGGTTTAAAACTTCTCAAAATATTAAGGTTTTTTTGAGATATGATATTTTATCTTTAATGCTATGGTTGAAAACAATTACAATTTTAGGGTTTTTTAGAGTCAAGATATTTTATCTTTAACAAGATGGATGAAAATTGTTGGAATTATAAGGCTTAGAGTCATGATATTTTATCTTTAACATCACATCTAAAAATTGTTGGAATTTTAAGATTTTTCAAAGTCCTAATATTTGATCATTAATTTCGTTGCTAGAAAATGTAAAAATTGTAACATGATTATTTTTTGTTATTCTAGCATCAATACTTTTTGTTTTGAGGGTGTTTTTCAATCCTTTTTGCAAAAAAAAATAGTTTTTAATAAAATGTTGAAAATTTACCCCTAAGAAAACATCATTATGGAATACACACTTTTCATTTTTGGGTTGTTTTTTCATGTTGTTTTGGCATTTTTGGGCTAGAGTTCTGGTTTTGAGGTAATAGTTATTGTTTTATCAGTAAATTTGTTTCACACAATCTTGTTCTATCGTCAATTATCTGACACTGCACCATCATATATTCCCATTGGACTAGACTAACAAATCATCGAATATCCAACAGTAAAGTGCTGCAATTTTTGGCATCTAGGGCAACAAAACGAACCATGGGTCCCATCGGATATTCGACACACGTGAGCATATATATTGACATTTTTTCCATTGGATATCCAATGGATGTGACTATCACAAAAACAACTTCAAAGTGTCATATTTTTAATGACAATTTCAAGAATTTTTGGCATCGGATAATCAATGTCAAGTACGTCGAATATTTGACGCTTAATAAAGTGTGGATTATTCAACACAATTGAAACGATGAGTTTTTAGACTCCAATGTGTCATATAGGAAACACTAATAAGTTATATATTTGACGAATAGACATTGGATTTTGGCCCCATTTGTACTAGTGAACAGTGAAGCCACAACTCCCTTTACATAATTTGTTGGCCCCTACTTGCCAGGAAGTCCCAACTCCTTATCTATCAATTTTCTAGACACTACCAACTAGGAAGCCCCAAATACCTTTTTAGCAAGCTGCCAGAGGCCCCAACCTCCTCAAATACTTTTCCTAGCCACTACCAACAAGGAATCCCAAACTCACTATCTTAGCAAGCCACCACTTACTGGAGGCCCCAACCTCCTCAATATCAATTCACTGGTTACTACTAGCTAGGAAGCCCCAAACCCTATATTAGAAAGACACCACCTTCCAAAGGCCCCAACCTTCTCAAAGACCATGGACCATAATTTCATCCATTTTCAAATTGGGTCCTCTTCTGCAACAATAACACAACAACAATCCTCTGACAATCAACACAAACAACACCACAAGCTCACACAACCATCCTCTAAGGGCAGTCGTACAAACCCTCACTTTAGCATACAACAAAAACATCGGTTATAGAATTATACTAGGAAATTTCATAATACGAGGCAAATATAGTCATGAACTAAAACTTTCCAACACTAACCCTAGATCTGACCACTACTACAGGTATATTATTAGCTTTGTTATGCACATTAGCTAAAACTAATATCCAACAATGGTATACTATATTTATGCTAACTTTTTCCTCATTAAAATGGACCAAATCAACATATTGATTACATTCTATTTCTCTTGATGACCATATCAAATCGGACATGTCACCGTTTACACCAAATACCATGGGAAAATTCCATGTCAATGTCCATGGTTTTTTCTTTCCCAACCTACAGGAAGTGTCGCGAGAACATAACAACAAGAAAGAGGTGAATGTCACATTCAGGATGAAGTAAGGTTCTACAGTCTAAGCTAGTACCATTGGCATGAAGAGGCAATCCTATGGCAATCTCTATCAATCATCAAAATTTTGTCTTTTTTCTCTTATACCTGCAACAACTACATGAACACTTCTGCAAGAAACATGTCAAATATTTGTAGCACCATTCTAGTCATTTGCAGCATCATCTAGCCACCCACAACCATGATTCACCAGTAATAAATCAAACACATCTACCACATAGGTTACTTTTTAATAGAGGCATAATAGTCCTTCAACACCAGCAACAAGCTACTCAAACCACAACATGAAAAGTTTGACATCAATTCCAACCAAACAATATTGTTTCCAACAATCGCCCCCTTTGGCATTAATGGAAACCCTGACTAGTCCTTCCATTTTGGCCTCTGAAAACTTATCTCTTTTCTCTCTCTCCCCTTTTGATATCAGTGGCAAAGGGTTATGGCTAAATAAGATGACATCAATGTTAAGAGTGCCAACACTCCATTGAACTCATAGCTCCTGGAGACATTTGATAATATCCCCCTAGACATATACTAATATTGATCTTCGTTGATACCAATGTAGTAATACAAGATGACCAAGTTTGGTAGCAATACAACCCTATCCATCTATGACCAACAACTTCACACATAAACAATCCTCTGATCTAAACATGAAATCTGAATAGCAACTACATCAATCTCACTGACAAATACAAGGCTAGTAACATGAAAAATATTAGTAATGACTATTACATGGTATTTGCAAAATCCACATGCACTTGGACTAACAAGCAAGAAATATCTCACCCAACTCTCAACTGCGGGAAACAACAACTCATCACCATCATCTCATCAAAACTACTCACACTCAGTCATACATGTATTAGTGACCACATAGTCTCATGATTAGCATGAGAATTCTCCCAACATGTACAAGAATTATGCATGAAAATCCTAGTAATATGTAGACCACAAAAATCGGCATACTCCTATAATAAAAATCACTCACAAAACCATCGATCAAGACAATATAAGACTCATGACCAACACCTCTTCCAAATAACCTACACATCAACATCTCAATACACCCAAGCAGCCATAATATGACATTATAAGGCTTTAGGAATTATACAGGGCATCAACATGACCTTACTGTATCATACATACAAACATACACACTTACCTACAAATACCCATAAGACAACTTCATCACTTTGGTTAGACACTCAAGATACACCACAATATTATAATAGAACATGGCACGTAAAATGTATGACAACAATATAAACATACCAACAACTCATCACCATGGCAACCCTTGCAACATTAGCATTTTTCAAGCATATATGAAATACAATAAAACTCATGGACACTCAGTTACATGATCCAACACAATGGCCCATTAATTCTGCCTTAGATCTATTACTATATTCTCAAGTTGTCATCAATAAGGTTGGTTGTATGCACAGGCATTGTACACAATGTTCTCACAATTCACCCATAGGGAAAACACAATTGCTCAGGTGTGCTAGATCAATCCTCCCACATTGGATCACCTTATATGTGCACATATATTTTTTTTATGGTCATTACATTGTCCATCGCTCCATTCTCCAAGCTTACAACAACTAAAGGTGGTTAGAATGGCAAGAAAATCCTTTCAAGCACTAGCAAATTTTGATCACACTATCTTCTTACCCATCACATTAATTAATCTCCAATTGCACTCTTAACCCAAACCATGCACTATGTATTGATCTATCAAACTGCACAAACACTAAATTAAGCAACATGTCTCTAATTTAGCACACAAGGATAATGTGAGGACCGAAAAAAATTCTCCACAACTAGATGATTGTTGTAACAAACTTCCAATTTCATTGGACTCCTAAGCATAGCAACTAATGCATTTGGCTCTCTATTACATGTTCACTTTTTCAAACTCTCACATTGTTTCTCAGTTTCATAGGACTCACACATGGATCATTCTATAATATGCACATATACACTACTCACACAACATTACAACTACCATACTCATTACTTCTAAAAATACACCCTCAATGAACAAGTATGCTTTGTCTCCAAAATTTATCCATTCCACATATATATTAAATTTATTTACACAACCAATATAGATAAAATCATTACTGTTAAACACAAAACATTTTCCTTCAACTAGATCAACATAGTTGAGCTCAATGCATGGACCAAATCACCATCATTAATTTGAGCTTGATCAAGCATTGACTAGATCAAGGAGAACATTGTGGACCATTTCAACAAGTGACCAGATATTCTTGTAAACATTAACCATGAAACAATCCAGGTGACAAATGACCAAATAAACCACTAACAAAATGACCAAAATATTAATGTTTTCACTCCTTTTTAGAGACCAATTCAAACAACTAAGGTTACCTAGAAAGACTTATACAAACACATTCATACCTTCTGAATATCCATGACCATATCAAGTCGATTCCATGTCCTTTTGGCCATTGGAATGTGCACTAAATATTACTCTTACATGTCAATTAATCGCGAGTCTTGGTCGACACACCATAAAACTCATTTACATACAGAAGAACTAACAAGTAGATATTATAATAATGTGATTGCACCATCACAAACATCAATTCCATAGTTGAATATAGAACAAATTTCCATTGATTTTTAGATCACTAACTAAGCACCTATTCTCAAACTATTTTCTTCATATCATTACTTGAACTAGAAATAAGATTTGTCTTGAATACTCCTAATCCGGATTTAAACAGGAACGCAACAGATTACAGAGATAACCATAAACACAAAGATGCAGTGGAAATAATACTTCATTTCATTAATGTAAAATACTGAAATATGCTTACAAACAGCAATGGAATTAAACCAGCTAGGGCGATGGTAGCCTACCTCTAAGAAGAGATGTGGTGGCTACATGCCTCTGAACTCCTTACAATGAGGCTCAAGGACCTTTCTATTATTGAACAATAAGAGCAAAACCTAAACAACCAAAACCCTAAGCTGAGGAGATGTAACACCAAGAGTTTATGGGCCCCGTTGGGGTGAGTTGGATAGCCAACTTCTCAGGGTCACGACTTGGTCATATTATCTCTATTTGACGAGCATGATAGCCTGTTATAAAGATCTCTCTGAGGACTACAACAAAAAAATAAATTTTAGCAAAAAAATCATAAGAAGTAGATTTCCAAAAAAACATCTTTTAGGACCTCAAAATGGCTCCAGAAATTTAGCACCCAACAAACTGCTAAAAATAGTAAACTGTGCTACAATTAAGGAAACTGAAAAACCAAAAGAAGCAATGGTAGGGGTCCAAGTGGAATTGGCGGGTGGCCATCAATATCCACCTAGATCATTCCTCCCCCCTTAGGAAGAAATGGTCCCCATTGCGTTGAGTTCCTCCATGAGATGAGGGAACTTCTGCTGAACTTGGTCCGTGGTGAGCCACTTGCCCTGGTGAAAGAGTTGGCCTGCTTTGACAACTCGATACAGTTGGATATTCTGTTGGCAAGTGTGCTTGATCGATGTTTCCATGATCCAGTCAGTTGCAGCTTGTTCCATGCAATCTAGATTTAACTCTGTGGGTGTAAGCTATTATGCAATGTCGGATGTGTCTAGTAATGGTGGAAAGTATGGTCGAAGACGGTCCACATTGAACACTAGGTGTAGGCCAAGGAATGGGGGAATGTTGAGCTCAAATGCATTGTCTCCCACAACCTTGGTAATGTAAGGACCATATCGGAGTGGTATAAGTTTCTGATAGGCTCTGGTAAGGTGTTCCTTTTGCAAATGCAACCAGACTTTGTCTCCCACATGAAACTTGTGTGGCACCTAATGTTGATCATGTCAGTGCTTGTAATTGGCATTTGATTTCTCCATAATGTCATGGACCTACTGGTGAATATGTTGGATGTGTTCAATGAAGTTGTTTGCCTTATCTGTTTTGGACTGGATATGAGCTAAATCTACATGAGTAGCTGCAAATGGCATGGCCACATCAATGGGACATAGTGGCTGGAATACCAAGCCCACCGGAAAACAGTCGTGGCCAGTCGAGCTGTGGAGAGCCCGATTGTAGCTGTGCTGGACATAAGGGAGGCTCTCGTCCCATGTGCGTGGATGCTTTGAGTTTTACATGCGCAGACTGTGTACGATCATCTTGTTGATAAGCTCTATCTAGCCATCAGTTTGAGGATGGAAGACTGTGGACTTAGTGAGTTTGGTGTCCATCATCAACCAAAGACTGGACCAAAATGTACTGAGGAACCTACTGTCCCAATCTGAGATGATAGATTGTGGGATCGAAAAGTGTACCCACACTCATTCAAAGAAGAGTTTAGCAGTGGCCTCTGCTGTGATATTCTTCTTACAGGCCGCCATAATGGCCATCTTTGATGACCACAAAAACATAGTCATTTCCATGCTTAGTGGAAGGAAAGCCTGACATGTAATCCATGGAGATGGATTCCCAAGGTTGACTAGGGGTAGGCAACAGGGTATATAGGCCTTGCTTCTTGATGGTCAGTTTGGCAATGACGTAGGTAGTGCATGATCTAATGTACTTCCCGACATCCTATCAAAAATTGGGCCAATAGAAAACTTCTGCAGTATTGCCACCATTTTCTCGACCCCAAAATGCTCAGTAGCTCGACTGTATTGTGCTTCCAAAATCATCTTGGCACGCTCACTTCAAGGAACACAAAGGTGACCCAGGTGGCATAATAGGGCATCCTCGAGGTGAAAATTTGGAACACTCTGACCCTCCAAGAGTGTCTGGTATGTGTGGCCGAATTCTGGGTCACTTTTGTAGAGAAGTAGCCAATTAGAAGTCTCGTGCCCACAAGAGTTGAACACGATGGTTAACGCCATGATCGGTGGTCGACTGAGGCAATCTGCAACATTATTGGTGTTTCCCTTCTTATACTTGATATTCAAATGGAATTGTTGCAGGTATGTGGACCACTTTTGATGGTGATCATTCTACAATTTCCCTTGGGTCTGTATGAATTGTAGGGGGTGGTGGTCTGTGTGGATGATCATTTCCTTCCAAAAATGTAATGCTTCCATTGTCGGCAGACCTGCACAATGGAATACATCTCTTTGTCATAAGTGGGATACTTCTGGACTGTATCTGAAAGTGTTTCACTGGGATATGCCACTGGATGCCCGTGTTGAGTAAGGACTACCCCAATAGCATAGTCAGAGGCATCTATCTTGACCTCAAGTGGTTGTTGCAAGTCTGGTAATGTGAGCACTGGTGTTGAGCAGAGGCGACCTTTCAACTCTGTGAATGCCTTTTGTTGAGATTCGGACCAAAAGAATTTTTCTTTCGCTCCTCCCTTGGTGACTTGACTCAAGGGCCAAGTGATATGAGAAGCTCTGTCAGAGTGGTGTAGAAATTCCCACTGTAGATCAACAGATTATACAATATACTAAAACACAATACAAGTTCTAATTCAACAACACTTTGTGGAAGCTTAATTGAATTGAGAAAGATCAAGAGAACACATATAACTGAGAATGAGAAATAAATCACACATAACACAGAAGAAATAACTTGCAGAAAGCCTCAGCCTAAAACCCCAATCTATGTATTATCATACAAGTGGAAAATAGTCACAGAATTACACAAAGCCTTAGCTTGGAAGCCAACCAAATCTCAATATAATCCCTCTATTTCTCATAGATAGTCAAAGGCCTCTCACAAACCTTCTCCTCTACCCTCCAAGCCTCCTATTTCCTTGCGTAGTTTTTCTTGGGGTCCAGTGCTTCCACACATGTGAATTCCCACGTCACAGTGCTCACTTGGCCCAGTAGTAACCGTGCAATCCTGAAGGAGATAAATCCTTTTGCATAGATAAGTTTCCTTTATATGAAAAATGCATCCAACTGATAGTACATTGTCCCTCCTCTGATCTTAACTGGGTCTCTGACTGAACTGACATGCATGAGTTATTTATGAGAGAATATTTAGTTATTTGAAGTGCAGCAATTACATGCATTCAAGCATTAACTAATTGAACTTACATTAATTCAACAAATTGTTTGAATTAATCTAATTGGACTTAACTCAGTTAACTGAGCCAACTAATTACAACTCGATATTACAACTCATCCTTATCTCTTTAACTGATGGATAAATTCCTCAATTAATGGGATAATTGTTGCATGTCCTCACATAGACTTCATGTTTGATTTTTTCCAACTAATTAACTCAAGATGAATTAACTAATTATTTTACAAACAGTTGCTAAGATCAAATTCAAATTTTACTTCTTAATTTTAGTTCAGGGACTAACTAAAATTGGAATCTATCCTGAAATGCTATTTTTAGCACTTCCATTTTTCATTCCTTGTTGATATGTCCAACACTGGTACCCTAACTTCTATTTATAGTAGTGTTATTTTTCGCACTTCTATTTTTAGCATTTTTTGTTGCTATTCAACAAGTGGTTGGAGATGGTCAATCCCGAATGACTTGGATCTTGGTTGGATCCACATGCACCTCGTATTCATCAATAATGTATCCCAGATACTAAACCTGGGTCATGCCAAAAGTGCATTTCTCCAAATTGGCACATAACTTGTGTTGTCGCAGTGTTTGGAGAATCTTTCGGATGTGGTGGAGGTGCTCTTCCCAACTCTGGCTGAAGATCAGGATATCATCCAAGTCTACCACTACAAATGAGTTGGTGAATGGCCACAAGATGTCATCCCTTAGCCTCATGAAGGTTGGAGGAGCATTCGCCAATCCGAAAGGCATGTCACACAATACATCATCCGTGAAGGGATTGATGTTGTATGGAAGGCGACACTGTTGGCTCACGTGAAGATCCCGTCCTTGGTGAAGCCACCCGATGGTGTACGGTTGTGGATGTGCTATGTTCAGTAAGCCCAGCCACTTCACAACCTCTGTCGAAATGAGGTTCTTTTGGATTCCACTGTCGACATTGAACTGTAGTGGGGAGCCCTTTACCCACATCTAGGAGTGGAAGAGATACTCCTCCTCCTCTGGATCTTCAGGTTCCTCCTTCTGGATCTTCATGGTGGCAACGGTGGCGTTGGGCTCCACATCGATAATCTGCTTCCCTTTGTCATTCCCCTTATCAGGTTCTGACTCAGAGTCAGAACATGCATCTGATTCTGAAACCTTTAGCTTGTCCACCAGTGGCTGCTTGGCCCGACACTCAGTTGTGTTGTGGGTGGAGCTCTTATGGAACTCACACCACTTTCTCATGTCCTTTTTCGGCTTTGTGATGTTGTTATTTTCTTTCATCTTTGGCGGGTTTTCTTGGGCCACCCCACCTTGGCTTTGTCCATTGTTCTGTGGTTTGGGGGCACCTTTCCCTTGCTTCAGATTCGTAGATCCAAAGTCTCGCTTCTTCTGTTTAAAATTTTGCTCAACCTTGACGGCATATCAGTATGTTGTGTCGAGTGAGGAGATGTTTAGGAATTATATTTCTTCCTGGATGTACTTGTGCAGGCAGCCGCGGTATTTGAGTACCAAATGCTGCTTCGTATCCTTGATACCCAACTTTGTGCAAAGGGTATGGAAAATATTGGTAAACTTTGGCATGTCTTGGTCCCTTCCCTGCCGCAGCGTGCTCCACTTTATGTATTGATCCCCATAGCTTCCGACAGGGTAGTACTGCTCCTTGATGGAATCCATGAATGAATTCCAAGTGGGTGCGGCTGAAAATAGTGAGCATGTACTTTCATCTTTCTTCTCGCAGTAGGTTTCCCACTAATCCTTGACGTGGGGGGCTGCTTTGAGAAGAGCGAAAATAATCTTTTCCTGACTGGAAAAATCATGAACAGGAGAATAACCCTCTAGCATATTTAACCATTTATCAATGGCATCTGCGTCTATTTGACCCTTGAATATGGGGATTTCAAAATTAACTTGTACCTTAAATGGTGTGGCATTTCCAGAGTAGTTGTTGGTAGTTGATGCATCACCCCTAGGTAGCCGCTGAAGAATCTAGGCAAAGTTGTCCATCATCGTGTTCCTTTGTCACTCAAGGGCTTCTTCGAGCAAGATTTTGATAGGATCTCCCACCCCCTCGTCTTTCTTTTCATCTGCCATGGAAGGCCGTCAAGATTTGCGAGGTTGGTCTTGCAAAGGTTTGACCAATTCAAGCCCTAACTCCTTATATCCTGACCTCGTTGGGGACATGCAAGGAAAGACAGAGAAAAAAAGTAGACTGCTCTGGTACCACTGACTGAGATTTAAATAGGAATGAAACAAATTACAGAGATAACCATAAACACAGAGATGCAGTGGAAATAATACTTCATTTCATTAATGTAAAATACTGAAATATGCTTACAAACAGGAATGGAATTAACCCGCTAGAGCGATGGTAGCTTATCTTTGAGAAGAGATGTGGTGGCTACATGCCTCTGAACTCCTTACAATGAAGATCAAGGGATTTTTTATTATTTAACAATAAGAGCAAACCCTAAACAACCAAAACCCTAACCCGAGGAGATGTAACACCAAGAGTTTATGGGCCCTATTGGGGTGAGTTGGACAACCAACTTCCTAGGGTCATGACTTGGTCATATTATATCTGTTTGACGTGCATGATAGCCCATTGGAAAGATATCTCCGAGGACTACGACAGAAAAGGCGATTTTAGACAAAAAATCACTAGCAGTAGATTTCCAAAAAAAATGTCGTTTAGGGCCTCAAAACGGCTCCGGAAGTTTAGGACCCGAAAAACTGCTAAAAATAGTAAATTATGCTACAATTAAGGAAACTGAAAAACTGAAAGAAGAAATGGTGGGGGTCCAAGTGGAATTAGCGGGTGGCCACCAATATCCACCTGGATCAACTCCTATCTCACTGCTTCCACACATCGCATTAGATTGGGGATGAAATATCACACATATCACACTACATTAGACCAGAACATTACCATCAACCAACACTAAGTAACAAGACATTGATCATGCATCCACATCAGAATACTAACATAATAATCACATCAAATTGCACCAGTCTGATGATGATCACCATTGAACATCACTTGGATTGATAATGAAAAAGAGTATACCAATGAACTACTTCATAATGCAGCTCAGATCTCATATTATAATAATAGGGTTTTCAAAATCACCCCCTTGATACCATGTTGCAGAAAAAATTGGATCATAGTACTACAATCATACATCTTCTAATAGAACTAGATCAAGATAAGGACAAAATGAAATGAAAACCTAAAATTCTATGTGCAACTCCCTAAGCTTATATCCCATGCACTTTTCTTTTACTTCCTGCACCTGATTCATTTGGAATCTCTGGAATCCATCTTTTACTAAACACATGCCAAAAATATACTCCGCTTGAGTATATTATCATCATGCATGCTATTGGCTAAAACATTAGATACAAGATGTCCTTCTTCAAGTTTCTTTGGAGTTATACTAGGGATTCTTCCTTACTCTTATTTTCTTCTCCATATTCTCTTACATTTCATTGGTAGGATTCTTTTACATATTGTGCTTATGGTAACCAAAAAATGGTCTTTATTTTTCTTCTTCTTTTCCTTCATGGATTGAGATGTCTCTTTTGATTGCTTAAACTTTGTATCAAATCGAAACATTCCGTTCTTGCAATCTAATGCCTTGTGGCCATAATTGTCACATTTATAACATTTTATGTGTGCAAGAAAGGGGGGATAGAGACATGCCTTCTTTTGCTTCTATCCACATATGATATATTCTTTCTAAACAATTCACTCAAAATTCATTTTGCATAATATTTACAATCAACAGCCTTATGCCAAAAAGTATTGCATGAATGACAAAAGCCATGAAAAGAACGTGTATAACTGAAAACTTATTTCCTTTGATTCCTTTGATCTTAAGGAGGAAAGAGTCTTGATGACCCCTTTTCACTTCTTTTCTTTTGTTGTTGTCCTTGGTTTTCTGGTTTGATTGTAGCTGCCTTGAACTAGATATACTATTTTCTAACTTATTTCTTGTAAAAACTACCTGAACTTCTAGGTCTTCAAATTGTTTCTTTCTCCCCTTTAGTTGGTTTCACATTAGCTCTTCAAACTTCCTTCCTTCTTCTATTTGGGCTTTGAAACTAGAGATTTCTTATTTAAAATCATACTCCTTTCCCCAAATATTTGAAGGAGCTTCTTCATATCTCTATTTCTTGCTAAGAGATTTTATATTTCAGCCAATGTTGAGCTAAGCTTAGCTTCATATTCAACTAATCTCTCCTGTCGAAAATCAACTACTTTGATACCATGAGAGAAGATCTCATCTAGTTGATCACTTTCCTTCCAGAGGGCCTTTTTATTCTTCTCTTTCTCTTCTCCTTTTCTCCACCATTGCTACTAGCTTCTTCTTCGTGTAGGGCCTATAACCTATCCCAAATCGCTTTTGTAGTATTTAGATATGTGACTTTATCAAGGTACAAATTATAAATATTTTCATAAACTGCACACTTGGTTTGGAATTCCATTGTTGACCTTATTCTAAAGGGGGTTATTCTCCATAACCATTTATCACTACTTTCCAAACTTCATATCCACGAGCATATATTTCATATTTTATCTTCTCTCTCCATTCTTGAAAGGTTGTGTCAATGAGAAATCGAGCACTTTGATGATCCATGATTCATTAAGATCTACCTTTCAATAATCAAGATGCAACAAAAGGAACATGACTCTAATGCAAATTGTTGGAAACTTAGTTATGCTAAGATGGGGGGCTGAGTCAATATAAGGTTTATTGATTCATCATAACCAATTTTTCCCAAAACAACAATCAAACAACTAAAAACATAGCTATCAAATAGAATAGTACATAAACAACAAATATAAACATGCATAAAACTTCAAATTGGAGCATAAGAAACAACACAAATGGACACCAGGAATTATAGGTGGAAACCCTTAAGGGGAAGAAAACCACCATACTATTGATTTTCTTGTACTCTTCTTATTCATTTTCAACATTTTTTTCTTACATAGATTTGTTCATCCAAACTAGCTAGGAATCCCCAACTCCCTCTAAAACGTTTGTTGCCCCTACCATCTAAGAAGCCCCAATCCCCTATCTATCATTTTTTTGGGCACTATCACCTAGGAAGCTCCAACTCCCTATTTAGAAAGTCACCACTTATTAGAGGCCCCAACCTCCTTAAATAATTTTGTTGGCCAATACCAATAATAAATCCCCAACTACCTATCTTAGCAACCCACCACTTGCGAGAGGCCCCAATGTTGGAAATAATACTGAGAGGTGGGGGTGAATCAGTATTATCACATTAATAAAACTTTTTCATTTCCATATTCAGATTCATATATGCTACTTCCACAACTTCTTATGATTCAGTTAGTTGATCCTTAATGAGTGCATTAGAACATTATCAACCATATTAACAGTAAACTGGTGCAGTAAAATAGAACAGATCATCACACATAAGTCACACACATGAACACCATGATATAAGCTGGAAACCCAATGTGGGAGAAAACCACCTACTGCAAGTCTCTATCTTCTTTCAATTAGAAACTCCTTTTACAATGATTTTGTACTAGTGCAGTCCTTTACCAGTACGCAGGTTGCAACCTGCAGAGAGCTACAACTCTCTCTCGTTTTCTAGTCTCTCCTGGAAGGGAGCTACAACCCCCTTACTTCTTTCAAGGACCACTTTTCATAAATTTTCAAACTGGATCCAAGAAGATCAAATGATCATAAAGTATAAATGATTCTTCAGAAATACCCAAACCTCAGATCAATACATGTTTTCTTTATACAGCAAATCACCCACGCGCCAACCCATGCACTAGCTATAAATAAATATCTGATCTGGTCACCTTTTAATCAGAGGTTGTATATGCCTGAATCATACTATAATGTAGAGGTCATACATGTTATAGAGCACCCAGAGGCTAGACACAAGACAAACCTAATATCCAGACCCAGAGACCTTTAGCGAATCAACAGAAGACGATATATCAGAGTTAAGGAATGACTGCTACTTCCCTGCGGTTGGCTGCTCTCAACTGAACTGCAATACCCCCGAAGCGATGCGGATCTGCCATCCTGCGCGCATTCTTCTTGAATTTGGTTCAGTAGATTTCTCCTTGACAGATCATAAGAATGCCGATCTATTCTCCCTTAAGATCTTCAATTCATTCTCAATCCTTGCCACCGGATCCCCTTTTTCTTTATATAGCCATGCTTTTGATAATACCATGAATCGAAACCAGAGGATCCAAAACCTGAGGCGCAACTGTTTTGACCAATTCTCTTAAGAGAAGGCTTAAGCGGGAAAACTATGATAGCGGTCCAAAACCACAAAAGGCGGGCTTTTAACTTAATGCATCCAAACTAATAATATATTGGGTCCAATCCTTATTTCTATCGGCGCCTGCCCATCTCATACCAGCCTTTATTTATATATCGGGTCCGCTCCTCATCGCTAACAATACATGCCCGGCATCTGATCCGATGGATTGGATGCGATATGCCCCATTAACCAGCCTTTATTAATATATCGGGTCCGCTCTCATCGCTAACAATACATGCCCGATGTCCGATCCGATGAATCGGATGCGATATGTCCCATTAACCAGCCTTTATTAATATATCGGGTCCGCTCCTTTCATCGCTATCGGCAATTTGAAGTGGGAGGCTTATGGGCGAACACCGCAGATGCGATTTAATATGAAATGCTTTTAATTCCTTCATCGGGTTCGACCCCTCTTATCGCAATCGGAGGATTTCACCAAAGACACATAGCCGGATGCGATATTATTATGAGCCATGTTTGATGCCACCATCGAGTCCGCTCGCAATGGGAGGATTTCACCAAAGTCACATAGCCGGATGCGATATTATTATAAGCCATGTTTCATGCCACCATCGGGTCCGCTCGCAATCAGAGGATTGGGGTGGGTGACCCTTTATGTATTTCGATATACTGTGGATGCAATATTTTTATAAACCATGATTAATGCCTTCATCGGGTCTGCTCCCAATTGGAGGTTTCAACGAAGTCACTTAGCCAGACCCCCGACGCGCATGGATGCGATATTAATATAAACCAAAGTTAATGCCACCATCGGGTCCATTGCGATATGCTTCCGGGTCACACAGCCGAAACACCATTGCGCCGATATGCCGAAACATATATATATATATATATATATATATATAGATATATAGATATATATATATATATATATATATATATATATATATATATATATATATATATAGATATATATATATAGATATATATATATATATATATATATATATATATATATATATATATATATAGATATATATAATTGATATGCGATATGCCGAAACTTCGATGCCGCAATTATATTATTCATGTAACCACCGAAAGGGGATATAATGCATATATATGGGTTTTACGCACCCAACCAACTCCCGATAATATAAATGCATGCATATATGGGTTTTAGTAAGCCCGATGGCTCCCGATAGTGGTAATGAATACATATATGGGTTTTAAGCACCCAAACACCTCCGATAACATTAATACATGCGTATATGGCCTTTCTTCTCTAATACATGAGTACATGGCCTTTCTTCTCTCCTCTTAGCTCTTCTTGTCCCCATCATGGTGTACATAAGAGAAATGACCGTCTAAGAGAGGGTTGCCATCAAGTTCAACATATGTTCATAATGCCATAATGCCAACAATCTCCCCCTTTGGACTTGATGGCAACAACACCATCCAAAAAGCACTCTCCCCCTTTGACATCAAGGGCAAAGGGCGGATATCTGCTTCTCCTAACTATTTCTCCCCCTGAGAGCTTGCTCCTCCTGATTTTGCCCCTCTGACTTTAGGACAGAAAGTCAAGCTATTCTGGCTATATATAAAATAGGAACCACGCTATACTGCCTACATATAACATAATTCAGCATCTTTATTGCCATGGATAGATACAGTTCATTTACCCAACATGTTCCTCCTTCTGTAATATGATAATGCCAACAATGAATTATGCTCCCCCTGAACCTTGTACGCGTATACCCCATCAGAACCTCACGTACAAGCACCAATCTGAGAATTAACAGTAGGATGATGCATCGACAACCCCCAGCTTCTGCCTGAGGTATTCAAAAGTCTCCCTGGGACATGGTTTGGTAAATATACTAGCCACTTGTTCCTTAGAAGAAATGTATTCCAACTTGACCTTTTTTTCAAGCACTTGTTCTCTGAGAAAATGATACTTGATCAGTATGTGCTTGGTTTTTGAATGCATGACTAGGTTCTTTGAAATGCTGATTGCACTTGTATTATCACATAAGATGGGGATAGGTGGAGTACAAGTGATTTGGAAATCCTGTAAATTCTGCATCATCCAAAGAAGTTGGGTGCAACAAGACGCAGCAGCCACATATTCTGCTTCAGCTGTAGATAAAGCAATCGAACTTTGTTTCTTGCTGAACCAAGATACTAATCTGGAACCCATAAAGAAAGCACCACCACTTGTGCTTTTCCTGTCATCCACACTTCCAGCCCAATCTGCATCTAAGTGTGAGATCTGTATCTCTAGGATACCATAAGCCAAAGTTTTGAGTTCCTTGAAGATATTTGAAGATTCTATTTACTGCCTAAAGATGAGTTTCCTTTGGGTTTGCCTGAAATCTTCCAACTATTCCAACTGTATACATGATGTCTGGTCGGGTACCTGTCAAATAAAGTAGACTTCCAATCATAGATCTATATGTTGGTTGATGAACTACAGCCAATTCATCATTCGCACTAAGACCGCATCCTGTAATCATGGGAGTACATACTGGTTTTGAATCTTCCATGCCATACTTCTTCAAAATCTGCTTGAGGTACTTGGTTTGAGACAAGAAGATACCGTCTTTATTTTGTTGGATTTGCAATCCAAGAAAGTATGTCAGTTCACCTAGCAGGGACATTTCGAATTCTTTCTGCATTACCGAGGCAAAGTTTTGACTCATAGTTTCTTCATTGCTGCCAAAAATAATATCATCTACATACACAACAAGTATTAGCAATTTTTCATTTTCAATTTTTATATAAAGATTGCTATCTGCTGATCCTTTTGAAAAACCTTGTTGATGAAGATATTTGTCCAAACGGTAGTACCAAGCCCTTGGAGCTTGTTTAAGACCATAGAGAGCCTTTTTCAGTCTACATACAAGGTTTGGATCATTCCCAAGAATGAACCCATCTGGCTGCTCAATGTATACTTCTTTTTCTAAATCTCCATTCAGAAAAGTTGATTTCACATCCATTTGAAATACTTTGAATTTTTGAAAGCTTGAAAGAGAAAGGAACATTCGGATAGCTTCAAGTCTAGCAACAAGAGCAAAAGTGTCTTCAAAGTCTATTCCTTCTTGCTGAGCATATCCCTTACAAACCAGTCTTGCCTTGTTTCTAACTACTTCCCCATTTTCATTCAACTTATTTTTGAAGATCCATTTTGTCCCTATGACATTCTTATCTTTTGGTCTAGGAACTAATTCCCAAGTGTTGTTCTTTTCAATCTGCTCAAGTTCTTCATCCATAGCCTTGACCCAACATTCATCTCTGCATGCTTCTTTTACATTTTGTGGCTCAATGGAGGAGAGCAATGCCAAGTAGCTTGAGGCTTCTGCTATTGTTCTTCTTGTTTGTACACCTGCCTCTTTCTGCCCCAAAATCTGAGATTCTGGATGATTCTTTTGAACATGCCTAGATGGAGTCTTTTCTTCTATCCTTATCTGTTCCTCTGGAGCCTCTTGAGGTTCTTCTTCTTCATTATCAGTCTGATTTGAAGGGTAGTCTTCATCTTCTTCGATATTTTCATGATTTACTTGCCTAGGAATGTATCCTTTTTCATCAACCACTACATCAATGCTGTCAACAATTCTTCCAAGTCTTTTATTGTAACACTTATATGCTTTACTATAAGGCGAATAACCAAGGAGAATGCCTTCATCTGCTCTAGGCTCAAGTTTGCCAAGCTGTTCATCAGTATTCTTAATATAGCATTTGCTTCCAAAAATTTTAAAATGCTTTACTGAAGGAGTCTTACCATACCAGATCTCATGAGGAGTTTGAGTGTTTTTTACTCAGACATTTGTTTTGTTGAGAATAACAATCGCGGCATATGCAGCTTCACCCCAGAAGGTTGCAGGAGTTCCAGATTCATCAAGCATGGCACGGGCCATTTGTTGGACTGTTCTGTTCATCCTTTCCACCACTTTGCAAGGACTCCATTTTGCTGAGGAGTCCTTGCTGTAGAGAATTCCCTTTTTATTCCATGCTCTTCACAGAAATCAAAAAATTCATTTGAGGTAAATTCCCCACCTCTGTCAGACCTGAGACACTTAATTTTGTGATCTGATTCATTTTCGACCAAGGCTTTGAAGGATTTGAATTTTTCAAATGCTTCGTCTTTGTGTTTCATAAGTCCTAACCAAACAAACCTGGGGAAGTCGTCAATGAATAATATAAGGTATTCCTCTCCTCGAGGTGTCCTTGTCCTAAATGGATCACATACATCTGTATGAATAAGTTCGAGAGGTTTGCTAGCTGATCCTTCCTTCTCAGGGAAGTTAGTCCTGGTTTGTTTACCAAACTGACATGATTTGCATATTGTATTCTCTATAATTTTGATATCTGGAAGATCACGAACTACCTGATACTTGCATGCTTTCCTTATTTGTGAAAAACTTAGATGCCCCAACCTCCGGTGCCATAACCAGTGCTCATCATCCTTGCTCATATAGCATTGTTGTTGTCCTTCTTCAAATATGTATAGATTGTTTGGAGTTCTTTTGTCTTTGATCACTGTTTCACCTGTATCAAGATCACGAACACGACATCCATTTGATCTAAATATTACCTCGGTTCCTTGATCACACATCTGACTGACACTTAGAAGATTATGTTTCAATCCATCAACATACAAAACATTTCCTGCTTTGACCTTTTCTTTCAATTGAGCAATACCTTTTCCTTTTATGGCAGCAGGAGTATCATTCCCAAATGAAACTTTCTTTCCTTTTTATAAAGCAGTGTATGATTCAAGTTTTTCTTTATCACCTGTCATATGCTTCGAACATCCGCTGTCGATGTACCATTGATTTTCCTGTCCTTCTGCATAAAATGCTATCCCACATCTTTCTGGTCGAGGTTCCTTTATTCTCCATGTTCTGGTGCTTGAATCTTGTTCCTTTGTTTGCCGAAACCTACTCCTGCATTCAGAGTCATCATGACCAAAGTTATTACAGATAGAGAATTCAATTTCATTTTCAAGAGACGAGAAGTTTTTATAGGTCCTTTTTGTAATCCCAGTCATACTTCTTTGCTTTTGGACTTCTCTAGTCATGATTGTTTTGTAGGCAACACATTGAGCTGCTTTGTGACCGAAGTTATGGCAAGAGAAACATTGGCCATTGAAGAAACTTCTGCGATTATCAAATTTACCAATCATATGATTGTGATTTCTATTTTCATCCATTCTTGAGGTAAATTGAGAGGATCTTGGCTGATTGTAGCTTTTGTTCGTCCTTAAGGTGAATTGTCCCTGATTTGTCTGGTAGTCTTTGTTTATTATTGATGAAATTTGTCCCTGTTTCACCTGGTGATCTCTGTTTGGCTTTTGCTCATATCTTCTTGCAGCATCGAGATAACTCTTCGAGGTGGATGCTTGAGATGTTTCTCCATTATATCCCAGACCTGTCTTAATTAAAGGAGAGCGTTGTACATTGATGATCTCATCCAGAGTTTCAGATCCTTTAACAAATTTAAGATTGAGAGCCTTTTTTTTCTCAATTTCTTTTCGAAGCCCAACAATTTCACATTCTAACTTTTCAAGAGATTGTTTCTTTTCATCAAGTTGGATTTGCAGAGTCTCAATCATCACATTCTTTTCTTCTAAGCATGTCTCGAGTCTAGACATCTCCTCATAATAGCTATCTATATCTAGAGCATCCATGTAATCATCATCTTCAAAAGCCATTAAAAGTTTATAGGGATTACCTCATTCATCTTCATCGTTGTTTGATAGACCATCACTGTCTTCATGGGTGTAATAGCTCTTCTTATTTGCATTTTGTTTCTTGTTCCATCTAACAGGTTCCTTTCCCTTGTCAATCTTATCCGTATGAGGACATTTGGCAGCATAGTGACCTACTCTTCCACAAGCAAAACATTTGAAGGGTAACTTACCTCTTAATCTGCCAGTACCTCGTTGAAGATTTCTGACAAAATTTGATTCTTCTTCTTCTTCTGACACATGACTTGATTCAAGGTACTCTCCTTTGCCTGAAGCCTTGAAGGCAACTTCTCTCCTATCTGAAGGACCTCCTTTTCTCATTTCATAAGCGGTTATAATTCCATGCAGCGGTGACATGGTGAGAGTTCGTAGATTCTCCTTTTCTTCTATGGCGGACACTTTAGATTCAAACTTGGTGGACAAGGATCTTAGAACTTTCTCAACCACAATAGCCTCTTTTATTTCTTCACCCAAATTTTTCATGCAGTTAACAATCTCATCTACCCTAAGGAAATAGTTAGCCACACTTTCATCATTATACATTCTGAGATTCTCATACTGAATCCTGAGGGTTTGAAGTTTAGCACGCTTTACCTATTCATCTCCTTCGTAGCTCAAGACAATCTTGTCCCATATTTCTTTTGCAGATTTATATTGCATAACCTTTACGAATTCTGATTGAGATAAGCATCCCAACAGAGTATTGACTACTTTAGCATTTGTTTCATATTTCTTTTTCTCGGCCAGATTTGTAGGAGTAGCTGAAGGAAAAGTGTAGTCTGTCTCTATGATATCCCAAACTTCCGTACCAAGAGATTGAAGATAGGCAGTAACTCTTACCTTCCAATAATTGAAGTTTGTCCCATCAAAAATCGGTGGCCTGATTGATGCTTCCCTCTCGTAGTTTCTCATAATGAACGATCTTCCTTCAAGTGATCAAGCTTCTCTGAAGGACCTGCTCTGATACCAATTGTTGGAAATAATACTGAGAGGGGGGCGTGAATCAGTATTATCACATTAATAAAACTTTTTCATTTCCGTATTCAGATTCATATATGCTACTTCCACAACTTCTTATGATTCAGTTAGTTGATCCTTAATGAGTACATTAGAACATTATCAACCATATTAACAGTAAATTGGTGCAGTAAAATAGAACAGATCATCACACATAAGTCACACACATGAACACCATGATATAAGGTGGAAACCCAATGTGGGAGAAAACCACCTACTGCAAGTCTCTATCTTCTTTCAATCAGAAACTCCTTTTACAATGATTTTGTACCGGTGCAGTCCTTTACCACTACACAGGCTGCAACCTGCAGAGAGCTACAACTCTCTCTCGTTTTTCAGTCTCTCCTGGAAGGGAGCTACAACCCCCTTACTTCTTTCAAGGACCACTTTTCATAAATTTTCAAACTGTATCCAAGAAGATCAAATGATCATAAAGTATAAATGATTCTTCAGAAATACCCAAACCTCAGATCAATACATGTTTTCTTTATACAGCACATCACCCATGCACCAACCCATGCACTAGCTATAAACAAATATCTGATCTGGTCACCTTTTAATCAGAGGTTGTATATGCCTGAATCATACCATAATGCAGAGGTCATACATGTTATAGAGCACCTAGAGGCTAGACACAAGACAAACCCAATATCCGGACCCAGAGACCTTTAGCGAATCAACAGAAGACGCTATATCAGAGTTAAGGAATGACTGCTACTTCCCTGCGGTTGGCTACTCTCAACTGAACTGCAATACCCCCGAAGCGATGCGGATCTGCTGTCCTACGTGCATTCTTCTTGAATTTGGTTCAGTAGATTGCTCCTTGATAGATCATAAGAATGTCGATCTATTCTCCCTTAAGATCTTCAATTCATTCTCAATCGTTGCCACCGGATCCCCTTTTTCTTTATATAGCCATGCTTTTGATAATACCATGAATCGAAACCAGAGGATCCAAAACCTGAGGCGCAACTGTTTTGACCAATTCTCTTAAGAGAAGGCTTAAGCGGGAAAACTATGATAGCGGTCCAAAACCACAAAAGGCGGGCTTTTAACTTAATGCATCCAAACTAATAATATATTAGGTCCAATCCTTATTTCTATCGGCGCCTGCCCATCTCATGTCCGATCCGATGGATCGAATGCGACATGCCCCATTAACCAGCCTTTATTTATATATCGGGTCCGCTCCTCATCGATAACAATACATGCCCGGCGTCCGATCTGATGGATCGGATGCGATATGCCCCATTAACCAGCCTTTATTAATATATCGGGTCCGCTCTCATCGCTAACAATACATGCCTGACGTCCGATCCGATGAATCGGATGCGATATGCCCCATTAACCAGCCTTTATTAATATATCGGGTCCGCTCCTTTCATCGCTATCAGCGATTTGAAGTGGGAGGCTTATGCTCGAACACCGTGGATGCGATTTAATATGAAATGCTTTTAATTCCTTCATTGGGTCCGACCCTTCTTATCGCAATCGGAGGATTTCACCAAAGACACATAACTGGATGCGATATTATTATAAGCCATGTTTGATGCCACCATCAGGTCCGCTCGCAATCGGAGGATTTCACCAAAGTTACATAGCCGGATGCGATATTATTATAAGCCATGTTTCATGCCACCATCGGGTCCGCTCGCAATCGGAGGATTGGGGTGGGTGACCCTTTATGTATTTCGATATACTACGGATGCGATATTTTTATAAACCATGATTAATGCCTTCATCAGGTCCGCTCCCAATTGGAGGTTTCAACGAAGTCACTTAGCCAGACCCCCGACGCACATGGATGCGATATTAATATAAACCAAAGTTAATGCCACCATCGGGTCCATTGCGATATGCTTCCGGGTCACACAGTCGAAACACCATTGCGCCGATATGCCGAAACAGATATATATATATATATATAATTGATATGCGATATGCCAAAACTTCGATGCCGCAATTATATTATTCATGTAACCGCCGAAAGGGGATATAATGCATATATATGGGTTTTACGCACCCAACCAACTCCCGATAATATAAATGCATGCATATATGGGTTTTAGTAAGCCCGATAGCTCCCGATAGTGATAATGAATACATATATGGGTTTTAAGCACCCAAACACCTCCGATAACATTAATACATGCGTATATGGCCTTTCTTCTCTAATACATGAGTATATGGCCTTTCTTCTCTCCTCTTGGCTCTTCTTGTCCCCATCATGGTGTATATAAGAGAAATGACCATCTAAGAGAGGGTTGCCATCAAGTTCAACATATGTTCATAATGCCATAATGCCAACACCCAACCTCCTCAATATCAATTTGTTGGCCACTACCAAACAAGAAGCCCAAACCCCATAGATTAGCATGCCTCCACTTGCCAAAGGCCTAAGCCTTCTCAAACACCATGGACCATGATTTCATCCATTTTCAAACTGGGTCCTATTCTACAACAATAACATAACAACAATACTCTCATAATGAACACAAACAACAGAACCACAAGCTCACGCAACCATAGTATAAAGGCAGTAGAATGAACCCTCGCTCCATCATACAACACAAACATCAACTACAACACTATACAAGGGAATTCTATAATATAAGGTAACTATAGTGATGAACTAAAACTCTACAGCATTAACCCCGAATCTAATCATTGCTACAAGTCTATTTATTCGCTTCATATATGCACAATATCTAAAACTAATCTCCAACAAGGAAATACTACATCTATGCTAACTTTGTTCTCATAAAATTGGACCAAATGAGCATACTACTTACATTCCATTTGTCTTGATGACCATATCAAATAAGACTTGATCAACATGTCACCATTCGCACCAAATTCCATGGGAAAATTCGATGGGAATTCCTGTGGTTTTTTATTTCCCAACATATAGGTTGTGTCATGGGAACATACCATAGGTGAGTGCCATGGTCAGGATGAAGCAAGACTACCCAATTTAAGCTAGTGTCATGGGCATGAAGAGGCAAGCATGTGGTAGTCTCTATCAATTAAAAAAAAAAAAATCATCTTGATCCTAGATCCGCAACAAATGCTTCAACGCTTGTTAAATACTTGTGGTGCCATTCTAATCATTTGCATCATCATCCAACCACCTACAACCATCATTCACTTGCAATCAAGCCAAACACATCAGCCACACAAGTTAATTATCAATACAGGCATAGTAGTCCTTCAACAAATGCAACAAGAAACTCAAACCATAATTGTATCAAAAGGTTGAAATTAATGCAAACCAAACAATATTGTTGCCAATAAAGGATAATTATCCAACCCATTTCATCGATCATATTCTTAATTCTTGTGGATCATGCTATATTTTCTTTTATGGATGGATTTTTAACTATAATCAAATATATATAAAATAAGAAGATCAACATAAGATCGCATTTATATACTGTTGGGGAATATTTTCTTATAGAAATTTGATATGTGATCTTAATAATGTTGGTGGCACTTTCTAGTGGGTTGTGTCCTACACTTTTCATGACATCAAACACATAGTCTATGCCTAATTGGATGTCCTTATAGCTCAATCCCAGAGACATGAGGACCATCCTACACATTTTAGGAAAACATTTTTATGCTACTATTTTTACAAGATTTCTTTGAATCCACATAAATTCATGTTTTGTGTGATGTCTATGAGGTTACTAGGTTTCATCATGTCTAAGGATGGGATCAAAGTTGATCCCTTGTAGGTTGATGCAGTCATTAATCATCCCCCTCCTCATACCCTTCACCAAATTCAATTCTTACAAGGGAAAACAAACTTATTGCATAGATATATTTCCACCTATTCTAAGAGAACAAAAAGTTTTATGCAATTATTGAAGAATGGTGTACTGGTTTTTGTATAGTATGATCAAGCAAAGAGATATTTTGATCATTCAGAGAAGCCTCATTGTCTACCCCATTAATAAGCTTCCCATATTACAATCAATATTTTTTTTCTCTATCTCATGGTCTATGAATCAAGCATAGGTATGATTCTCGTCAAAGAGGGTAATATGTGCAATTGTCATGTTACTTACTATTTGAGAAAAGGCCGTGTCCATCCTAGGATTTTCTAATCCCATATAGAAGAGTCTAATTTGACTGTTTTCCCTATTGTCCAATGTTTTATGAAATTACATACTCTTGTGAAATACCATGGTAATCACCAATTCCAACCCCATGAAACACATCCATAGTCATCAAATCAGTGGGGGTAAGTACTCAAGGTGGATTTTTATCCTTCAAGAGTTTTATTTGGATTTTGTAGCGGGTACAACACGCTCCAAAATTTTGTCTTGCACTCAAATTTTAGAGCCTTCCTTGGTTTTTCCTTTGATGGTTGTAAACATTTGAGCTCATTCCTTGAGCTTCTTCAACGTCTTTTCACTCTTTTTCTTGCTTAACCAACTGTCGTTTTTTGGCATGTTGATTGCTTTTTCATGCTTGCGATCTTGTTCAGGTGATTCTGAAGGTTTTTCATTGTGTGTTTGGGTTTTCTTAGCTATTTGAACACCCATAACACTCACACACAAAGTTTTACACACTAGCATGCAAGTGTCGTCACGGTCATCCAAAGGTCTATCCCAAGTGTCGCACTTCTTGCTTTCAACACTAGAAAGTCCCATAGAAGGACATGCTTTGCTATGTTGTCCTAATGGTTAGTTTTCTCATGTTTTCTAAGTATTCTAAGTGTGTGATCACAATTTTGAGTCCTCACAAGTTCACTCGCCTCTCACAGTTAGCCATTTCATGAAAATATCTCGATGGAAAAACCCTACTTCACTGGACCCTGACTAAGCTGCACTGCATAGTCTCAGCCCTCATTGGTGCTGATCTATTGTCTATAACTATGCAGTGCTTAAGGTTGTCCTCTGGGTCAGCTGCACTGCACAATCCCATATGTGAGCAACCTGTCTTCCTTCCTATAACTGTGCAGACAGTGCCTCAAAG
Organism: Pinus tabuliformis; assembly: GCA_031772625.1. NCBI lineage: Eukaryota > Viridiplantae > Streptophyta > Pinopsida > Pinales > Pinaceae > Pinus > Pinus tabuliformis. The sequence continues at coordinate 861,136,145 of CM062817.1, read as the reverse complement.
CCCGACCTGAACTACGCACTTCACAAGATCAATTATCAATCCTCCTTCCCTCTTGTTGGGACCCCACATTTCACAAACACTTGAGCTTGCATTGCTCCCAAAAAATACACAGAGGTGTCCACCTAGTGAAATCCCTTAGTCAGGACTCGCTCCTCTCAAAAAATGCACAAAACTATCTTTTGGTCCCTTTGTTGTCCTACCTTATCATCACTCTTTTGTCCTACCTTGTCATCCCTATGGAAACTATGCAGAGGTTTCCCTTAGGGTCCCGCCTTGTAGATGCCACTGGTGTCCTCAACTGTGCAATCTTTCCTCCTAGTGGCCTCTGTGAAGTTTTCCGCGACAGTGAAGACTATGCCCTGGAGTTTCTTGTCTAAGCCTGAGCTGTGCTCTGTCTAGTCTCAGTGACCAGTTCCCCCCCCCCCTCACCTAGAACTGCGTAGTCTGCAGTTACTAGGCCCTATTCCTAGCCTGTCATCTTTCTTGGGACCAGAACATGGGAAACAATGCATGATGCTAGACTAGGAGATTTTGTATTTGATGTCACCCCATCATGAATGAATTGCAGGAATAGGTACACTGACAGATCATGGCGAGATGATGAACAGGATGAATAAGGAGCGCACATACTAGAAGACCTACTTGCATCTTGATAGACGAAAGAAGCACATCAAATAGAAAGCAAAAGGAACACATGCATGGAACCATCTTAAAATACCAAGGTCATCGAAGACCCCATAGCATCAAGCCATGCAAAGGATAAGACAAAGCACACCCGAGAGTACATTCATCACTTTATAGTGCAACATCTTAACATGGCCACAACAGCTAGCCAAGACATGTCAGTAGTGTCATGTCTAGTTGTGTCATGATTTGTCGAGGCCACGTCACCACTATCGGCCATATCTATTGTAACTGAATGTAATGTAAAGTGAAATTCCAATGGATGGACATAAGAAGTTAAAGAGACATGTCAGTTGAAATGTCATAGGAACTTGAATGATCACGAGGGTAGTCCAAGAGTCACAAGGGTCAAGCATAACCTTGGCTATATATACCCCTCCCATTGTATGAGCAAGGACTTTTCACCTTGGCTCCTCCCACATAGCCTTGAGAGTTTACAGTCTATTCTTTGAGGAGTGAGGAGTGGCTCCAATGTCCCACTACTGGGACTAGTGATGTATGGTGTACATATGTGCCTTGGGACTTTTGCCTAATTCATAATCCTGTTAAGGCCAGCATGTTTTCACACATGTTTTGTAGGTGTTTGTAAGACTACTCTTTAAAAATTTGTAATGCATATTTTCTTAACCTATACTAAGATAGTTAAACTACTATGGCTATTTTAGTACTTACATTGTTGAGAATGTGTTGTATTTCTTATCATTGTTTTCTTGTCCTTGTGGACTACTCCACAGGACATTAGATAGATATGTCTTGTTTACTGGTTATAACTACCATCACATCTGTGTGGGCTACTCTGTTGGATGGTGTACGTGTTTTCCTTTACACTTCAGTTTTAATGACTGTCGCATCTGCTGTGGACTACTCCACTGATACTACTACCTCTCGTTTAGAGGCTCACTTTACTCTGCCCCTTTACAGTAAGAGAACCTAGACACAAGTTACATTACGCACTCACCAGGCACACTCACCTCGCTTTTTGAAGATACAAGCATAACACTCTCATGTGCTAAACAACAAGAGATAAGGAAAATCTCTAAGTAAATGGAAACCGAGCCATCGTACTAGATGGGACTCCTACACAAAATTGTGTGAGGTCTAGTTAGGACTTCATACTAGAGAGATCCCCTGAATGTTGGCGAGTCCAGCTCTGTCAACATTTTAAGCGGTAGAAGGAGGATTACCAGTATTTTATGGTTGATTGTCTCATCAAATGCACTCATCCATCATCTGGTCAAAGGAAGTAACAATCACTCCCTCTCCCCTACATGCAATTCTAAAGTTGGTCATTTCTCACTTCCCAGACCCAAATGTGAAATCTCATATCAGAATATATGGGTTGTCCATCCCATCACTCATCAATTTTCTAAAGTTGTTGGACTGATTCTAGGAGTGTACACTCTTCCATATTCACAAAGTAAGAAAAAGACTACTCCCATAGGAGTGGTAGTCTCATATGTGGACGAACCAATCTTTGCCACTCTTGAAGAGATGGCAGAAGTTGTGGAAAAATAAGAGGAACCACCAATCTTTTGAAAGGAAGAAGAAGACAACCTCTTACTCTTGGCCTCGAGTTCCAATGTAGGAGGTGGAGGAAAATATGAACCAATAGATTCAAAGGATGAACCATCAAATTCTGAAGAAGAGGAGGATGAAGAAGAAGAGGACAACATGGAAGAGAAAAATTGGGAATGGATGACTCTGGGCCCATTGACACTCCTGAATGTCCTACACAAGATTCCAAGACATGCAGAGAAGCTTTTAATGAAACATGACCCTGACAATACAGTGAAAGCAAAAGACCACTTAGACACGTTCTACCTACATTTGCAGAAACTCAAGGTATGTTATGACAATGTTGCATGCAGACTATTTCCATGTAACTTGGATGGTAGGGAAGTTGTATGGTACCACAACCTTCCACCAAATTCCATCCAGAACTAGGGGTGTTCAAGAGAATTTTCCTTGAAAATTTTGTTGAAGACAAGAACCCTACCATGTTGTTGAAGGAGTTGGGTAGTCTTAAGATGGAGCAGAAAGATAAATTCAAAGATTTCAATCAGAGGTTTAACTGCATTCTGAACAAGTTCTCAATAGACACTAAACATCATGAATCCATCACTATCGACTGCTAAAAATACCTATGATTGTTGTGGAGAAATACCTATGTGCTATTAGATTCATTAAAGATGACGAATCCACTAAGGACTCCAAAGACATGAGAAATAGGTCCCATGCCTCTATGATTAAGGATAAGGAAAAGGAAGCAAGTGACATTAAGAACCTTACTCATCTCCTCAAGTCCTTGACCATGGAAGTTGCTAATCTCAAACAACAAACAAGCGAGACAACCGTGAAAAGTAGGCCTTCTAGGTACCCACAGAAGACAAAAATAACTTCAGGCAGCAACAATATCCAGCTAGCCAAATCTGTGCAAAACTCCAATCTAGTGCTCAACCTTGACCATCTCGTGACAGATTCATACTGTACATTTCATCACAAAAAGCATTCAGAAATAACGTGCCTATAATAGAACCTTGGAATGAGCACCATGGCTATGTAGTTCTCTAACAACATCATGGTTAATAAGCAGGCCGAGTCTAACCACGAAGAAGAAGAATTTGTTGCATCTGACGAATCCCCAAGTACTCGGCATGTGGTAAACATGTATCAGTGCACTCGCACTATCCAGAAGACTACCATTGAGAAGGAGCATCCGAGTGATGGTTCGGCCCTGAAGTAGAACAAGTGATATAACTTGAGAAGCCAAGGGGGCCCCGCTATGATTGAGATACCGAGGGATAAAATAAGACCAGACATACTAAGGATAGTAGGTCTGCCAATCACCTCAACACAAAAACTCTAAGTCCGGGAAGACAACTACAATAAATAGTATGTCTGTGAGCAACAAAGACAAGAGTAGCACCTCAGACACCATGAACACAAGTCCACCCCCAGACATCTTAGTGAGTCTCCCCACTCTGGATTATAACATTGTAGATGATATAAAGAAAACTTGTGCAAACATATCTCTGTATCAGTTAACCAAAATCACGAGTCAATGAGATATTCTTCTGCAAACACTTGGGCATACCTCTAAAGGTATTTCTACCTCTTCCAGAAAGGGATCAAGTAAGTCTCCCAACACACTCGCATTTTTTCTCAATGCTCTCTACTTGGAGGAGGCGAACTCGCTTTGCCCACCTTTGTTGTTATCATTTGAAATCTTCAATTTCAATGTTCACAACTGTTTTTTTTACTCTGGTGTGTTAGTCAATGTTGTGCCACTCTCCATTTCTAAGATCAATGCTCAATGGAGTAGAATGAGTGCACAGATCATCCAACTAGACAGAACATGTGTACCAGGCATCGGTGAACTTAGGGATGTGATCATTCGGTTATCTTCTGACGAAAAAGTTCATCAGTGCATCAACATTGTTGTTGTGGACATCTTGGAAGCATATAGTGTATTGCTGAGAAGTGAATCGTCAAGCAAGTTGCAAGGATACTTTTCTATTGACTGGTCACAATTATGGCTTATGTACAAGGGAAGAAACAACGAGATCTAGGTATTGTCTGAGAGATACATGAAGCACAATGTGACTCCCTTGAATGGAGAAAATGAACTGTTGGATTTCGTCAAACTTATGTTCAGAAATTTCTTTCTAGAAACACAGTTGGGGTGTTATCTTATAGAGCCATCCCCTACCCCACTAGACACACAGTTGGGTCTCCTTCCATGCCCAACTGGTGAAAATGAAACTTATATAATAGTTTGTAACAACATTAGTAGTAGTGATAGTAATACTAGTGTGGCAAGCGGTCCTTCTACAAATGACATTTGGACCATGTACTTTGACGGATCCAAGACACAAGAGGGCTCTAGAGTTGGTTGTGTCTTAACATACCCACTGTAGAGAAAACACTTAATCTCTAGCCGCTTGGAGTTCGAGTGAACGAACAACACCACTGAGAATGAAGCACTCATCTTGGGCTTACAGAAAGCCATCAACCTCAATGTTGTTGTTCTAAAAGTGGTAGGTGACTCAAATATCGTGGTGCGTCAGGTACATAACACTATACACTGTGTCACTCTATCTTAAGAGTTATCAACAAGAGGTATGGCAACTCATTTCTCAACTCCAAGCTTTCAATATTATTCTAGTACCAAGGATGCATAATGTAGTTGCAGATGCCTTGGAAAATGCATTTGCTAGGATGTCACCATTAAGGGATATATTTTTTGTTGATATTTTATATAAACCATCTGTCCTAAGCAACATCACTAATTTACACGTTTTTAATGATGACTAACAGATATACATTTCATGGCTAACGCTTTCATCTTCAAAGACGCAACAATAAACGAGGACGAGCATGTGCTGTCTCTGCAGGATGCAGTTGATGCAAGAAAAGGAAACCTCATCCCCAACGGTGTGGTATCACTTGAGAAGTTGTATGACTTGCAAAACTGATTTTAGGGACCCGTGAATGCAAAAACCCACAACTCTACATTGTTGCACAAACAAATTAATTTGGGAATGGAAAAGAATCCAAAGTTTGTAAATCTTGGTACGTGTTTTACATCACAAGAGAGGCAATATTTAATCCACATTTTCAATCAATACTATGATGTGTTCACGTGGATGTACAATGACCTAAAGACATATGACACGTGAGCAATCCAACACATCATGCCAATCAAGGAAAGGGCCAAGCCTTTTCAGCAGAAGCTAAGGAAATTTCATCCTTCACTTGATCCCATCATACAGAAAGAACTGACTAAGTCATTGGATGCTTGAATCATTTACAAAGTTTGACATTCCACATGGGTTTCCAATTTAGTCCGTGTTAGAAAGAAGTCTAGGGAGACCCACCTATGCGTAGATTTCTGTAATCTCAACTACACCTCAGACAAGGAAAACTACCCAATGTCATCCATGGAGCATATACTACAGACAATATCTAGAGAAAATATGTTTTCTTTGCTTGAGTTCTTTTAAGGATACAACCAGGTTCTGGCAATAGACCCTGAAAGACTCAAAACAACATTTCGTACCAAGTGGGGTATGTCCACTTTTTATAGAATTCCATTTGGGATGGTGAATGTAGGCCCAACATTTCAGCACGCAATGGAAGTCACATTCCCTGGGCTCATTAGACAGATCATAGTGGTCTCCCTCAATGATGTGACAATCTTCTCTAGACAACGTCAGACCACTTGCGCCATCTTAAGAAAATTTTCAAGCGATGTCGAAAATACTGGATATCCTTGAATTCCAAGAAGAGCGTCTTCACAGTGTCTAAGGGTAACTTGGTTGGACACATCATTTCTAAAAGTGGGATTGAGGTAGATCTGGACAGAGTTTAGACCATCACATAGATTCTTTACCTCGTGAACAAGAAATCTATGTAGTCTTTCTTGGGGAAGATCAACTTCCTCAGAAAGTTTGTCTTTGATTATGTGTAGATTGTAAAACCCATCCAAGAGATGATCAATAAGGATGCAGTATACAGTTCAGGGAAGAAGGAAAAGGGCATGTCCGCCCATATTAAGAAAGCTAAAAGCACCCACGTTTTACAGCCCAAACTTCAGCAAATATTTCTTGCTCTATACTTTTTCTTTCGACACTTCACTCGTTGCTGTGCTTTCTCAAAAGGACGAGTTGAATAACGAACAACCAATCTCCTTCATGCGTGCAAGCCTGCAAGGACCCAAACTCAACTATCCCACCATGGACAAACAAGCATATGCAGTGTATAAGGTGGTGAAGCATTTCAAACCTACCTCTTGAAGAACCATTGCATTGTCTCTGTGTTGCACCCAACAGTCAGAGAAATTCGTATTCAGCAAGAGCTAGGTGAAAGGAGGGTAAATTAGATGATATGACTACAAGAGTATGATATTAACATCAATCCAATTCACACCATCGAGGGTCACAGTCTTTTTAGACTAGCAGTGAAAATAGTGCATGCGCAAGAGGAAGAAGAAGAGGTCGCAAGCTAGGAGCAACAAATAGAGATTTATAATGTTGAGAAAATCTCTCCTACTTCACACAAAACCTATTGGTACGTATAAGTGCGCCAGTACCCAAAGCATGGCACCATTTCGTCTCATTTTTCTATGTAGCAGAAGTGCGCACTCTAACTCAAAGCTCTATCTTATTAGTTGGTGCATGGAGTTCTTTACAGAAAGGAACACAATGGTATACTACTCAGATGCCTAGAGGCACAAGCTTCAGAAAATTTGTTATGTCATCTCCATGACGGACTAGCTGGGGGACATTTTGCAGGTAACACAACATCGCACAAGGTCATGTGTGTCAGTTTCTACTAGCCTACATTATTCAAGGATGCACATCCTTATGCATGCAAATGTTCAGTCTGTTAGAGATGTGCCAGCAAGAACCGAAGGTCAGCAGCCCCGTTGCAACCTATTGCAGTGGAAGAGCCATTCCAAAAGTGGGGCTTGGATATCATTAGGGACATTTTCCCACATTTGTCAAAGCAGCACCACTATATTTTGACTGCTACAGATTAATTCACGTAGTGGATAGAAGTTGTTCCGTTGAAACAAGTGAACGACCAAGAAGTCATCAACTTCCTACAACATAACATCATCTCCAGGTTTGGCATTCCTACATCACTTGTTTTTTACAATGCAACGTACTTTTCTTCATTAAAGCTTTATGACTTTGCATTGAAAAATGGTATTGTGTTGAAGAATTATGCTAATTACTACCCATAGGGAAATGGTCTTGCTGAGTCTACAAACAAGAACCTCATTCACATCATCAGAAATATCATTTACTCTGAACAATGAAACTGGCACTCCGCTCTGGTGAATGCTCTATGGGTTGAAAGAGTCACACCTAAGCCTTCTCTAAATACTTCCCCATACTTATGGGTATATGGAAAAGAATCTATCCTCCCATCGAACATCTAATTCCCTCATCTCCAATTGTCCCAAGAACCCCAAGGCAAGTTGTGTCTATTAGTTCAGCATAGGATGGACACACTACACAAGCTATAGGAAGAAATGATGAAAGAAAAGTAAAAGTTTACACTCCACCATAATCATATCAAGAGATGGTTCAATAGAAATTCAGCAGGGAGTGCCAGCTTCAGTGTAGGTGACTTAATCTTAAGGTGGGAAAAACCCCATGAGGAAAAAGGCAAGCAAACAAAGTTTCAATCCCTGTGGATTGGTCCATTCACAATCCATGAGAAGCTTGGCCAACACATGTATCATCTTCAATCACTTGACGGGAAGATTGACACTCTCCCTATCAATGGCCAAGACTTAAATTGTTGTTTTCAATGATCTCAGGTCGCACCCCACGTTATCTACATAGTCTTCTCATTGCTTGTTGTGTTGTTTTGTATTCCTTCCTGTTTTGTTGTTTTTCTTTTGTAAATAAGTGTTGTATCACATTGTGTTCTGCCTTCTGAATCTATATGTGGCTGAAGTTCAAAGAGTCTTGTGACACTGTAGCACTTGGCCAATCTTATGTATGTCTTCTTTGTGTTTGGTTGTAACTTTTGGCCAATTAAGTATTGACAGAAAATACGATTTGTCTGTAAGGAGAGTTTCGGTTAAACCATGAACCTTGTCTAGTATGGGAAACCTCATGCATGTACTCATTGTTCTTCTTTGGTCTGTTCAAGCTTATCCAACCAGTAAAAATGGATAAGGGGAAAATATAAATGAGAAAACCTGAATTAGAGGTATTTACATTATTCTTTGAAGGAATAGCCTCTCCTAATCTCAATAATTTGGGATCCCTTTTCCACCCAAAAAATAAATAAGAGCCTATGCACAGTTCTCTTTAAATAAATAACAAAGGTGAAAGAAGAGAAAGGCTTCCTATGCAAAGATGTGAAGCAGGAAACTCCACTGGGGTACTGTCTAGGCTTTCTAGCAATGGAGCAATGCTTGTGTTCCCGCGTGACTCCATCAGGATACTATCCAAGCCTACTGGTAGTGGAACAACACCAAAGATGAAAAATTAAACCCTGAAAATATTAAGCTCACGAACCAAACTACTCTTCCCACCTTGAAACATTGTGATCTGGCTAAATCTTATGTTGTGTTCAAATGAGTTGGTACAAGGTGAACCATGTATGTCGATGGGGTAAGTGAGGAAGCTGAAGTAATATGCACAGTGAATCAATACTCCCCAGGACCAACGCCCTGCACTAAAAAACGAACCAAAATAGAGAAGCTAGTATTCAAGTAGTGTGTCGCTGAGTGTTATAGTGACTGCAACACCCTCCAAAATTTTGGATTGCACTCAAATTTTAGAGCCTTCCTTGGTTTTTCCTTTGATGGTTGAAAACACTCGAGTTCATTCCTCGAGCTCCTTCATAGTCCTTTTACTCTTTTTCTTGCTTAACCAACTGTTGTCTTTTGGCATGTTGATTACTTTATCATGCTTCTGATCTTGTTCTAAAGATTTTGAAGGTTTGTCTTTGTGTGTTTTGGTTTTCTTAGCTATGTGAACACACGTCACACTCACACACAAATTTGTAAGAATTATCGCGCAAGTGTCATCACGATCATCGAAAGGTCTATCCCAAGTGTTACATTTATTGCTTTTAGCACTAGACAATCCCACCAAGGGTCATTCTTTGCTATGTTGTCCTGGTGGTTAGTGTTGTCATGTTGTCAAAGTACAATAAGTGTGTGATCACAATTTTGAGTCCTCACAAGCTCACTTGTCTCTCACACATAGCCATTTTCCTGAAAAATCTCTTGATGAAACAAGCCCACTTCACTAGACCCTGACTCAGCTACACTATGGAGTCTCAACCCTTAGTGATGTTTCCCTACTATTTGGAACTATGTAGTGCTTGAGCCTTTCGTCCAAGTCAATTGCATTATGCAATCCAAGAGGTGAGAAGCATGTATTCCTTCCTAGAACTATGTATAAACTGCCTCAAAGCCCAACCTAAACTGCACACTTCATAAGATCAATTATCAAGACTCCTTCCTGCTTCGTGGAACTTCGCATGGCACAGAGACTTGAGCTTGCACTACTCCCAGAAACTGTGCAGAGGTGTCTTCCCAGTGACCTCCCTTAGTCAGGACTTGCTGCTCTCAAAAATTGCACAAAACTATCCTCTGGTCCCTCTATTGTCCTGCCTTGTCTTCCCTCTAGAAACTGCACAGAGGTGTCCCTTAGGGTCCCACCTTGCAGTTGCCACTCGTGTCCTCAACTGTGCAATCTTTCCTCCTTGAGTTCTCTCTGTACTTTTCCCTAACAGTGAAGACTATTCTTGAGAGTTTCTTATCCAATTCTGAGTTATGCTCTGCGCAGTCTGAGTGACCAATCCCCCCTCCCTATCACCTAGAACTGTGCAGTGCACAGTTATTAGGACCTCTTCCTATCCTGTCATCTGTCTCGGGCCCAAAACATCGAAAACAATGCATCATGATAGACTATGAGGTTTTGGATTTGATTTAATTCTGTCATGATTGAATTGCAGGAACAAGTACACTGATAGATCATGGCGAGATGACGAATGAGATGAAGAAGGAGCACACATACTAGAAGACTTGCTTGCAGTTGGACGGACAAAAGAAGCACGTCTAACAACAAGCGAAAGTAACACATGCATGGAACCATCTTACAAGACCAAGACCATCGAAGACCTCGTAGCATCAAGCCATGCAGAGGAGAAGACAAATCACACCCGAGAGTACATCCATCACTTAGCAGCGCAACATCTTGACATGGCCACCATAACCAACCAGTACATGTCAACAATGTCATTTCAAGTTGTGCTATGAGTTGTGGAGGCCATATCACCACTATGGGCCAAATCTATTGTAACTGAATGTAATGTAAGGGGAAATTCCAATGGACGCACACTAGAAGTTGTAGAGTCATGTCATTTGAAAAGTCATACGAAGTTGAACGTTCATGAGGGTAGTCCAAGAGTTACAAGATTCAAGCATCACCCTTGGCTATATATACCCCTTCCAATGTATGAGAAAGGACTTTCACCTTGGGTTCTGCCACATAGCCTTGAGAGTTTTCAGTCTGTTCTTTGAGGAGCAAGGAGTGGCTCCAATGTCCCACTACTAGGACTAGTAATGTATGGTGTACATATGTGTCTTAGAACATTTGCTTAATTCAAAAGCATGTTAAGGCCAACTCGTTTTCAGGCATGTTTTGTAGATGTTTATAAGACTACTCTTTAAACATTTGTAATGCATGTTTGCTTAACCTGTACTAAGATAGTTGAACTACTTTGGTTGTTTTAGTACTTAGATTGTTGAGAATGTGTTGTATTTCTTATCACTGTTGTCTCATCCTTATAGGATACTCCGCAGGACATTAGACATACCTGTATTATTTACTGGTTATAATGACCGTCACATCCATGTGGACTACTCTATTGGATGGTGTATCGGTTTTCCCTTACACTTTGTTTTTAACGATTGCCACATCCAATGTGGACTACTCTGCTTGATGTTGGACAAACCCTTTCTAGTTCGTCTGTGTCTCTTCTTGGGTGGTACTACTACCTCTCATTTAGAGGCTCACTTTACTCTCCCCATTTATAGTAAGAGAACCTAGACACAAGTTACATTATGCACTCACCAGGCATACTCACCTCGCTTTTTGAAGATATAAGCATAACACTCTCATATGTTGAACAACAAGAAATAAGGCAAATCTCTAAGTAAATGGCAACTAGTCCATCGTACTGGATGGGACTCCTACACCAAATGGTGTGAGGTCTAGTTAGGACTTCATACCGGGGAGATCCCCTAAATGTTGGCAAGTCTGACACCGTCAACACAAAGTTAATGTTTAATCTTCCCTTGGTTGATGATAAACCTATGGTTGATGATTCATTTCTTGATCAGTCATTATTCCTCATTATCTCATATGCTTCTTGGTATGGGGATGTCTTTCTTAACTCCAAACTCAATGCTTTCGGTGTTAGTTATCTCATAATGGGCATTTAAGTATACACTATTAGGATTAGAACTATGTTATTATCGATGATACCCTCTATCACCATGGAGTTAACTCAACATTGCATCAAATCCTTACTCATTAGGAGGATGAGCATGTCTTGAACGATTTCCATTCTGGAGCATGTGGTGGTCATCTCTTTGGGTTTTACACTCCCATAAAATCTTGCACAGTGGTTACTATTGGCCCTCAATATTTAAGGATTGTATTAGTGTGGTCTAAAATTGTTATCCCTATCAAATTTTTATAAAGAAAATATAGCCTCACCATGCTCCATTTTATTTTATGCTTGTTATTCGTTCCTTACTGAATTGGCATTGATTTTATTTAGTATAAGCCAACCTTATCCAATGGACACAATTACATCATTGTGGACATGGACAATGTCACTAAGTGGATTGAGGCCATCCCTACCTTCTCTAATGATGGCGCCACTATGGAACTCTTCATGTTTAACCACACCATCACTAGGTCTTGTGTACCCAAACAACCTTGATAATTCATGGTTATCATTTCATAATAAGATGATGATAAAACTAGATACCAAATTGGATTTCATCATGAGCACTCAAAACCCTATTACCACAAGCCAATATGCAAGTAGAGGCCACCAATCATGTCTTAAACACCGTCATTCAATGGATGGTAGGGAATGATAAATTAAATTGGCATCTTATGGTATTTTTTTTGTTATGGGCATATTGAACCTTGGTTAAAACCACTATGGACTTGACTCCTCTCCATTTGGTCCATCGAGTGGAAGATGTGTTACCAATTGAATGTGAAATACCATCTCAGAAACTAGTTGTAAAACTATTTCCTGACACTTTTTCCGAGGAATAAAATATCCTATATTTGGTGAAGTTTTATGAACAAATTAATTATGCTACAATAATGAATGAGATTCATTAAAATTTTGTCAAATACCAATATGAAAAATCGGTTCATCCCTTTGTCTTTGTGGAAGTTGATTTGGTTTCAATCCATGATCGATATCAAGACAAGTTAGGTACATGTAAATTAGAACCTCTATGGCTTAGACCTTATGTTGTAAAATGTATTCTAAAATGATGGTATTATGAGTTAGTGGATTATGATGGTAACCCTTCGTTAAAGCCTTGCAAAGGGATCTACCTCAAAAAGTACTATGAGTAAGTCACATCATTGCATGGTTCTTATATATAGTGTATATGTGTTTTGGTGTGGTGTGTTTTTCCCATTTTTTTTAGTGTTGTTTTCTTGGCCATTCACTTATGTATGGTGCTTGATTGGAAAATGTCAAGTCTCTCATCAATCCAAGTAGGCTTTGCATACAACACCAGTCGTAGTACTTGAAACATTGCTTCCACTCCTTGGATTCTCCTTTCAACCATTGATGAATTACTGATTTCTAAGGGCATTTATTTTGGCCCTACGACCAATAATGTGCAAAAATATAGTTCTATTACCAAGCTCTCATATGAGGCTTTGCCTTGGTATCCATCACTTGGTTGTCAACATTGACTCCTAGTTCGTGGTCTGTTTGTTGAATCTCATCTATTTTGTGAGGCATCCTACAATACTTCATCATATTCTTAGGGTGCATCTCTTGGTTTTTTTTTATACTATTGAATATGTGCACATTTCATGAGACTCTAATATGATAGTTTATTTGTTAGCTAATTATGTCTTAAATTAGAATTTGTTATATTAATTAATTTTATCATGCATATAAGTACACATAACCATGAAAAGTAAAAGAAAACATCATACAAACATTGTGAGTGAACACCATAACAACATGATATATATATATATATATATATATATATATATATATATATATATATATATATATATATAGACATTGACACTATAAAAATCAAAAGTGTCTCACATCATATAGTCCAGGCACAAAATTCCAAAATGTTGTGAACTAGGGGTGTGACCTCTTAAGCCCTTTTTATACATAGATGGTCATCATATGTGAGCTACATAGAGAACTTAATCATATTTGTATCGTTGATAACACAACACAACATATGATATGCATTGTAGGAGGTCAGTGATCAGAGAATCATACCCCCACTATATGTATTTGTATATGTGGAGGGATTTATTCTTATAGTCAACCCTCCACGTTGCGAGTGATTCTCACCACTCATCATGTTCCTTCTACCTCCTCCTCATAGGCTTCTCATTCTTCTCTCATGGGTGATGCTCCTCTGCAATGGTAATGGGACTAGCCTTTGGGAAGGGCCATTACCATGTCTATGTTAAAAAAACCCTGATGTGCTAGTAACTATCTATCCACCAAAACAACAAAAAATATTATATATGTTAAAAATACTAGAAAAATATAAAATTCAAAAAATAAAAAATATATAGTCTTTTTTTTTACCCACTTGATGTTTTACTTCCTTCATTATGTGATTTAACCATGGTTTTAGTCTTTCTACATGTTTTTGACAAGATAGAGCGACATTTTTATTACAACATCCATTGAAATTTAGGTGCAATTTATTGAACTTGGAACATAGGGGTAGCTTTTTTCGTATTAGTTTTTATTCATTATTGATTGTTGATGCCATATTCATTGTTCCTTATGTCCAATCCCATTAGATCATGACAATAACCCTTCTTCATTTTCACATCTTAACTTGTGAAATAGAGCCTTCCTCTACGTGGATTCCATATCTTAGTACTTGCTTTCCATTTTGGTGTCCATGTTGTATATTTTTATATGCCTAGAATCCCTCCTTTAGAATGGCCATGACTTTGAATTTAAGCCTCATTTTATCTCTTCTTTATTTTATTTTTGTTATACCCCAAGAGGATTTAAAAAAAAAATGCCTTGCTATTTTTTATATGCATTTCCTCACTTATTTATGCATGTTGATCTTCCTTGGTTCCATTTCTTTTCATTGTAGTCACATTTCCCTTGTCCATATTACTAGATTTTTCTTACTTCTTTTTACCCTTCCTAGAGATATTGTTGCAATGAATGAGTTTCCTTGGCCACTCACTCTGCTTTACTTTTATTAGGGTATTTCTATCAGCCCGAAACAAGTTTCTACCCTTTATAACACTCATTTCTCTTGGACAAGCTTCCTTTATATTCATCTAATGCTAATTAAACACTAAAGGGTATCAAGCATCTTTTTATATATTTTTCAAGGTCATTAAATCCTCATGAAAAAGACAGTTTGTATTGAGCATACTACTATATCTTATTTTATCTCATTAAATCATGAATAAGATGCCCTATCAAGTATCATTTTTACTCTTTTTTGGGCTCGTTAAAATTGAACAAAAAAGTGTTGACCAAAGATCATACTAAGAGGAGGGTGAACAAGAGTGGCAGCAATTTTATCATTTTATCAATAAGTAATTATGTAGCAATGTACCATAACCATTTTCACCAAATCAATAGATATAACAAAGCATCAAGAAGCCATCATCACATCAACAATGCATCAAGAATCCACCACGTCAACGTAAGAGGACATAAGCATTTACATGGAAACCCATATGGGATAAAACCATAAATTCTTCTTGTTTAATTCATTACATATATTTGTAGGAACTAACATGTTGAAGGCACCCACCCCCAAGATGTGAAATATGCTACTTACAATAGGCTACAACTTGATTGTGGCACAAAACTCGAAAATGTGCAACCTACTACTTTATATAGGCTTCAACCTGATTAAGGCACCAACCTCGAAATGTGAAAGCATACGCTTGCAAAGGGCTTCAACTTGATTGAGCTACCAACCGTAGAGATGAGAAAGCTTCGACTCATTGTAGGATCCAACCTGATAGAGGCACCAACCTCATTGGAGGCATCCACCTCCTTCAACTTCTTGTGGACCTCTTTTCATAATGTTTCAAACTAGATCGACCTAATCTTTAATAAATATAAGTCTTCAAACTAATAAAATGGTTGTTTACATGCTATATTTATCAACTTGTCATATCTTTTCCATGGCCTGTTCCAACCTACTCATAATTCTCGTCACTTACTACCCTTCTCAGAACTTGTTCTTGTCATATAGAAAAAACCAATCGCAACCCAGTCATAAGCCATCAAAACACATAACACTGGTTTTTGTCATAAAAAATACATCATAAATGTTTTTCATCCCTTCAGAGGTGTTCACCACTAAACCCTAGTTATCATGCTTCTTTCATAATTTAATTTGGCCTTTAAATGATCCTAAACCCCCCCAAAGACTATATGAAATCAAATATAAAATTAAATATTCTACAAAATTCCATTTTTAGGTTGTTATCTAAAGAATGGTCAATTCTTAGTAATGAATCTACAAAATGTGTTCTTTTGATCGATTAATTATTCGACAAAACAAAAATTGTGGGAGAATTTTTTATTTTTTTACTTAACAATGCTAGGGCTTGAACCTAGGTCTCGACCAACACTGTACAATCCCACTACCAATTGACCTGTGCTATGTCACTTGACACACCATCATCTCAACTTTGTTTTATTGTGAGTGATTTTTCCTCAAATGGGAGAGCATTGCAATTTGATCTATGGTCAGTCCATAACCAAGCTCAATGATGTATTTTTTCCCACAACCAATTTTTAAATAGTCAATATTATATTCTTGTATTTGTATCCATGTGAATGTTGATCCATGTGTCTTAGCTCATAGTGTGGCCATATATAGGTCTAGTGTTCCAATTTATTCATCCAACGCACTAATCTATTCGGTCGTGTCTTGGTTGTCTTGACAAAGAACCACATCACATATGTTGTGACCTAATCTGTAGATATATATGATCACTGCCTAAATATTTTAATTCTCCTCTGCCAGATATAGTTGTAACTCCACAAGATGCTAATTTTTCCTTTCTTATATATATTATTAGAACTAATAGCCATATCAAAATGCAATATATTATAAGAATTTTGACCTCTACCAAGATTAAGTTCCACTGAACTTCCACCAAAAGTGGACTTTGTTATTGTGATTAAACCAGTCTTTTGACCTTACCTGATTTGGCCTACATTATATTATAAAATTCATTCCACTAAAGGTTTTCCATAAAATCTATGCCAAAATTTTTCGAAAGGAAATTCTCTATATTATATTGCCTCTGCAGTATTTTAAAATTTGCAATGTGAGTGGAATGATAACCACAACCAAACACAAGTTTTTCATTCTCCAACAAGCTAATGAACGAAACTAGAGAAACAGATAATTAACTTCAAGACAGAGAATATTTTTTATATTTCACCATAAAGAATACTTGTTATAATAACCACAAAAAATTCTTGTCACATATTTGGTTATTCTTTCATGAGTTCATTATATTTTCCTTGAGCTTCATGGTCATAAATATATGTTCATTCAATGATCCTGAGTTTTATAGGCTAACCATGGGCCAACAGTTTCGTTAACACTTCTAGAGTTTAAAATCAAATGATCACATTTATATGATCATGTTGAAATTCAAATGCGTAGACCATGCCATTGAAATTTGTGTCATGGTCCCATATGACCATGCCTTATGACTGGGTTGTTATGGTCCCTGGTCATCTGCATGATGACATCAACATGACATCATCATGCCATGTGGACACCCATGATGCGTGCCATGTGTCACCCACTTTTGAACTATTTACCAATCAAAGTTCACCAAATCAACCTACCATATGGCATCCTAGTGGTGCCATGTCACCGTATTGATGTCATCTGATGATGTTTCATGCCACATCTTTTCCATGTCACACACACTACCATGTTGTTATCATATGAAAATTTTACACTCATTTGTACACATTAGAAGACATTCAAACTCAGTTATTAACACATACAAAGGTTACATCTTCAGCTGGAAACACCATGAAGACCAAAAATCAAAAGCTTTACTAAGGTTCAAGGTAAAAAATTGAATCGCGTGGGTGCACCATTGCTAGAAATTAATGGTCACGCGGTCTCAAAAAGCCCAGTCGACATCTTGGGTTGCGAACTTGCTTCAGAATCACTCCAAATCTTGATATGATTGGCTAACAAATTGAAGCCTTGAGCCCCACGAAGCTATAAAGGCAAGGAATTGGTAGTTCTCATCTCATTTATGAGATGAAACACCACATTGATGAGCCAAGGAGAGGAGAATTGTCCAATAAACTCTTTAAATACAAGTTAGAGGAGAGCTAAAAAAGGAGAAGAAGAAAAGTGTCGTTATGTTGTCAGAATTGCTCCCTTGCAATCAAGCATTTCATTTAGAAGAGGATTTCATCATTGAGAGAATCTTAATACTTCTTTGAGAGAGGGAGAGGAAGCTTGCAAGGAGATCGAGGAAAAGGAATTCTTTGTTGAGGATTTTTTGGCACCATTGCTCATACAATTCTCTCCAAGTTTCCTTTATTCGGATATTGTATCTCTTCTACATTCAGCAGTTAATAAAGGGAACCCTTTTCTATTACATTGTTGATATGTTTCCTTCATTAAGCATTGTTCATGTGTTTACTTCATAGTTTTTAGTTTATGTTTATCTATGCATTGTTTCCATTACTTTCAGTGCTTTGTTTACCCATGTCTTTCCACTAAAAACAACCAATTTCTTGTATTTTCCTTGTAGGGAATAACCAACTCCAAGTAAAGTGTCTTTGATACTCCATAATAACAAACACGCCACTAACACATCATTTCCTGTAATCACCTACCATGTGCTATAGATGCCACATATCAATGTAAGTTTTTTCATCGCCATTTCATCATGGATAAAGGGGTCCACATGGTGGAGACAAACTAAATCATGCTACATGTCAACATCTCAATGGTCCAGAGATTAAAAGTAACTTCGCCGAGGTAGCAACACCAGCTACCTTTCACTTTCTTCATCTAGTTGTTAGATTTGTCTGATCTGAAAATATTCTTTACCTTTAACATCGTAAAACATCATGTATGTATTGTTTCTATCCATTGTTGACTTAATCACTAAACTGTGGATCCATTATGAATATGCACATTCTTTAACAAATTTGGTGTTAGTGGGTTTTTCCCTATATTTTGCATCTTTCAGCCAGTTCTCATCTTCAAATGGCCATAACTTCTCATCCCAGGAAGTCTTTCAGAGTGGAACATACATTTGGAAAGGTCTAAAAAAGGACTGCCTAACCATACTGTCCATAGGCTCATTGGGACATCGTAACATCATAAAAAATCAATAAATTTCAAACCTCTTTGACTTCACTTGATGATGTCATGTAAGATATTAGGTTTTCATACTACTTCATGGATGATATTGTTGCTTCCTTAGGCATCCCCTTTGAAATCAATAACACTTGTTGTCATCAATGAAAACACTATGTTCAATAATCTCCCTCTTTGTCATTGATGGAAAAACCACTAGACATTGAGAACCATTGATGGTAGTGGACCAAAATCCCCTTAACATTTTTTTGGCAACTTCTTATAATCATTATGTATTCATTTGTCTCATTAATCTATTCAATCTCTCCCCCTTTGACATCAATCAAAAAGTGACATGGTTTCCTACTAATGCTTCCATGACTGTGTGGACCTAATCATGTTTATAAGTTAATTCCCCCCCTAAGATTATGTTATAAGTTCCTTCTAAGGCTTCTCCAATTGTTCTTGTATTTTCTTGTGGACCTGATAAAATCTCCCCCTGAAACCATGCTGAAAATGCTTCTCCAATTGTTTGTGGGCTTTCATGTGGATATCATAGTCTTCCCATGATAATGTGCTTACTTCATCAGTAAGTGATTTCCATGTATTTATTTCTGCTAAATTATCATGTGGACCTGATGGAGTCTCCCCCTAGAACCATGCATCATTCATACATTTTTAAGTTCCTGTTAATGTGCTCTAAATGTGCTTGAACTTTCCTCTAGAACTATGGACCTAATTGGAATATAAATGAAGGCACCTAGGTTAATATTCCTGCTAAACATATCCTCTTATCTTTACATGTGTGTTATCATACTCTCCCATTAAGTATGAGAGTTCAAATATGCTCATACACTATTTCAAATGATCAACACCTTGATCTATTTTACTGATAATTTCCTACCTAGTAGTGATCATCCCTCCTTGGTTCGTTCTATTTTTTGTTTTCATATAGAGTCCATTTTATTCCTTTTACATCATCCATGTTTATTAGGTCTGATTTCAAGAGAATTCCATTATGTTATTATTATGGATGCAACTTTTTAAATCCTTCTCCAAAGCATAACTTCATAATAATGTTTGAACATAGAAATTATTTATTACGAAGAACTTCAAAAATCATGAGTTCTACTTTGGGGCACATAACCAATCAGCAATTCATATCAATTCCTTGATCACTCAAGGTAGGTTCATGATGTTGCAAAACCACTACCTATTTTGTCGCATGGAGGTCTCCTACAAGTAATAAGTTTATCCAATACTTGTGATCTCTTCAAGTTCTTTTTGAGCTTGTCAACTTCAACACTTAACAAAACAAATTCATCTTCAAGTTCCTCACATGCTTCTTATTTCTTCATCACTTGGTTTTTCATTACTTCTTCCATTCTTTTTGCTTCTTCAAATTGGGATATCAAAGAGATGATTTCTTCTTATACTTTGATAAGTTTGTGATTCTTCTCTTCATATTCTACATATTTTATTTTACCTGCTTCACTAGGCCATCCTTGTTTTGTTTATATTCTTCTAACTATGTTTCAAGAATGGAAACTTCATGATCCCTTCTTTCTAATAGCTCCTTGATTTCCAAGAGTTCTTGTTTCCCTATTTTTTCATTCGACATTTGATTATTAGGATTTTCTAGCTTCTCTCTTAAGGAGAAGTTCTCAACCTCTAGAGATTCACAATTATCTTATTTTTCCTCCAATTCGCTCTACCAAATTTATTCCCTCCTTTTTACTTCTTCTTGTTGGATTTCCATAACTTATTTTTCCTAATCTTGGTTTTCATATTTCTTCAACAGTTTCTTTCTCTTTATTCGGGGTCATAAGATTCCTTATTTCTTCTAAAGTAGAAGTGATCTCATTTTCACCATAAGTTCCTCTTCACAACTTTTTAAACCTCTTCTTTCATTTTATAATTTAATCTTCACTTCTTCAAATTTTCTTTCAACTTCTTCCTTTGTACAACAAGCCTCAATTTGATGGACAACATCATCATCAGTATGTTTAATAATACATGGACACACTTAAATATAATGCCCTTCTTTACCATGATTGAAACATAATGCAATACATGACTCTTCCTCATCCATGAGTATGTAGAAGGTGTCTTCTTTTGGATCCAATATGTTTCTCACGTGTGTAGGTCTTAACCCTGTACATAAATTACCTACAAATGTATTCTAAAAAATGGAAAACAAATAATTACGAGAATATAAAACAAATAAACAGATATTTTCCCTTCCAAAAACTAGGAATACCAAATTGATTTTTCATTATGTTCCCTTCAATGTTACAAGATATATATATATATATATATATATATATATATATATATATATATATATATATATATATATATATATATATATATATATATATATATATATATATATATATATATATATATATATATATATATATATATGTCGAAG
Source organism: Pinus tabuliformis (assembly GCA_031772625.1). NCBI lineage: Eukaryota > Viridiplantae > Streptophyta > Pinopsida > Pinales > Pinaceae > Pinus > Pinus tabuliformis. The sequence continues at coordinate 861,114,894 of CM062817.1, read as the reverse complement.
CATTCATAAACCCCAATCCATTAACCCTGGATTAGAACATAAATATAGTTCCCTTGACGAATCTACAAAATATTGTGGGCAGAAAACCATCATGCCTAAAACCATGTGAAAAATCCATGTGCAAAACCATAGGTAGGTCCGCCTAACTAATACAGGGTCCAAAAAAAAAAACTTGGGGCGCTTCCCCAGACCCCGTGCAGGGGAGCTATCGCCCACCTAAAACCCCCTTGTGACTCCACCCCCAATTAGTCGTGTAAAGAATATAACACACTGTTGAAATATGGCAACAAGAATATTCCAATTTAATTTGTCCTTGAATTAAATTGTGAACTAAAATCAAATTTATTCTTAACAACTACTTGGAAATAATTAATTAATGTATTTTAAACTAATTAGTTGGAGAAATTCAATTTAGAAGTCTTTCTGAAGTCATGCAAGAGTTATCCCTTAAATTAAGGAGATAAGATTGAGTTATATTTGAGTTGTAATTAGTTAACTCAGTTTACTGAGTTAAGTCTAGTTAAATTAGTTCCAAACTATTTGAGGAACTAATAGTGAGTTAACATTCAATTGATGCATTAATTCACTCAACTAGTGCTACTCCAGTTAACTGAAGATTCCCTCATCAGAAACTCATGCATGTCTATTCTGAGAAAGACCTAGTTGAGATTAATAGTCAAGGACAGTGTACTATCAGTTGTATGTGTTTTCTCATGGATAAACTCATGCATGCAATCAAGGATTCATCCTCGAGGATTGTGTAGTTTTGAAGGCTTGATCATCCACTTGGTAAAACGAGAATCATCCATAAGGAATAGCGCAAGGAAATAGGATCTTGGAGGGCAGAGAGGAAGGTTGGAGAGAAGCCAAGATTACCTGTGAGAATCTGTGAGGATTGTACTGAGAGCTAAGGCTTTGTATAATTCCTATGTATTTCCACCCTGTATGATAATACAATAGTGTGGGGTTTTTAGCTGAGGCTTTCCCCAAAGTATTTTCATGTGTATTGTGCCATTGATTCTTCTTCTTCTGGTTATATTGTTTAGCTCGATCTTTAAACTTCTGCAAAATTGATAGTAGAAGCAGGTTATAGTATTCTGGTTTGATTTATATTGCATTATCAAGTTAACCTACATCATATTTTCTACATGGTATCGAAGTTGTGAATAGTATATTGAGAAGAGAATTCGAAGTTTGAAGTTCGGGGTTGCAAGTGCAAATCGAATTCATATCATACTTCAAGGTTGGCCAATGGCATTCTATGGCTTGAGACTCAAGTATGCCTTGGAAGGTAGCTCAAATTACATAGCATGGAAAGATAAAATGGAGGTTGTATTAGAAGACAATGGCTTGAAGGAATTCATTGATCAAGAAATCCCAAAGCCAGCTTCAACTAATGCACAAGAGTTGGCTGAGTGGAAGAAGTGTGTGACGAAGGCGAGATGGATCATCCTTGAGGGAGTTCGAGACCATATTGTCTCAAGTCTCCATGGGAAGGATACTCCATTCTCAATGTGGAATACATTGAAGGACCTCTACTAGAATAGTAGTGACTAGAGGAAATTGGAGCTCAAGGATAAGCTGCGAAGAATCAAGATGGAGAAGGGCGATATTGTTTCCACATATCTGAATAAGCACACCACCTACAGAGATGAGCTCGATAGTGTGGGAATAACTACTGCCGACGATGATATGGTAAGCCTTACTCTCCTTGGCCTTCCAAAGAGTTGGAATAGCTACCAAGACTCTGTGAATGGAAGGGAGAAACTACCGAATTGGGAACAATTGTTGTCGGATCTTATGTAGGATGAGATCGGGAGCAGCACACGAGATGGTTCTTGATCCAAGAATGATGATGAAGAAAATTTGGCCTTAGCAAGTAAGGCAAGGAAAGGGAAGGGGAAGGCTTCCCATTTTAAATTGAATTCTTCTCATGGAGGGAAGAAGGGTGACATGTCTAAAGTAAGATTCTTTAATTGTCACAAGATAGGACATTATGTGACTAATTTCCCATCGAAGAAGTCCAAGAAGGGATCCTCGGAAGGATCGGAAGGTGAGGCATAAGCCTCTCAGTTCGAAATGAACTTTACCCTCATTGCATGCATGGTGTCTTCAGTGATGGGTTGTGTCTGGTATCTTGACAGTGGAGCCTCATTGCACATGACCGGTGATAAAAATTTATTTAGTGCCTTGGCGGAGAAAGACCTCAAGATGCACATAGAGATGGATGACAATGGAAGGTATAGTGTTTCAGGAGTGGACACAGTTGCTTTTCAAAGGGAGCATGGAGCTCCTCTCACCTTGACAGATGTGATGTATGTGCCTGGACTGAAGAAGAACTTGGTATCGGTCATGATGTTGGAGGAAAAAGGCTACGATGTTGTCTTCATTAAAGGAAAGGCATTTATAAGACACATAGACACGGGTCAGACCAAGAGGATAGGGATTCGGGTGAAGAATCTCTATAAACTAGATGTAGATGATTGTGCAGCATTGAGTACGAAAGCAAAATTGGTGTAAAGCCAAGATATTGGTGAGTTGTGGCATAGGCGATTGGGCCATTTGCATCATGGGGCTTTTAAGATAATGAAGCAGATATCTATATGACTTCCCAAACGTAAACTTGAGCAAGTTGACACATGCAAAGGTTGTACCTTGGGAAAGTACACCAAGTCTTCCTTTCATGATCAAGACAGTCGAGCAAAGGCTATCTTAGAGTGAGTTCATACTAATTTGTGTGGACCATTCTCAATGACATCCACAGCAAAGAAAAGGTATTATGTGATTTTCATTGATGACTATTCTCATAAATGCTGGATTTATTTCATGCAGAAGAAGGACCAAACCTTCACAAAGTTTTGTGAGTTCAAATCTTTGGTTGAGAAAGAGTCAAGGAAGAAGATCAAGGCCTTGAGAAGTGACAATGGTGGAGAATATGTCTCTCAAGAGTTTAAGGACTTCTATGCAGCGAAAGGAATTAAACGAGAGTTGACAACACCTCATGACCCATAGCAGAATGGGGTGGCCGAGAGGAAGAACGAAACTATTGTAGGGGTAGCACAGGAAATGCTGCATGACCAAGGCCTACCACTTCACTTGTGGGCTGAGGCATGCAACAGAGCGGTCTATTTTCAGAATAGAAGCCCACATCACATACTTGGGATGAAGACACCAGAGGAAGATTTCTCTCGTAAGAGACTAGATGTGGGCCACTTTAGGATCTTTGTCTCATCGGTATATTGCCATGTGAAAAAGGATGCACGAAAGAAGATTGATATGACAACAGAGTTGGGGTATTTGTGGGGTACACTGATACACCTCACAACTATCGGTTTTACTTGCCTACCATTTGAAGGACAGTGGTTCACAGAGATCTCAATTTTGATGAGAAAAAGGCCATGCGAGTTTCCCTTGAGAGAGAGCTGCAACTACATGCTGTGGAGGAACTATTGGTTCCTAAGGAGGAGGAGCCTCAGACTGATGAAGAGCAGCCACGTGTAGAGGTTCTAGGAGTGGAGACATCCACTCAAGCAAAGTCTTCCAGAGATGGAAGGAAGCGCACAAGAGAATATGACAGATTGTTGGAGGATACTAGAGAGAATGTGGGAGCACCATATTCTCAGCACAGAAAAAGGAGGTCACCTGAGAGGTACATTAGATACATGGCCCATTACTGGGGAATGTGTTAAGACTGAGCCATATTCCTTTCAGGAAGTAGTGCTGCAGCCGATTTGGGTTGATGCTATGCTGAAGGAGTATGACTCCATAGTTCGTAACAGTGTTTAGGACGTGGTTCTGAGACCAGAGAACAATTCAGTTGTGAGTTCCCATTGGCTTTACAAGGTAAAGCAAGCTGTAGATGCTAGTGTGGAGAAGCATAAGGCAAGATTTGTTTCCCGTGGCTTTTCATGGGTCAAGATGATCATGTTTCTGCAATATATTTCGACAGAGGAGCAAGATGTTGACATTTTGGCAAAGGCATTATCAAAGTGTAAATTTGAGTTCCATAGAGACAGGATCGGGGTGGAAGATAATCCATTTTCTTGTTGAGAGGGAGTGTTGAAATATGGCAATAAAAATATTCCAGTTTAATTTGTCCTTGAATTAAATTGTGAATTAATCAAACTTAGTCTTAACAGCTACCTGGAAATAATTAATTAATTTATTTTAAACTGATGAGTTGGAGAAATTCAAGTTAGAAGTCTTTCCGAAGTCATGCAAGAGTTATCCCTTAAATTAAGGATATAAGATTGAGTTATATTTGAGTTGTAATTAGTTAACTCGGTTTATTGAGTTCAGTCCAGTTAAATTAGTTCCAAACTATTTGAGGAACTAATAGTGAGTTAATAGTCATTTGATGCATTAATGCACTCAACTAGTGCTACTCTGGTTAACTGAAGATTCCCTCATCACAAACTCATGCATGTCTATTCTAAGAAAGACCTAGTTGAGATTAATAGTCAAGGACAGTGTACTATTAGTTGTATGTGTTTTCTCATGGAGAAACGCATGCATGCAATCAAGGATTCATCCTCGAGGAATGTGTAGTTTTGAAGGCTTGATCATCCACTTGGTAAAAGGAGAATCATCCACAAGGAATAGCACAAGGAAATAGGAGCTTGGAGGGCAGAGAGGAAGGCTGGAGAGAAGCCAAGATTTCCTGTGAGAATCTGTGAGGATTGTACCGAGAGCTGGCTAGCTGTGAGAGCTAAGGCTTTGTATAATTCCTATGTATTTCCACCATGTATGATAATACAATAGTGTGGGGTTTTTAGCTGAGGCTTTCCCCAAAGTATTTTCATGTGTATTGTGCCAATGATTCTTCTTCTTCTAGTTATATTGTTCAACTCGATCTTTAAGCTTCCACAAAATTGATAATAGAAGTAGGTTATAGTATTCTGCTTTGATTTATATTGCATTATCGGGTTAACCTACATCAAATTTTCTACACCCACACCCAAAAACATGATTGTATCCCTTCCTTTTCTGAGACAACTTCTTACTCTTCCCTTTACTTTCTATACATCCTTTGATCTACATTCCAATAGTTAAGTGTTCTTGAAGGAACCTCTCTCCACTACTTGTTAGACCAAACATCACACTAAGAGTGTGGGAGGAAAAATCAATGTGGTAGAAATTTTATCATTTCACAACATTTTATTAATAATTAATTATGTAGCAATGTACCATAACCATTTGCAGCAAATCAATAGATAGAAAAGGCATCAAGAAGCCATATGATGTCGCTCAGTACTACAACAAGAATGCTACAACTCCTAAGGGTCTCAACCTTAATTTTCAACCCAAAGTTTCTAAAAAATTAAGAGGGGTTGGAAGTATATGTGCAACATGTAATGTGTTCTTCTATTTTTGATCTTATGCAAGTGAAAACAACTAAAGAGTAATTGAGTTACACAGAACATTATGTTATCTGTGTTATAGGAAATACTCAAAATTGTAGGAAAGAAAGAACGAGAGGAAAATATATTCTATTTAAAGAAAAAGGAGGTAAACCAATTCAATCATGATGAAACAAAAGTGGTTATCCTCTATTGTGCATTGGAAATAAACTTGCAACTCAAAGAAACCATTGAAATGTCAAACCCTAATTTGATAGAGAAAAGGTAATTTTCTACAACAACTAGGTCAAATACTTATGAGGTCTTTGGGCTTCTAAATTCCATCCTCAAGGTCTTTGGGACATTGTAACATGTCAAGGAATTCTAATCATTCTTTGGATGCAAATCTAGATGATCTTTTCATGCAAATTGTGGGTTGTTGTAGGAGTCGCTATTTTTCTATAGGAGACAATCCACTACAACAAAACCCTGTGATTAGCATCCCTTTTTGCTTCCTTTTTGTGTCTAGAGCCCATTCTTGATGCTATTTGTGTCCATCTATCAAATATGGTGCAAAACTTGATGCAAAGTTTGCACCGAGTTTTGCACCAAGTCTTACATCAAGTTTAGCACCAGGTATTGTAATAGGTTTTGCACCAGATTTTACACCATGTTTTACACCAGGTTTTATACCAAGTTTTGTGCCATCCTTTGCACCATGTTTTGCAACAAGTTTGGCACCTAATTTTGTTTCACCAACTTTTTCATCCTCTATTGCATCCACTTTTTGCACCTACACGTGCATCAACTTTTTCATCATCTCTTGCATCCTCTTTTGCATCATTTTTAAAATCATTTTTTGCATCCCCTTTGTGCCAAGTTTTTCATCGAGGTTTGTGTCTAGTTTTTCATCTAATTTTGCATCTACTTTTGTTGCATTGACTTTTACATCTTGTTTTGCATCCATATTTATATCCTCTTTTTCATCTATTATTGTGTCCACTATTGCATCCATTTTCCTTGTGCCATAATTTGCACCTAGTTTGACACCTCCCTTTGTACCCTTTTTTGTTTCTAAATTTGCATCCACGATTGCATCCTCATATACATCTAGGTTTTCATCGACTTTTACATCTATTTTTAATCCATTTTTATATCCACTTTTGTGTCAAGATTTGCATTAGGTTTTGTGTCTCATATTGCATCTGCTTTTGCATAGAATTTTGTTGCATCAACTTTTGCATCCTATTTTGCATCATATTTTGCATCCATTGTTGCACCCATGTTTACGCCCACTTTTATACATCCATTTTTGAATCTTATTTTTCATCTTCGTTTGCTTCTTTTTTTGCATCTATCATTACATCCACTTTTGTTGTGACTCAATTTGTGCCATGTTTTGTACTTATTGTTGTACCCATGTTTGCTTCCAATTTTGCATCCATCTTTGCATCCTCTTTTGCATAAAATATTGCATCTATTTTTGCATCCACTTTTGTGTTGGGTTTTGCATCTCATTTTGTATCTTCTTTTGCATGTACTTCCATTGCATCAATATTTTGCATCCAATTTTGTTTCTCATGTTGCACCCGTGTTTGCATCCACTTTCACATCCTTTATAGCATCTTGTCTTGCATCTAAGTTTGCATCTTTTTTTGTGTCTATTATTACATCCACTTTCTCATCCACTTTTTTTTGTGCTATGATTTGTGCCATATCTTATGCCTATTGTTGCAACCCACATTTTCTTCCACTATTGCATCCACATTTGCATCCTATTTTGTGTCCAAGTTTGCATCAAATATTGTTTATGTTTTTTGCATCCCATTTCGAATCTACCTTTACATCCACTTTTGGTTCGTCCAATTTTGCAACTAATTTTATGTCCACTATTGCGCCCATGTTTGGCCCATGTTTACATTCATTTTTTCATCCAAGTTTTCCTCCTTTTGCATTCAAGTTTGTGTCCTTTTTTTTACATTAATTGTTGTATCCACATTATTTTCACCACAATTCATGTTAAGTTTTATGCCTACTATTGTTCCCATGTTTTCTTCCACTTTTTCATCCATGTTTGAATCCTATTTTGTATTCAAGTTTGCATAAACTATTGCATCTACTTTTTCATCCACTTTTGTGTCAAGTTTTCTGTCTTGTTTTGCATCTACTTATGTTGTGTCCAATCTTCATCCAAATTTACATCCATTTTTACCCCCATTTTTTTTGTTCACTTTTGCATCCCTTTTCAACACACCTCATATTTTTTGCATTGATGATATTTATTATGACATTGAAAATTATAAACAACTAATGACAATGTCAATAATTATAACGATGATGATAATGAAGATGATGGAGATGACATGAATTGTGATTGTTATGATAATGACAATGATGATAAAGACGATGGGGGTTACAATGAGAATGATGATGATGATGCTAATCACCTTGGCCATTCTTCCCAATTTTTAAATGTTGTCATGGTCATAATCATAATAATTATCTTTGGCGTCATATTCCAAGTCATCATCATCTGATCATCATTATCATTATTTTCATCTTGGTAATCATAAACAACAATAATGGCATGGATGACGATTATGATATTCATGATGAAGATGACAACAATTATGATAAAACTTATATTAGTTATGATGATGGGGATGATGAAAATTATAATGATGATGATAATGGTAGTGATGATGATGATCATCGATCATCTCTAAAAAAAAGTTGTTATTTCTCTTGTATATATCATGTTTCCTAACGACCCTTTTCGACCACTCATAACATTTTTTAGGTTGATGATATTTCTTATGATACCTATAATTATGAACAAATGACAATAATGTCCATAATCATGATGATTATGATGATGATGATGATGACATGAATGGTGAGTATGACGATAATGAAATGATGACAATAATGATGACGGTGATGGTGGTGATGATGGTGATAATGAAGATGATGAACCTCCCTCTAAACTAGGGATGTAATCATAATGAGACAAAAAAATACTCTCAAGTTGAAATATTCATATAAGAATGGATCTGGATTGATACACATCAATGATGATTTACATCATCATAGCCAACATTGTAAAAATAGTAAGGCCTTGACTAAGAAGTTTATCTCTCCAATAGATCAAAGCACAGTGTTGGGAGGCATAAATTTGGACACCACTGCCTCTCTAGGCACTTATCGCACCAGGATGTTCACCAGGTATGTCCTCACATGATCATTTCCTAGTCCACTATCATAATATTTGATATCAAGAAATGTCAATCCTCATGATTGTTCTTATCTTGGATTAATGTACTTGACTTATGGAAATTAGTCCTAGTCAAAGTCCAAATTCTCAAAGAATATTGGTCCCATATGTTTATCCAATCCACCATTCTCCCTACTAGTGTCTTTACTAGGCTTACAATTTTTAGTCATGGCCATAGTACATGACACATGGATAATATCGTGTTTACCCTCACTCCCTCTCAACCAGAGAGGAGACATCCACAAGGATAAGATTTTGTCAATAATACCCATCATTTTCATAGAGAATAACATCATTAATTTGTTTTTATCACATGACACCTTTATGATTAAGAATTCATAGATTTGTGGCAAAATATTTCCCCTTTGTCATTTGTGATGAAATAAAATCAAAAAGTGAAAGCCAAACTCATTAAAGATACACTATATTGATTTATCTAAGTCTAATCTCTAAGGTTGAAGTGAAAACCAATGTAAATATTATATCTATGAGTTGTGCCAAACTTATGAAAACCTTGTTTCCTAAGTCCTATATATAAGAAAAAGAAAAAGAAATTAAAATAAGGCCCAATGAATGGTAACTCATGTATTCACTCCCTCTTTGGAAAATATATGAATATATACACTCCTAGTCACACTTGATCACATGCTTGTGATGTTTAAATCATGAATTCCTCCTTTCCCCTTGCATTTTCACTTCATCATTTAAGCACCTAATTGAGGATCTAGGGAATGTTTGTTTCCTAAGGGTTTCATGTCTACTCTTGGTTTACTTGTGTCACACTACTGTCAATTTATGTGATGGAGTGAAATACATAGGTTTCTGGAGTTATTAGAATAGTTTATTAAGTTAAGCACCACACACACATGTATTACATCTCATTGATCCACATGTGTGGGTTGGAGACTCATTGCTTGACAACTTTAATGGAGACTACTTTATCGCTTTAATGGTATAGCTTACAAAATATCTTGTTAAACATTGTGATTCATCCTTTCTTTTCCTCGAGACACTATTATATTGAAGTCACTCCCAATAATCCATGGAGATGGGGAGTATAAATTACTTGTGCTAGAAATAGAATTAAGAAATAGAGGTTTTCCATTTGTGATATTGGAGTCATAGACATTGGATACATGGTAGTAGTCCTCGATGTCAATTAACTAAAATTGTATTGTCATAATGAGAAAAGAGGTAAACATATTGGTAACCTTGATGTCTTGATCATTTCAAATAATAACCATTCCACCCAAGTATCTCTAAGCATCAATCACTACTACCTGGAAATTCCTCCCCCATTTGCTAATTATATGAGCTAGAACTTCACTTAATATTTTTGTTTCTTATATCAACATTATTGATGGGTGCTTTGCATACCAATTTTCTTTTAGGAATCTTTGTTTTCCTTTACTATTGAGGCCCCTCATGTTCCATGAGACTATTTTCATCGAGAATTTACACAGAAAGGAAGTATAATGTGACTAAAAAAACATGTCTCAAGATTTAAGTGCTTGGAAAATTCCACTTCATGGCTCCTATATTTCCTTAACCTGGGACCAAATGGTGAACTTGATGGCCTTAACGGAAATTGACCAATGAAAATCTAAAAAAGAGGTGACTTTTGACTTTATCACATACAATTTAATATAATAAAAAATATATACATAACAATTTCATCAATCAATGAATCATTAAAAAAAATATCTAAAACAATTTCATCAAGCAATAAATCATTGCATTATAAAATACAATCTATAAACATTTTGGGAACGTTTTGCTAAACCATGCTCAAAAACCAACATATTTAATATTAATATTTAACAATAATATGGACAATAACACATTTTGAGAAATTAAATAACATATTATCAAGCCTAAAAAATGTCACTAACACAAAACTATAAAGCATGCAACTAATCGAAGTGACCACTAAAAGCCACCATAAGACAATTAATCTACTAAGACAAATATTAATGGGGACAAAGATCTACAAAGGACACGGGCAAACCTATTTTAACTTTATTATTTTATTACCCTTGTTCAAGATGAACATTTCAAGATATAATGAAGAACATAATTAGTTTTATTGCATTAAGAAAACCCAAGCACATTCTATAACTTAGCAAGGAAGAGATGTATAATACCCATCTCAGCGGCACAACACATGGCATTAAGTTACTTTTTATATATAATTTAAACTCCTATCATAAAATCACAAATTTAGCATGAATGGAATCGTTAAAATCCATTTTTATAAAAACAAAATATAATTTTCCTTATAGAAAAAAATACCAAAAACTAAATATATATTTTTTAGAAAATAAAAAAATACTAAAACTAAATATATATTAAAAAAAACTAAAACATAAGAAAACTAGAATTTGAATTTGACACTCTTGTTCACTTTCGGACACTCATATGGTGGAATGTGATCTCTTTATCCTCATCTTTAGCTTTTTCCTAAGAAATAAAAACATACAAAAGTGGGAAAGAGCCATAAAACATGGGGAAGATTTATCATAAGCACAAAAGCATCTAAAAAGTGGAAAAGGCCATTTTTATATGAGGAAACATTATTCACCCAAAATATTTTGCCCAAATTGAATGAATGAGGAATTTGGGAAATCTTCATATCCTTCACTTTCGTACATATTGGAGGCCTGGCCATTGAAAAAATGATGGGAATTCTTGTATTGTCATGCTGCTTAGATTTATCTTGAGAGGGAGATTTTTGCAGCTAGGAGTTGGGGGAGGTGTTGTTGCAACTACATCTGATTGTTGTAACTTTCCTCCAACTCCTTTATTAATATAGATCAATTGTTCTTCTTTCCATATGTTGCTATTCATTCTTTACTTATTCTATTTAACTAATGAATGTATGGAATTTTGGTTTATATTTATTCATTCAATAATATTTATATGTTTCTGATAGTTTCAATTATCAAGATATTATGCTGTGAAGGTTGCTTTATTCTCTCTCTTATGTGTAGGAGCAAGCTTTGGAGCCAGCTAGGAGTGCTTCCTAGCTATACTAAAAACTCCAAGAAGACCTACATGTGACTACTCACAAGAATTCCTTCTCTTTTTCTTAATCTATACTCTACATCTTGATCTACTAAGAATCCTAAGCCTTAGAACAACCTTTCTCTTAATTGGTCTGTCCTAGGTTTCTGAGATAAACTGAGAAGGTTTTATGTTCATCTAACTGTGCATTAAATCCTACAGCAAAATGATATTTAGAAACTTTAATATATTTCACTATGTAAATGAAATTAGTAAAATGAACCCATAGAGGGGGTCATAAATGGAAATAAAAGTAAAACTCTAAACAAGAAGCCAAAAGTGGATTTAACCATGGATGCAAAATTGGGAGTAGAATTGGATGTTAAACTAGCCATCAAAACAAGATGCAAACAATGACACAAAAAGGGTTTTAAAGTAAAATTAAAAAAGGGTGCAACACTAGACACAAAGAAGGGAACAAAATAGGGCATATGAAAGGATACCAAATTGGGCACAAACAAGGATGCAAAAATGGACACCAAAATGAGGATGCAAAGAATGGTGTAAAATTAGGATGCAAAAAGGATGTAAAAAAGACACAAAACAAGATGCATAATGGGACTAAAAACGGATGAAACCAAGGATGTCAAAAATGATGCATAACTAGATGAAAATTCAAACTAAAAATCTAGGTGCAAAATGAGATGCAAATGTGGACACAAAATGTGGCAGAAAAAAGGAAGCAAATTTGGATGCCAAAAAGGATGAAAAATTAGATACCAAAAAGGATGCAAATTTGGACATAAAAAATGGTGCAAAATTGGACACAAAAGAAGAAAAAATGGTGCAAAAATGGGCATAAAAATGGCTCAAATTTGGATGCAAATTGAGATGCAACATTGGATGTAAAATGAGGTACAACAAATCATTCAAAACTTGGTGCAAAAACAAATGCAAAAGTAGACAAAAAAATGGCTCAAAATTGAACATAACAATAGACACAAAATGGGATGCAAAGGTGAATGCAACATATGGTTCAACATAGGATGCAAATTTAGATGATCAAAAGGATGCAAGAAATGGTGTTAAAAATGATGCTAAATTGCATGCAACAAATGATGCAAAATTAGATGCAAAATATGGTGCATAATAGGATGCAAAAAAGGGAGATAAATAAAACGCAAAAGTGGAAGAAAAAAATAGTGCAAAAATGCATGCAAAATTTGGCACTAAATCAGATTCAACGTATGGTGCAAAATTGGATGGAAAAAATGGTGTAAAAAAAGGCAGAAAAATTGACACAAAAAGAGATGTAAAAATAAATGCAAAATTATAAGCAAAAAATGGCATAAGACTAGATGCAAAAATTGGCACAAACTAGATGTAAAAAAAGGCACTAAATCAGATACCAAAGATGGTGTAAAACTTGATGCAAATTACAACACAAAACTAGAAGCAAAGAATGCTACAAAAGAGGAAGCAAAAAATGATGCAAAAATAGATGCAAAAAATGGCACAAAACTAGAAGCAAAACCTGTTGTAAAACCAAATGGAAATACTGGTGCAAAATATGATGCAAAAAATGATGGAAAATTTGGCATAAAAAATATGCAAAATTTGGTGCAAAAAAGGACTCTTTAAAAATTGTACAATAGAGCCAGATTTAGTGCCAGGCTGCTCATCCCAATTGAGAAAAAAATGCACTAAAATCTGGTGCTAAATTTGGTCAAATTCCCTATTTTGTTGTAGTGACCTAGTGAGCAGAAAATTATACTTTAGATGTATTTTGAAGGGAGGATCAGTTGAGGGAAAGAAAAAGGATGTTAAAGAGGTATTTTCCAAGTTCTTATTCTTATGACAGACAAATTTAATTAACAAAAGAGAAATTCTAGGGTTTTTGGTAGCGTTACAAATGAGGAATTTACACAATAACAAAATACAGAAATGCATGAACAAAAAGTAAAGAATAGTGATATAAATAAGCTAATGCATGGAAAATAATGTTAACTACATCAAAAAACTATTTCTAAATTCACTAAAATAATATTCAAAGAAAAATGATTGTAAGAAACTAATTCATTAGCCCCAAAGAAGACAATGTCCATAAATGAAATTATAGAAATAAATAACTGGATTGTTGCATGAAAAATAAAAGTACAAATGGGGGTCTTAAGCACCTGGGGTGGGCCCTAACTTTAGGAGGCTTAGATCCCTAAAGAGAGAATAGCCTAGGAAACAAAAATTCTTTTGATTGATCAGAACATGTACTCACACATAGAATATTATAAGACTAAAATTCTAGGCAAAATCCTTCACTTTACTATTGTTATTTTCTAACTTCAAAAATTTGACTCCTAGTGGGCTACTCAAGCCCTTTATTTATACAAAATAGCTCAGGGGAATCCTCCTTGAAGACAAGTCTTCTTTCCCTCCAAAATCCCAAGAAATTAGAATCTTTCTCCCTGTATGACTTCGCAGCCACAACGAGGAGTAATGATTGATCAAGCCACTAAGTTTGGTCATCCTGTAGTAGGGGAAAGGTCCCACAATTATCTCTTGACTTAATTTTCATGTTATCTACACCAAACATTCTCAATCTGCTGCATAATAAAGACATTAGACACATAAAGTATGATCAAAATATTCAACCTTACTAAGAACTTATTAAAGCTTAATAAATACATTTTTTTGTGCAATAAAGAGAGGTTTTAATGTCCCTAGAAAGGTGATATTTTCCATATGTTGTTCCTAATATGAAGGCCCATCATACCCCCTACTAAAATTACTTCTCATCCTCTAAGAAAGCTATTCATGTTCTTTTCTCTTATTGTTTTCATTGATCTCTCTAATGACCTACCTAATGTCCCATGTAGTGTTGAACGTTGTGGTCCTTACTAGATAAAAACCTACACCTACCTTAATTTCCTGCCATCCATTTTCCTCTTCTTCTTTATTTTGATATTCCTGAAGTCCCATTAGCAAAGGAGGTTTACATTTGAGCCTTATCCACTGTATTTTAATTTTCTATATGATTCTCTTATAAAAGGGAGTCTTTGCGAGCACATCTTATAATATTTTAGGGAAGTGATATTCCCTAATTTTCATGTTGTATGGAAGTGTCTTCCATCTCCTTTGGTAGGCTTGTGAAATCTCTTATCCCAATATTCTTAATGTATCCTAAAAGTGGACGATTACTTCTTCCTTCATTTTCTTGTAAACTATCGCCCCCCTAAGGATATTATGTTAGAAGTGCATGGTTGGCAGTGATGACATCTGAGGAAGGATGTTCTAGCCTAATTTAGAGTGGTTCATTCATCTCCATGTCTAATGATATATTTAATTCTTCTACTTTTATTTCTTCATGTCGTAGCCATGAGGAATAGGGCCGTTAGTTTCACATCAACCAAATATGAATTATGGTCCCATATGCGCAGGTCCGAAATTAGAACCAAATTGTGCATGTAGAATTATGCAAGCTTAGCCTTCTCATTTATGTTTCTCTCAATGAAAAAGTCAATAAATTCTCTAAATTTATGTAGAGGAAGACAATTTTTTGTGCCAACATTCTGATTTGGAATTGGTGTCATTGATCTTTTAAAAATTGGAATAGTTCTTTGATGGCTTCCTGTTATGAGGAATTTGCATCTACAGATAAATACTAATTCCCTAGGTAGGTAGCTATACCTCGAACAATAGATTTAAAGTGATTATCATTTTTCTATAGATGATAAATAAGACAAGGGAATCAAAGGACTTACTTGTTCTTTCACTTTCCTTTTGTCTCTCCTTCTCGAACTTAACTCGTTCAAAAAGTACTTGCAAGCATCAATAGAAGATAGAGAACCAATCAAAGAAAGAGATTTATTGACTATAAGTAAATGGAATCAGATAATTCACACATAAAAACATCATATTTCAAGATAAGCATATGGAAAAAAGGTGTAAACAACTTTATTAAGTAGAAGGAAGAATTACAACCATGAAGTCTGATCCATTGTCACTCTTCCAGCTTGGGTTCCAACAAACATCACATCAATAGCACAACACTCCAGTAGCATAAGAATACTTGCTTATAATCTCAATCCTCACACCAATAGTATCTCCTTACAAATTCTCAAAGTCTAGCCCTTGATCACTTAGATGAGTGCTCAATTTTTAGGAAAATGGAGGAGGTTTGGCATAAATGAGGGTATTGAATGGCCTTCCAAACTTAGATTTAGTTTCCATGGAGGAAGGGATGAGAGGATATGAGGTTACTTAACTCATTTCTTATCCAATTTCAAGCTCATAGGAGATGATAGGTGTGGGAATCCTCTAGAAAGATCGAGAAGATAAGAATATTCCCAGAACCCTATGTTGAATTCGCTCAATCTCTCCCAGTGCAGGTCAAAGTGGGCCTAAGTTCTCTGCATAGCACCTTGACATGGGCCTACCTGCACTGAAGCACATTTACCCCTGACCAAGGCTGCGCCAGTCCCTCAAGGAGGCAATTCTAGAGGGCTTCAGGCCAAGAAACTCTCAGGGAAGGAGGCATTCAAAGTGGTGACTTGTCTGGGGCATGTAGCAACTAAATTAGGGTTTGATGAGCCCTAATGGTATTGATTTAAATGATGGGAGTGACGTGCCCAAATGAATCTATAATAGCTACCCCCTAAAACATGAAGTCGAAAATAATGATGTCGAGTGATATGCTCTACGATGTGATGAGGAGGTTCCGAAGTGGTTGGTGACCTACATCGACTACAATACATAATATCATGGTATTTTTATTCTTTCTCATGAATCACTGAGGGAAGGCATACCCATGCTCAGCATATAAACTTTCATTACAAGTACATAGAAAATCGTCTACAGATATAGACCCATGACAGGATGACCATCAATGTAAATCCATTGTACGAATGATTTGGTACATTTCCTAAAATTGTAGCCCAGATGGATGAAACTAGATCCGGGTCTTCTATCTCATTTAATCATTTGCTAAAG
Source organism: Pinus tabuliformis (assembly GCA_031772625.1). Classification (NCBI taxonomy): domain Eukaryota; kingdom Viridiplantae; phylum Streptophyta; class Pinopsida; order Pinales; family Pinaceae; genus Pinus; species Pinus tabuliformis. Next base: position 861,098,292 of record CM062817.1, on the reverse strand, counting down.
TATGAGTCTAACCATGCAAATATGTGATATGAAGTTGAACATGGGAAGACACCATCTAATTACCAGCTAATGATGTAAGATGTTAACGACATGGGAAAAATCATCGATAATGATAATGATCCTCAAGGTACTATAGTACATTCTACATGGTGTGAATGGATTGTTTTGATGTCGAACACCATACAAAGTCTTTCGTTGAAGGCTAGTGATGTCAACCTATCACCGAAAGCGAGAAACCTTCCATTGATGTATGTAAGCTTCAAGGTACTAGAAGGGTGTTTCTAAGTCAACTTCTTGGATAATTTACTGATGTTGACAAGAAGTGACTCATTGCAAGAGGGCCTTGATGTATCCCACATCAATGACACGAAACGAGTGTAATGATTTTGGAGACGAAATTTGACTGACGACACAAGGTTCAGGAATGGCAGTCATGAAAATGAAGATTTATGAGTATTGAAAAGGATGAATTTCAAACTAAGTGACTTCTCTTGAAAATGTCAGCGACACAGAATGGATTGGCAACATTGATCCAAAACAAAATTAATGGATGGTATGATAGAGCAAGGTATGATGACCATCAAGTCGATAACCCAACCCAAATAGTCACAATGATGAAGTGAAAGTTCATGTTGAAGAGAGACCTACTGCCATAAAGTGGTTTACCCCTTTTCCCATTTCCCCGGTCATTGCTAACCAGTACCTCTTTATTTTTCTCAAGCTTGAGGAGGATAGCATATGCTTGTTGTATAATTCCACCCTTCGGGTGAATCCACCACTATGTGATGTTTTAATGAGTCTAGCAAAGGTGAAACTCGATTTTGTCATGATGGACATGTTGTGTTATTTGATGTTTTAACAAGAGTCTAACGACAATGATAACTCGGTCCTTTTCTTGTTTAGAGATTTTGAAAAATGACAAAAAGAAAACTCCACAAGTTCTTTTTCATATATTTGTCTCTCAAGTCCAAAAAAGCGTAAAACAATACAAGAGAGAACCTATTGACCATGTTTGATCAACATATTTCTTTTTCGTAAATAATCTATCTCAATTCGGAAAAGGGTTAAACTTATACTAGGTATATGTCGTTTCCAATCCATTAACGAGTTGAAAAGGACAAGCACTCGACAATCTTTTCATGATTCAAGAGTCTGAAAAGATCTTAAAGAGGACTCCATTTAGAGGAACAAGTGGTGTCTAGGATAGGAGCTGGTTGCAGTGATGTTAGAACTTCTCAAAAAATGTTGATTTATGTGAAGAGGCTGGCTAATAAGACCACTCATTGCAACTGTTCCTCAAAAAGGGTAAAACAACCAAGTGAAAGCGTATAATTAGCCAATCAGATAGTGACTATGGAAGGAGAAAACAAAGGCTCATTTGACTGAAGAGGTTGATAGAATGGTAATCAAAAGGGTTAAAATGGAGATGGGTTCATTTTACACAAGCTTGAACCATAGGGAACTATGCTTGGATTCAGTTTCATGTTTACACAAGCTTGAAATGAAAAAATATGCTTAGATTCAGTTTCATTTTTACACAAGCTTGAACCGAAAAACTATGCTTGGATTCAGTTTCATTTTTACACAAGCTTGAAACAAATAAATATGCTTGAGATTAGTTTACATGCCCCTAGCATGATGACTCGATTCTAGGTGCATGCCTCCCAAGCTTCATTGCATTCACCTAAGTAGACTACTCGTGGCTATCAAGTGGATGGAATGAAGGTTCATTTACAAGATCAAGTGAAAGACTCGGCTGGAATTTTACGAGATCTAATCAAACACTTGACTTAGAACTTTGCTCCAGGGGACCTTGTTTCATTTTTTAACGAGCTTGACATAAGACAGGGAACTATGCTCAGATTCCTTGTTTCAATTTTTAACGAGCTTGACACAAGACAAGGAACTATGCTCATATTCCTTGTTTCATTTTTTAACAAGGTTGACACAAGACAAGGAACTATCCTCATATTCCTTGTTTCATTTTTTAATGAGCTTGACACAAGACAAGGAAGTATCCTCATATTCCTTGTTTCATTTTTTAACAAGCTTGACACAAGACAAGGAACTCTGCTCAAATTCCTTTGTTTCATTTTTTAATGAGGTTGACACAAGACCAGAACTATCCTTCATACTCATTGTTTCATTTTTTAACAAGTTTGACACAAGACCAAGAACTATCATCATACCCTTTGTTTCATTTTTTAACGAGGTTGACACAAGACAAGGAACTCTCCTCGGGTTCCTTGTTTCATTTTGTAATGAGCTTGACACAAGACAGGGAACTATGCTCATAGGGCTTGTTTCATTTTTTTAATGAGGTTGACACTGTAAAACAACTATCCTCATATTCCTTGTTCACGACCCATAAGAGGTCATGACTTCCAAGAGGTTCTCATTAGATGGGAGAACAATGCTCTAGAAGGGATCATTATAGAGATTGGTTCCAATGCCCCCAATACATAATGTACGACATCACTGAATTGATCGTCAATTGATGTAGGCATGGAACAGGTTGCCACATAATTGACCCATGTGGTGGGGAAGATATCATTGGACAAAAGGACCATTTAGGGAAGATGGTTGAGTGGAAACCATATTTGGACTGGGAAATGAAAGCTGGTCAACGGTGACAATTCTACCTTCATGCAAGAAACACATCACTCGAAAGAGTGTTGAAACAATAGCTCCCATGTCATAAACATAGTCACACCCAAAAAGTAAATTGTAATCTAAAGGGCCTGGGACTACCATCACATTGAGATAAACAATTTTTCCTCCCAAAGTAATAGGAAACTAAGGAAGGATCCCTAATGGTTGACTGGTTCCTCTGTTAAAATTCAACAAATTTTGGGTAACAGGCACAAGTGGTGGCGAACCAAGTTCTTGCCAAGCAGTGGAGGAAAGGATACTCATAGATGCACCTTCATCTGTAATAGTTCCAGGTACAATCATATTACAAACCTGTACTATGATCTGGAAAGGCGCATAAGAAGGAAGACAACATCCTGTCAATCGATTCCAATCAAAGAAGTGACCAGATTACTTGGAGGGAGTATCTTAAGAATGGGAGTATTATCCCCTTGGGTTACGAGAATGGGAGGATTTTCCTCCTATCTTGATTGAATAGGAGAGTTGCCTCCAAGATCATTGGAATATGAAGAAACGAAAATAACTTGAGTGGTATCATACTCAATCTTTATGGGAAAGGTACATTAACTGAAGGTGAAATCGGGTCAACTTTTTCCTTGACCTGTGATTGGTCAAGTATAGACTCATGGGATTCACATTCAGAGAGAGTGGGTTTGACCGACGGTTTATTTTGGTCATTCAGTTCATCAACTAGTGAATGATTAAGGGAGGGTCTCCTGTAACCAG